>CM033115.1:13026800-13158796 GCA_019321725.1 Paulownia fortunei | reverse complement strand
CTCACGCTGTCTAATGATCCCAGCCCTGGATACAACATTGAGCAGGTATCTTCGTAATAGCAATTAAAAAGTTGGTTCATGGAACAACCAGCATTATATTGTCATTTGGCTTATGGACGACTGCAAGATGCATATATGTTCTGTTTTGCAACTTTAAAATTAAAATTAGAACTCCTACTTTTGCTTTGTGCATTTGTGTTTGTTTATTGCAAAATTATTGTACTTACTTTGGCTGCTTTTGTTGCTTTTGGACAAGTGGTCGACGATTTTTCATTGATCTGTGAGATCACGTGGCTTTAGGACTGACGTAACTGCATTCTGTACTAACAATATGATTTTACTGAAATGTGTATATTTTTGGATGGATTTAAAGACTTGGCTGATTTGTCTGGTTTTCCTATTCCGATTCTTGTTGCATATGATACCAAAGTAATGTGTGTGAGTCAGACCTGATTCATTTAACCTTTGCCAGCTTGCAAAGAAAGGAGAAAAGTTTATAGACCTTCCGTATGTTGTGAAAGGAATGGATGTTTCTTTTAGTGGGATATTGAGCTATATTGAAGCCACTGCTGAAGAGAAGCTTAAAAATAACGAATGCACCCCTGCGGACTTGTGTTATTCTCTGCAGGTAATTGTTTTATTTGTGGATAAGTGAATCTCAGGTGTGTGGTTCATCTAGTTTAGCTGTTTTCTTATGTCAAAAACGCATAAGACTTGCATAATTTCTATGTATATCGGAAACTTTCCAGGAAACTTTGTTTGCAATGCTTGTGGAGATTACAGAGCGGGCAATGGCACATTGTGACAAGAAGGATGTTCTAATTGTTGGTGGTGTGGGATGTAACGAACGCTTACAGGACATGATGCGTACTATGTGTTCTGAGAGGGGTGGGAAATTATTTGCAACTGACGACCGCTACTGCATTGACAACGGGGCAATGATTGCTTATACAGGGCTCCTTGCATATGCTCATGGCACATCAACTCCACTAGAGGAATCTACATTTACCCAACGATTCAGAACGGATGAAGTATTAGCAATTTGGAGAGGGAAGGAACATTCTAAAGTGAATGACCATAAAATGGAAAGCAGCTGAAAAGGTATTCTCTAATTTCATATGGCAAATTAATTACTTACATGAATTTGCAAGACTATAAAATGTTAGGGCCTCTTTGGGTGGCCTGAAATACCTGTAATTGAATCAGGACTTGGCAGCAATGAGAGCAACTTGTCATGTCATTGGTTATTCGAGGTTGGGGTTTGCCTCTCACCCTCCCTTTTTGCCTCTAGAAGGGACTTAGGAGTGGGTATTGATTATGTTGGGGAATGTTAGGTTGGGCCTTCTGCCTATTTTGGACATGGAGATATCCAAATGTGGAGGTCGGGTATTGACTTTTCTAGAAACACGGTTGTCTTTCTCTAAGTTAATCTGTTCTTTTGGTACATATGGCTGGTTCCTTACAAACATAAACATTTCAACTTTTGATGATGCATATGTTGTATGAGTGCATGCTTCAATGGAAACTTTCAGGTTTTGAGCATGCTTGATGAAAATCTTCCAATTATTTCTTTATGGTTTCTTTCAAACTCACTGATCACACTTCACAACTAGCCATCAATTTTTTCTCCACCGTGCGGTATCTTTTATTTCCTTGTTTGCAATCAATAGTGATTTTTTTTCAATTTTATTCTAGTTTTCCAACAAGTACAACATATATCCTTGCCAGTTGTATGTTCATGATAGGCTCACAGGTTGACTGTTAGATCACTCATTGATTGATTGATGTTGATATTTGTTTTACATCATCATATACACATCCAGCAGCTCACAAATCCATTTGATTAGGTCCAAATGGGTAACATGAAAGTCCTAGTCATAACATTGCTTGTGGGCTGAAGCAGTAAATCTGAATTTCCATTCTGATTCAAATGTGATGTTATACATCATTTAGAGATTACGATAGCAGATCCATTATTTTTGGCATTGCAGGTTAATCAGGAGCTGCTATGTATCAGAGATCCGATCTTTGTCTTCACCATAATCTCAATGAAGGTTGCTGTGTATTAGCATCTTGTCATGTATAAAATATTGGATGAACTATATATCTCCCGTTTTAAGCATATTTATTATGTGGTATCGTGACCATTCATCATCATGTGGGAACTGTATGTGGGTTATACATTAATGTTCATGACTGTCTCAAGATGGAAAGTCACAAAACAAGCCAAGAACAAAAGGTCACATGCAAAAGGGCCCAAATTTTCTTTGCAAATAGGTGGATGAATCTCTTTAAGGGGCAATGGTGCATTTTCAAGTATTTCTAAGAAAGTTTAAAGGACGCTTTCATGGCTAAGAAATTACATTTGTGCAATCTTTGTTTCTTTACATGATTTTGTATTCAATCCAATACCCTCTCATTCTGAATCCAAATCCCACTCTAATTGGTTCATTCCAAACATACTGGTCGAAGAATATCTTGTATCATGATCATGGACAATACAACCTCGGAGCAATCTCTGAACTGTGACTAGATGATATGAATGAATGAATGTTGAGTTCAAAAAAACTCTCAGAACAGGTTAAATTATTATAAGGTGATTATACTGCAAGAAGAATGGTAACTAACATTAGTACATCTGTAATGACAAACTTATACATATAACTACTGATGAAAGGAATTTGCTAGCTTACTAAATGATAGCAGTACCTCCGTGTTCTCCTGGTTTAAACACTCCTTCAGAATCCCATTCCACCTCATAGAAAGAGGGAGAAAGATGGGAAAATGCTTAGGCCATTTTCAACGGAGCATTATTTTTCACATCATTATACCAAATTTGGTGTAATGCATATCTCTATTTTGTTCTTAAATTTGTTCTTCTTTAAATTTTAATTCCATTTGTATCATATATTGTATATTTAATTAATTTATAATTTAATTTTATTTATTTAATTTTAATTTTATTATTATTTTGTAATAATATTTGTAATAATTAACATTCGTAATAAATTATAATAATTAACAATAATAAATAAATACATTAAAATAACATTAGTTGTATTAAATTCAAAAGTAAAATACAACATAAATTTTGAAAACTAAAATTTAAAAAATAAAATACTACATAAAGTAAAATGTATTGTTCTTTATATTTATTTTGTGAAAGTTTTTTTTGTTGCACATGATGTGCAATGTAGAATTTTTTTTATTGTGATATTAATTGTAATGCTTATTTTTATAATATAATTAATAAATATAATATTAATTATATGTAATTTTTTATTTAGTAGAACTAGTAATAATAAAATATAAATAATTAAATAATTTTATAAATAAAGAAATATGTGATAATTGAAAAATAAGGAAAGTAAGAATAAAATATTCATTGATGTAAAATTTAATGCAGTGGGTAGTAAATGATTTAAATTATATTACACCAAAATACAAAATTTGATGTTATGGTTGGAAATGGCATCAAAGACAATATCGTAATTATGGGTTAGAGATGGCATCAAAGACAACATCGTAAGATAATTCTATAATTCAGACACATATGTCAACCTTTAATAATGGTAGAAGAGAAGAAATTTACATTTTGGGAATACAGACACACGCATATATTTACATTTGTAGAAAACACATTCACCATGAATTGGACAGAAGAAATTTTATTTACTCTGTTTACTGGAGAACAAATTTAGTTCCTAAAATAATCATGAGAATGCTCGTTGTACAGAAGATAAATTCACAAAACCAAATAGACATGCAACAGTTTATTAATGAAAGCAAATGTTGGGAGAACAAAGTAAAATGTCGCATGTTTGGAGGGCAATTTGTGACTTGTAAGTGTTAATAAATGCTGAAGACAATTCATTACAACTTTCTGTAATATGCCATCGTTACAAAAGTGGATAGGCAATACCATTCTTCAAAAATTTCAAATTTAACAGGCAAAATAAATTAATAGAAATAGTGAACATGATATTATACCTTAAAGATTTCACAATGAACTGACTGAAAATGTTTGATTTCCTAAGTTAATATTCTTAAGTTTCACATCAGTACCAGTTGCAAAAGTTTTACCATTCTTCGATTGCTGACAGTGAATGCTGGCGCCTGACCTCCTCCTTTACATGGATTGTTCCCCTGCTACCATGATGACTTGAGCATGAGCGGCAACACAAAACGCTCTAGTTTCCTCCAGAGCTTAACTTTTGGCTTCTAAAAGATTATAAAATGAGCAGTAGAGGAATAATCTTCAGCCCACCTTGTTATCCTGACGGTTAAGCACCACACGCAGCTGAATAATCAAGATTAAGCAATTGGAACAAATTGCACAGTTGTGGATGCTATTAGATTTCACACACACACATCCATAACAGCATCAGTGAAAAACAGTTGAACCATTTTGATAACCCCACTGTATTCCACTCATTTATCTCTCAAGCTCATACTTTTACGCTTCTGATTTAAAGCAAAACGACGTGCCATAGCACGATTGTAGAATTTACTCATGTGCTCCGATAGTCTATGGATTGATTGGAGATCACCAATTGCAGAGAGCTGCAACAAAAAGGTATCAAATTTCTTGTATGGCAATTTCATCCCCCTGTTTATAACTTGTTCCAAAAGAAAAATTGCATCCCTGGTATTACTGCATCCAAATAGCCCTTCAATCATCACGCAGTAAGTATCAGTGTCACGTGCACAGCCCCTTCTATTCATCTCATAAGGCACCATCAGGATCACCAATCCTGAAAAACATTTCAATCAGAATATTGTATGTTTGGATGCTGGGCATACAACCCACCTCAATCATTTTCTGGTAAAGTCTAATTGCATAGTCACTATTCTTATTATCACGAGAACCTTGAGAAAACAGTTGTAAGTGACAATATCAGAAGGGTAGCCTGTCCGTCCCATCTCTTCAAAAAATTTAAAAGCTGCTTCAATCTTTCCAGACAGACACATGCCGTCAATTAGTTTTTTGTATGTTGACACATCAGGAAGGCATCCACTATCTATCACATCTGCTAAGATTTTAAAGTATTCGTCCATTCTATCATTCTGGACAAGTGCTAACATCATAATCACATAAGTTTTCGCAGTGGGAGAAGACAGTTGAGCCTTTGGTTTTCATAAACTCCAAAAGCTCAGCAGCTTCTGTCAGCATCCCTGCTTTGCAGAAGGTATCGATGGCAGTGTTATATGTGAAATTTTCGGGTGTATGACCCATCTTGATCATATCTTCCAGCACACTCATACCTCTAGTTGGGTTTCTGACCCTGCACCACCCAAAAAAAACAAAATGTTGTATGTGTCAGCATTTGGCTTGACCTTGCTTTTGATCCTCTTAAACATTGCCTCAGCACCCTCAATGAGGCAACATTTTCAAAAAGCATCCAGCAGTAAATTAAATGCGTTTATCTCAGGTTGTGTCTTCACTCTTATCTTCTTCTTTGCAAACTTTTGAAGATGTGTCAAGTGCTTCTTGGTATACTGTCTCAAAATGGTCAACAACACCTCAATGGGAATAGAGTTTTTGTTACTCCCTTTCATGTAATCCAGAAGATCACAGATGATACGAAACTGCTTGACCTTGTACTTGGTACTAGACAGAATGTCAATCATCTTATTATATGATTCAGGCTTATGACTGTAATGTTGTTGGTGCCCCGCCCAATTAAAGAACCTGAAAGCTAATTTCTCCTCAAAATGTAGCCTGTGCAAGACCTCTACCACCAAAGGTGTAGTCAATTCGATGCCTAGTTTATCAAGAGCCACTTCCATTTTATACTCGGGATTTGAGTAATCCAACAGTGTTTTATGGACCTTATCCACATAATTGATCCCACCATTATCAGATGTTTTCTCAGATTCTAGAGCCTCTAAAGTGCAAAATCGCCTAAGTATCTCGCCCAAAAGTGATGAACTCGACAGAACTGAATGTTCAACAGCTGAATTCGAAATTCTACCACATAGGGAATACGGGTTGATGAGCAAAGTTCTATTTGGGCATGCGTGCATTTTTCTACACTCATTAAACCAACTGAAAGTAACAGCATGAGGCGCTAGTTGATGAAAATTTGTGAATGGTGGCGAAGACACATTCCTCAAGAATCTATGAGTTTTATATAGAACATGGGAAACTGAAAGTCGTTGTAACATTACGGTACAAAATGCATAAAACAGCAAAAAAATCCTCAATGCATTACAAAGTTGAACATAGAATTGAAGAGTATGCGGGTTTACAGAAATACAAGCACAATCATACGGTTGAAGCAATTCATCGAACAGGTATAGGGGGTCAAGAAAAAATCTTCGCACAGAGCTGCGACTCTAAATTCACGCATACCCGTTGAGTTCAAAAACTTACGGAGAATAGTTCGTGCGAAGTTGGGCTTGAGGTGTTATCAGAGACGGAGAGAAGGTGAATTTTTGCGCAAGCTGTAAACTGAAAGCTGAGAGTGTAGGAAAATGCCTCTCATGTTATTTAGTGCTACGTCGTCTCGATTTTAATTAGGGATCCTTCTATTCTATTGGCCACAGAAAGATTTTTTTCCATATATTTATTAATATTCTTAAATGCAGCGACTGATAATTCATTACTTCTAAGAAAGATATTATTTAAATATTTTAAGAAATGAAGTTTTATTTTTAAATATTCTGAAAAAAATAAAAATAATAAATTGGGAAGAGAGAAGTATATATTATATACTTGCATATGGTTTACATCGATGCTAACTCTATTTGTGGCCAAAAGATACACTTTTTCTCATAGATTTTTTTTTGATATTATGAATTATAAATAATAATTTGGTGATATTACAAAGATTTGCCCGAAAGTTGGTTCAATATGTTAATTTGATCCCACCCTTTTTTCAAATAATAATACTTGCTTCTTTGGTTATTCACATTAATAATTAAAGTTCGCGTTTGTTACCTTTATTTTTTTCTTTTTCTTTTTATTTTTTTCCTAATGAAAGTATGACAGCAAAGTTTAACATATCTTCTTTGTAAACCTTGATTTCATGTATGAAAAACTCTTTCACAATACTAATAAACAAGTGTTAAGTGCTATCTGAAAGTATCAAAATATCTATTCCTATGGACAACTTCAAATTTCTATTTTGCAATTCGTGTTAACATACAATTAATTTCAAAATCTAATTTTATTTTTTGGAAATTATCAAAATTTAGTTCTTAGAAGACAAAGCAAATTTAGAATTGTATTTATTTGAAAGCATAACTTGTACCTATATGCTTTATTTTTGCCTTAGGGTTCGATTCCAGAAATATAATCATTCTTGTCTCTTTACATCAATCTTATGAGCCTCTTATTCATTCTTATTGAATCATGGTGGGAGAGCAAATTCAAATTCAAATATCTTATATAAATAGTAAGGTAGAATTTTATCAAAACAAACCTCACTATCACATACGTCATCAGTCTGTTGATAAGAAGGGGCTAGGGAGAACTTGAATCCAATTTCTACATTGATGAATATAAGCACAATTGAAATTCATGGTGAGTTATATAATTATGTATTAATATGATATATATCTCCCACATATATACCATATGGCCAAGAGAAACAATAAAGCAAAATAGAAGGGCTTGTCCCAACAATAAATAAATATTTTATAATAATCTCGTTAAATTGTACATCTTTCTTGATATATCCAAAGAATAGATAAGCGTATAAATTAAAACATTATAGAGTTACAGAAATATTTATTTAATCATGGGCACTATATTTTCATACATCATGAACCAACTAGAAAGTTGAAATATTCCAATCATGATAAATGTATGTTTAATTGTAGAGATATTTTATAAAAATCATGATATAGATCTCCATTGTTATTATCAAAATAGAGTAGTTGTACTTGCAATATAAATTATATAAAAAAGTATTAAGAAAAGTTTTAACATTGGGAAGAAAAACTAAATAAAACAAAAAGTAGCGCTCAGATGAGTTGAATATTAAGAATGAAATTTCATTTTAAGTACATATTATGCTCATAATTTTTCACTAAGTTTTTTATTCACAAATTCTCAAACAAAATTTTTTATTGTAACTTTTGATAAAAGTTTATAATACATTTATGAGTAAAATATGGGGAGTTGATATAAATATTTTAAAAAATGTTATTAACGCTACAAAATATATCGTTCATTACTTTATAAGAACTATACATAATAGATCACCAGTAGTAAATTTTGGAGTGCCATGTTATCGATTTAGGTTCAGTCAAACTCAATTTGGTCTATAATGCATAATCATATAGATGAGGTTATTTTTGGGCTTGTTTTTAAATCTATTTAAAAATGTGAATTCACATTTGCAAATAGCTATAATTTTAGCAAAGTGGTGGATATTTGAAGCAATAGTTGGGAAGGATAGTTGTGTGGGCTAATTGCTTTCTAGTACGAGCTCAAACCCAATTCAAGTCAATCTACCTTAGCTCATGATTGGCTTGAATTTAAATTCAAGCATTGATTTTTAACTTGGGTTTGACATGATTTGAAATTATATAAAAGTCAACTTAAAAACTGCCAAATTGAGGTTATGAGCTTGCTCAAGTTCATTGACAATCCTACAACTCAAAATGGTATTTTTACATATTCAATTGCAACTGTTGCGGTTATAATATTAGTTTTACTACTTAAAAGGAATAATATTAGTAAAGAACCACATGACACTTGATTTCGAAAATCAATATTACCTTTATGATCGGGTCGAGTTAGATCGTCAAGGTCAGGTTGAAGTGAGCTTAGTCAATAAGATAATATTTTGAGTTTGAGATCCACCTACACGTCAGGCTAGTTAGGTTCTCCCCATCTAAGATCCTCTAAAACTTTAATTAATAAGGTCATTAGAATGCTAAGATCAAGTTAAAAAATTAAGTAAAAAACACCAATAACTTACAATGAGTTGGTTTTGGACTATTTATAGTTTTTGTGTGCAAGTGCAACGTCTTTGGTTGGACTAAGTTTCATAAAAGAAGTATCAAATGTACTCTTAGCAAAGGGACCAATAGTGTTTGTTTTGGATTGAGTCCAACCCGATCATCGAATTAGGTCAGAACCTTCTTAAAAAAAATATGGATACTATCCTGTTTGATTATTATGGCCACTTTTAAGAGGGCATAATTGGAAAATGGGGTTTACCCCTATCAACACAGTAGTATGATATCTTTTTAGTATAGTTGTAATATATTCAATTGACATTATAACCTTAGAAAAGGTAGGACAGTAGGAGATTTTTTAATAAATCTATTTTTGAAAAATTATTATGTGGACGTCCTGTGGCATCCTAATTAATGATCCTTGAAGAATCTTGTATTTATAAACTATAAAGATTTCTTGCATAATTTTATCCACATTTGTGTACATGGTTTTTTTAAAATTAAATATTACCATTTTAAAAGGTAATTTAAAGCTAAAAGTAATAATAATATGCACTGCTTACCGCCTGAAATATATGTATTCAACTGAGATTTACTCATTTCTTTTTTTCCATGGTCATTTATTAGAGGATATTATCATGTGGTCACTCAACAATGGAAACGGGAGTTGGCTTTCAATGAGGTGGACCTCAACTAAACTACCTTATGTGCTAATAATGCCTACAATATCACAAGCTATGTTTGGTTCTCATTTGCCAAAATGTTTTCTTTTGGCCAGAATAAGATCATGTTTATTCATTCATTTTTTTGAAATAAAATTATTTTTCCCTAAAAATAAAATAAAGCCCACTGTATATCACAATCATTATATTAATATAAATATATATATATATTAATTCAAAAATACAACTTATAACATAAAAAAAAATAAAGTGACACTACACAACCCTAAATGTCGATTGATAAAGTACTAATTGTTTCATTCCAAAACACAAACAAACATTACTTTCATTTTTAAATTCATTATTTCAAAATATATTTTCATAACATGTCCAAACATAGCATAAGTTAATCTGATGAACTTGAATTATACGAGATTTACAGGAAACTTTTGATGGAAAATTCATTCAGATATAGATGGAGAAAAGCTTTCACAATTAGAGTGAGAAACAAGACCTCAAGGTATGCAGATTTTTGTTATAGGCTTGGAATTATTAGTTTGGATTTTCTATTATAATTTTCTATTGCATCTTCTATTAAATATTGCACATGTATATTATGTGTATAAATATTTTTTGAAATATATAACTATATACATATAATGTACATATATAACATGTAATACATAATACAAGTATAATTGCCAAAAAACATTCAAATACATTGACTCGGGTCATTTTCCTTGTCTCAGTACCTCAACCTTAATCTTCCCATAGATATTGATTTGGGTCTTGGTTGGGTACTCTGGATAAAAAATAAAAATGTCTATATACTCAACAACACACTTAAATGACCTTGATTCCCTATCTGAATCCTAAAAAATCTTCAACTTGTCAACAAAGAAAAGCCAATTACCCAGCAACATTGCCGCCAAAAAAATCCTGACCCACTGTTCATAACCCAACAAAATGCGCCTTTACCTACCTGAAAAATGCTCCTCCTCAAACCAACACACCAAACCATAAACTTGCTGAAATGGGCCTACATCCCAAACTATCTAGAACCTCATCAAACCCATCCACCACATAAACCAATTTACACTAATCTTTAAGCCCAATAAAACTATAAAGGCCTGTCTTAACTTGATTGACCCTGTCAACCCAACTCAAGAAAAAAGTTCTGCAGAATACTCTCTACTCATATTTTCCATTATGAAGCTTAGAATTAACCCTAAACTTGTGACAACTTTCTTGGCCAAACCCTTTTTATTACTTTCTGAATGAAATATTTTTGTTATCCAAAAAAAAAAAAAATTATCTATAGGAACAATAATGAACTCATGTTACGATTCTTAATTGCTTTTTTAATGATATTCTATATCCTTGATGTTATCGTAAATAAATTCTTTGATGTTTCACATTTACTTATTTAAAACGAACTTAAAAGAAAAGAGAAAAATAGTTTTAAAGTTTTAGTTTATCAGTGACCCTAGCACATCACAATTCACGCCTAGTTTAATATGAGCATCAATTAAGTAAAACAGTACTAACAAAGTAACTACATATATCAAAATATTTATTTATTTTTTAGTCACAATATATTTGCAAAATCCTCATTCCTCCCACTGCACCAACACAAACCTCTCCATTTTTCTTGTATTAGGAATGGGCATATGTTCTCCTCGATATGCCCTTAATATCAATGTTGTTGTGAACTAAACCACTTATTCGATTACTTACTTAATATTAGAATTTCGTTTCTGCCAATGACATATTACTAGGCCTTTTTATATCTTAGCTATATTAAAATTAAACTATAGTTAGTTCTTCGAGGTATGAAATACAATTTTCAATTTCGTAGGATCTTTTGATTGAATAATCTATTTTATTTTTTTAGTATTTTTTTAACCTTGAAGATTCTTCTTTTGTTATGAATCTTTTTTGTATATATAACACAATTATTTAAAAGTTTTTTTATGAATTTATTGCCTTGTAACAACCTAGTCACTTAGACTCATTTTCAAAGACTCGCTTACATGTTTCAACAACTATATTATTTTAATTACTATGTAAATTTTGCAGATAATCTTACAAATATAAGTGGATTGTGCAAGGAATGTAACCATTAGAATATTATTTTTGTACATTAAAAATCTTAAAACTATGGAATCATGTATGATTTATGGAATATATATTGCGATTTACCTCACACAGTGAATCTTTTTTCCTTGTTATTGGGGAAGCACAAAGTGATTAAGTTGAGAGTCACCTTATGGAAGAATAGACATGTGAGGATTATGTTAGGATTTGCAATGATTCTTAACACTATTTCCAACTACCAGTCCATGGATCGAGGAATCTGTAAGATTATATTGTCTTTGTTAGGAACTGAATAATGACAATTGCGTGGAAAGCTATGTCTCATCGCGTGCAATGGCCATTTTGTTACAGGCCAAATCCATCTCAAAAAAATTAAAATAAAAAATTAAAGTACGAACTTTTCTCTTGGTGATATGGAATATGAAGTATTAAGAAGTTATTGTTTATCAAATAATTTTAACAAAATCCATCTCATGAAACATTTTTTCTTCAAACATGTATTTTTTGTGTATTTCTTTTAGAAATTTTTTTTAACATATTTTTCCACTTTACACAAATATATTCATATCCAATCATATTTTTATAAAAAATACAAATCACATCAATTGAAATTATTATATTTTTATCTATCATCTATATATTATTCTCAAAAAAATATTATATATTTATCAAAAAATTACTGCTCCCAGTTATTTACCAACGTCAATTTCACAGAATGTGCCATGTCTCCAGATTTTGTCTTGAAATAAGTCAGCCCAAAGTGCACCTAGCACATGAGGTGCTATCCTATCTTCATAGCCCATACAATTTCACACATCAAGGTGCCCCACATCAACACCCATAGCACTGTGTAGTAAGCTATCGGCCATCATGCGTATCACAACCTTCTAACAATATATATAAATATATATAAATATATATATAAACAACCTGTGTAATGTATAACTTTTTTTTTTCTAGTTAGTTCAATAAAACATTAATAAAAGTAAAGTGTTTTCATATCCTGTAACACTGTATATACATAGGTAGTTATTAAACATTAACCAGGTCTATCAAAATCATTACAAATCCAAACTCTCTATCACAAAGGAGTTTTGAAAGTGATATACATGATAAAATCACTAATATAATAAAATAACTGTAAAATCAAAAGCATAACCCATAAAATAGCTCAATAGATCGTTATCCAAGTACATTGATATTTGAAAGCCCGTAGGAGCTCCACTGCCAGCCAGTAAACCAGAAGTCTCAAGTCTCACCATGTTCACCTACAATACATGAACTACATGAGCTAATGTTCAACAAGTAAAAATCATGCATGACAAGAGTATGATATAAAATCTCATGCAACTCATCTCTAAGATATGATGCTATAAATGTGTCAAATTTGAGTACTCATAAATCAAAGAGTTTTTATTAAAAATCACTTCATTTATTGGGCCATTGGCCTACCTACTATGCACCGAATGGAGCTCTGAACAATATCAATAATCACATGGCCATAAACAAATTGACTCCATCCAAAGGCCATCTTTTGGGATCATTAGAGGTCCACCCCCAGTCTTCCCCTGTGATCCTCTAGAAGTCTTCCTACTAGCGGAGTCAATAAGGGTACAATCAAGTGGTCCACCATCTCGTAACCACCAGAGGCACACCCCTTGTCAACCCCTATGATCCTGTGAGAAGTAACACTCGTGGCACCCTAAAATATCATGTAAGTATACCTCGCATGCCTTGGTACACTAGTAGTGGCCAACCAAAATATTTTCTTTCTGAAAATCATGTCTCAAATTGTAAAGTGCATGCAAGAACCTCCACTATACTCATATGTCGTGCATGCACATGTAAATGCTCATGAATGGTATGTTCAATATGAAATGCAAGTCATCTTACTCTCAACATATTTCAAGAATCATAAAACTCCTTAGGTACACACTGTACTTGTCATCCAGTCAATTTAAATATCATCAACACTATGTATAAATGCTTCAAGACATACTATGTTCATGCATTATAATTGCAAATAGATTTTTACTTGTCTTTCACTTGATTGGTGGTTTAGTCTAGATTTGTTTATTGTTCCCCTCCAATCTTAGATGTAAAATATCCTGTAATATTACCCAACATTAAGCGTCATTCCCAATTTGGCAAGTTGAAAGTATCAAATATCATACTAAGACCTTAAATACCAAGTTATCTAGGTAACAATCATGCTTTCACAAACTAGAACCCAACCTAGTCCCTCAAATACCTTAATTTCTCATCTTAGATACATGTAAATATTATTTAATTGAAGTACCATAACTCTAATATCATGTAACTAATTGTTACCACTCAATAACAATATGTCTAGGTTGAAATATGCTGAGTTATAAAATGGGACAAATTCACATTTTCATATTTTCTTACTGTCCAATTTAGTTGTATGATAACTTTGACATTCCTAAACATATCCAATACTTTCAAATTTTTACCACACTTAGATAACATGTATATCAATGTAATAATATTTTATAATTACCTAAAATCACTGATTTACCTTATCAAAACCAGCCTACTTATCACAATACAAAAACTATAAGTTCTATCATGACAGTTTTGAGTGTCTCTTTAAATATCAAACCATATTTCAATTTATGACCTCTCAAAACTTACATACATCACCTAAACTCATATATAAACATATATATGGTGAAATATATAGGTTTTAATCAAATTATTACACATATATAAAGCTTTAAAAATTAAAACCAGCAAGTATATAGTTTATGTCCCTAATGATTTCTATTGCGATTTTGTAACTAAAAATCCATCTTTTGTGGATTATAAAACCATAAATAACATTATAACATGATTATAAACCCTAATAGAAGCTTTAAAAATCATAAACCCTCAGACAATTCAAGAACTTAAATCAAAAACATGAGTTAAGCTCACATATGCACAAATTTTAGCTTCTACTTGCTCTTCCCTACTTCCCTTTGTTTCTTTCACTTTTTTCTTTAGTTGAAATCACTTGAGAGAAATTTTTAAACTTTAATATGGAGGTTTGGAAGGTGAAATAATTCAAAAAGTGGTTTTTAGTCATGGTTCAAGAATAGAAATGAAGAAAGGTTGAGGTGGTAGCTTAAGTTGGCAAAACTTGAGGTGGCAAAGGTTGAGGTGTCAACAAGTGGTTCAAATCTGATATTGATCACACCTTATACAGCTCTAATCTAGTATTTCTCAATATTTATTTATCTATTTACAACCTATTTTAATTTCCATACGATCGGATAATAAATGTTTGCCCTAATTTCTTAATTGTTGATTCGGTCTCTAAACCGATTACACTCGATTCTTAAATGATTGTCTAGTTTGCATTTCTAAAATTCTATGCAAATATGGACCTTGTAATATGACACTTAAATCACATTATATCATGTCCAATATCCCAAATATGCTAAGTCATGAATGTATACTTTTAAAACATCTCAATCTAATTGAATCGAATCATATAAGCTTACTAGTAACACCTTTAATACTTCCAAAATTATAATAAATATCCAATATGTTGACCAATCTATTTTTTTTCTTATCTAAATATAGAATTACTTAATTAGCTTATAGGATCTCAACCACTAATATCAAGTGATAGCATTAGAGATTTAATGATTAAAAATACTATAAAAGATACGATGTAGATATGAATACAAATTAGCATATAAGTAGCATGTAATACATGAATCATATTGACCAAGTGAGTAGTGTGAAACTTGGGTATTACAATGCGCACATAAACCAAAACTTTCCACAACTTCCCACAAATACGCCAGCATCCCTCACACATCATTGAGCCAATTACCATAAATGCCTACAAGTGCTAGCCCACTACTGAGAAACAATGCATACTATGCACACAACACACGACAATCTTGGTTGCGTGTGCCCATTGCCATGCACCACCACTCAATAGGTCAGTGCGACTAAGTTAGGGGGTCGAATTAAACTCAAGTTGATCCAACATGGACCCTAGCTCAGCCATAGTATACGGCTCTGAGCCATCTCAAGTCATAGATGGGGCCTAGGAACCACTAGGTGGCTTGGGCCTCCAAACATCCTTTCCCCCCTTATAATAAGCTTAACAAAAAAAAAAATCATATGTGACAATATTAGATATTGTTAGGCACAAACAAAAGCAAAATAAGACCCATATTTAATTTATTAAGAGTTACCAAATCATACCAATAAGTTGATGGATTAATAATATTGGACAGATCGAAAAATAACGCACACAGAGAATTACGTGTTTTTGATAAATCTGTCTACGTCTATAAGAGTTTTTATTCTTCCACTATGAAAGAATTTTACATGTACAAGATATACATGAATTTAATATCCAAACTCAAGAAAACAGACTCCTTGTACAACCACTCTCAAAGCTACCAAAAAATATTCCCCAACTCCTACCCTAAGAGAAAAAAAATCTATAAGTGTTTCCCACACCCTTTTTAATTTGTCTCTTACAAACTGGTCTATCAAAATGTCTATACTTGCTCTCTATGAGTAATTCCCTCACTCCCTCTCTTGTGCCTATTGGTTATATTTTCTCAGTTTCTGTATTCTTCACTCAATCTTTCACAAAATGCTAAAAAGTCCATTTATAGAATTTAATTAATCGCCATTCTAGTGAGACTGAGGTTGCAAAATGGCCACATAATTAGTTCTTCATGGTTAAGCAAATTAGAAGCTCGCCAGCTGCCAATAGCACTTATACTGCATTGCCATACAATTTTACTTCAACCTCAAGCATATGACACAACAACTTTAGATCATTTGTAGGCTAAATTCAAGGTACATATTTTAACATACATAAAAATTTGAGGAATTACACTCTCTTATGTCAAACATCTACGTATTGAATTAACCGCCATTTATTCCTACATAATCTTTTTAATGTCTAGTTTTTTGTTTTAAAGTTTTAACTCAAATCGAGTTTTGAACCATCCGATGGTATACGTTTCGCACCTCACTGTGCTGACCAACGCCAATGCACAATCGGCCATCACTCGATGGATAGCCATTTAGCCACTACTCATACACGTGTTTGAAACCTAAGTTGGCTAAATATGCACATTTTTATATGCTATATCCTGCCAAGCAATCCATATTATAACAACAATACTTATCTAATTTGGATATTATGCCATGCCAAGACCTATTGTCTACAAAACACGTGAGGCTACCATGTCAAATTAACTAACCTCCTAAAGAACTAACACCTATCAACAATTCTGTTATTTACAAGAATTATAGGCATAAATTAATATGTCAAAATGACAAATTAAAAGAGCCAACAAGATAAAATCCAACTTTGGAGGAATCCTTCATTCAAGTACAATTAAATAGTCGAAGTCAGTTTGATCTGAACTCCCACATTCCAATATCATTCAAGTACATCATCCTCCAATAATATAGTTCGATTGGCTTTTCTACGGCACTTCAGTCCACTAAACATATTCACATGTCAGGTCCATTGTATATGTGAACTACCTCTTTTTATAGTTAATAACCAAATATAACATATGGTCTGCAATAGTTACAATCCTTCTATGCCATTACTTTAGTGGAAAATGAATTCTGAGTTCAACTGAAGGTCCAATCCTAAAATTTATTTTTTTTCTTTTAAAGAAATAATTAATTACATTATTCATACATCAAAATGTCAAAATATTAATTAATTATATCCAATAATTTTGAATCAAATAATACAAATGAGAAAAAAAAAGCTACTGTTAAAGTAGACTGGCACTTAGAATTGAAACGTTATTAATTATAGAATTTTGAGGCTTTAGCATCCCACTTAAACAAGATTTCATTATCTAATTTTAAAATTTCTTTAGCTAGTTTATGTTCTCCATCTGTCCCAATTAAACGGGTTTAATTTGACTCAACAGGAAGTTCTAGACTATAGTTACAAATAATAAAAAAATTGCATATTTTTATAGGAGTACCCAATGAAATATTTGCTGACAGTTAATTATGTAATAATATTTTGAGAAAAAAAAATCATTTTAGAAACTAAATATATTTCTACTAAAAAATTCCCAAATAAATTTCATGTTCTAGTCGATTGCATGTATGGACTTAGCAGGAGTTGTGCAATAAAATAATTCAAAATAAATAAAATTCAATTTAAGTAGTATGTGGAAATTAACACATTATCATCTATTGCTTAATGTCCCAGCCAAATTTGTGGCATGATGTAACTATAATATATATGAAAGATTGGAGAATCAATCAATGAATTTTCCGTCTCCATTATAGGGAAATTCAATGAGTTTTCCATCTCCATTATAGGAAAATTTGCAGTCAAGATTATTTATGCAAAATGATATCTAATTTCATATTCCATTTTATTAATATACGATCTAGGTCCCTTTTTCCTTAGAATTATGTGTATTAATCTAAATTTAAGTTTTAGTTTAGTGGTGAACTTTGGCCTATGACTAATGGTTACTTAAATTGTCATTTGTAAACACTAATATCTTAATTTATTGAAGTATTTAATTGTTTCTCTATAAAAAAAATAAAAATCGAATGGAGAAGAAAGAAATTGGAACTCAAAAATCATTATAAAGTTTTGAGATGTCATTTTAATTATATCAAATGAGGATTTAAAATAAAATTAACTTAATAAGATAGTGCTGGATTAGTGTATCATCATTTACTCTCAATGGATTAATTAATCAACATGATTCTTCAACTTAATTTCGTTATGTGTTAAAATCATGCAACAAGGACATAGAAAAGAATTAGCTAATTTAATCAACACCGATCTGAAATAGTGTAAAACCTATCTCTGTGTTGTCAATTCTCCATAAATTTTTTAGATCTTAATTGTATTCTAAATTTGTTTACCAAAATAATAATATTATTTTTTAGATCAGAAATAATTTTTTTGTTCGACCTATAAATATGCTTATATTTTTACATTAGTCCATTATATTGTATTATTTAATTTTAGTGGTTGTTTAAACATTCTGATAAAGAATTATAAAATTTTCGACGATATTTTTTTAAAATACTACCATATTTATGAACAAAGATAAATATTACTTATAAATAAAAAAATATTCGACAAAAAATAAGACGAAAACAGGATCCATTTTTACTCCATTAGAAAAACAAATGCATAAAACTCCATTATAGTTACTTAGACAAATCCCCCACCAAGATAGGTTCGTGGTTATTTCCACACTTCAATTTTCTGCAGTTGAAAATGAAAGCTCCATTTTTTACTTTCTATTTTTGGTCTTACATTGCAAAGCTCACATCCTTTTAATTAAAACTAGAAAACAAGGTTAAACTTTGTATTAAACAACGTTGTTTTAATGGCTTACAACACGCCACGTCTACAAAACTAGTAAGTAATTGAAAATTTTCGGATGTGTTTGGAGCTTTTGCTCTACGTGCTCTCCTATTCATTGATATTTACAAGTTTGCTTAAGATTCACATAATCCAAGGGCTAAGATATATTTTGCAATATTTTCATAATTGAATAAATGCTCAGATCGATTTTGTTATAATTAGCGGTTTAATCGATTGGATCGATTCAACCGATTGGATCAATTGAATAAAAATTAATTATATATTTTTATTTTATTATATAAAATAATAATAATATAATAAATTAATTATTATATAATATATTTTAGTGTAAAAATAAATAAATAACTATATAAAAAAACATATAACAAAACTCAATAAATATAACAAAATATCAAATTTAAACCTTTATAAAAATTTAAAATAATTTTTTTTTTAAAAAAAGGATGAAAACCGATCAAACCGATTGTGGTCGGTTTTGATCGATTATTGACAGATCAAATAATTTTTAGGCTAATCAAATCGGACCGACCTTTGATTGTCAGTTGGATCAGTTGAATCGGATAATTTGATCTGATTTTAAAAGTATTGATTTTTTGAGTGTGATTCTAAGAATTTCTAGAGTGAATTTACAAACATAAATATTTCATTTGTCCTTATAAAACTATTTAATTAACTATATTATTAATGACAATATAAAGTCAAACTCTTTAATGTTTTAATTAATTCGCTAATGATTATTTTTTGAAAAAATAAAAAAATTGCTAACAATTAAATCTTAATGTTTATAAGTTATTTAATCTCATTCAATTAGCCTTTAAACAATTATTTAGATTATTAATTATTGGACTCTCAGTTGCCAACCATAGTTAAAAAATCTTTGTACATATTACACCCGATAATATATATCGAATATGTATTGCATCAATATATTTATATATAAATACATATTTATATATATGTGTGATAATATATGATGAGATATAAAATATACTATCAAATGTATAATATATTGGAGTGGGTGTATACTATATATAATACATGACATCAATAAACCAATATTTGAAAAAATAAAATTAATAATAATAATAAAAAGAAAGAAATCTAAACAAACATAAAATTTCCCTTGTAACTATGCATAGAGGTGACAGGTGTGAGTCAGGTTGGCATGAGATACCAAGTGTGATTAATTAATCAACATAAATAAAAATCTTTGGAATCTAATGCTCCCACTCGTGCCCATTAGATTCCAAGTATCAAGTCATGTCCTTGAGAACTCGACGCCCCCATTTTAAACTGAAAACGTGTTGCCTACTCATCACTCAAGTAAATTTGACATTTCCACCGTTAATTTTTTAACAGTGTACATTGATTTTGAGTTTCAAGATATCATGATTATTAATATGTATCTTATATAAAAAGCTTATGTAATAAATAAATGAAATTTGGAGTTTTTTTTTTTATCCACTAAGAAGGACCCTAATTTCTATCTTTGCTATTATTATTTTTCTTTCTGAAAAAGTGAAATAATTAAGTCTATTATATGAAAAATAAGATACTCGCTAAATCGTAATTATAAAATCTTGCCTTAATTTTTGTTACTCAAGTAAAGTCACATTAATTTGACTTTGCTCATCAAATCACTATAGTTTAATATTTTCCGGAGTTTTAGTTATTTGACTTTTTAATTTCTGCCTTTTATATCCTTTAAAAGGTTAGTATAACTTTTATTACAATATAAATAAGTTATTTGGTCACACATGATAATAGTCTTGTTGGATTTCTGTATCAACATGTAATATGTTTATTTTTGGAAATGAATTTATATTAATATTTATATTCTCTTCCAAAAAAGACCAAGATTAATCCATATATAAGTTGAAATTTTAATCTTTAATTTAAATTTAAATAATTAATACATACATTGATAGACTTATTTACAAGCATAGTTTTTTCAAGACTTGGTTGGCCGTTGCACATATATCAAAATAATAGACAATATTTTTGGATGTATAAATGAATGGTTGGGTTAAATAATATAGTGTATTTACATGGTAGTATATATATATTTATATATATATATATTATGTATATATTTATGCTCCTATCATATTTGATTTATCACAAAAATTAAAATTTAAAGAATTTTTTTCAAAGTGTACAATTTCCAAACACGTACTATATTATACGTATTGTAGTATAATTTAATTCAAAAAGTACAAATTCTTTTATTTAAATTTTAAATATATACAAAAGATGATATTATTTTTAATTATTTGTTCGTATTTTTATTCAAGTTCAAAATATATAAAAAATGATATTATTTTTAATTATTGGTATGTAACGGCTTTTTTTATTAATTAAAGTCATGATTAATCTAAAGTGTGGTTTAGGGGTTATAACTTATATGTGTATTCTAAATTAATTTTTGGTTTGTTAAGAAAATAAATTTTTTAACTTTTCATTGTTAAGAAATGGTTAGCTTTCAATTAATTCCTATCTCAAGTTGGAAAATTGATGGGGGTGGGGTGGGGGGGCGGCGGGGCTAAGGGTATGAATTGTTTGTTTGTTCACATACGAAGTCAAAAAAACAAGCCTAGCAGCCGTTTTCTCTCCACTGCTCCATCGCAGCGAGCTCCGCCGAAGCTCCACCGGCTATTATTATCTTATATTTTCGACTCTTTGCACATCCTTTTCAGGGATCTTGCTTGAACAACCTGGAATTCATGCATTTCTCCGTCATAGTATGATAGTAAGTTCTGCATACTTCCCTAATATGGATTTCACCATTTTTCTTCGGCTTTTAAGTTCTGAATAGCCATGGAATTAAGGAAATTCATTGGAATTTTCTGTAAAACTGATTAAATTTTCTGTAATAGGTGCTGAAACTCATCAGTTTAGCTGAAATTGATTAAAATTTGCTGAAATTATTGGAATTTGAGGTAAAACTCTTAAGTTACTGCTAGAATTATTGGATATTGCTAAATTATAAATATAAATTTGTTCCTGTATCTGGAATATGTTCCGCAAACAAAGTTACCTTCTTTCTAAACTGAAGTTATGTTTGTTATTCTATTTTTATATTGAAAATTGTTGTTATTCTGTATTTATATTGAAAATTGTTGTTATTATGTATTTATATTGAAAATTCCTTCTCTTTGCACTCCGCTTTGATAAGATGCAGTTGCGCCTTGCGCCTAAGCCTTAGGATGCGTTGCAGCGTTGCCCATTTAACAACTAAAGACTTCACTTGGGACCTACAAAATCAAGCGTACAAAATTAGGCAAGAGAATGTGGTTTGGGGATTATAGAACTATTTCATTTCATTGGCACTGGTAGTAGAGTTACTTGCAGTCTACTAGCTTAAAAAGTAGCCAAATATAGAGTTGCATCTGCATCACTTGGATCAGTTGAATCTTACACGCTATATTTGACTAGTCTAACTCCTGAGGTAAATATTGGATTTTTTGAACAGTTTCAAGCTTGTGTTAAACAAGCAGATTTGTAAGGGATAATCTCGAACGAGTTTTTTGACAGGGAAAACCCACATTTGACTTTTCTCACATTAAATCTTTTTAGATCTTTCCAGAATTTTTCCCTACAGTTTTTGATTGTCAATAAACTAAATCAAAAGCATGTTTCTTTGATCATGAGCGACAACAATAATAAATGCAGTTGTCATATGTTTGAAATAGTGTAGAGTCATATATCTTCACCAGATTTGGAAGTTTGCATGCTAAGGTTTTTGTTATCTTTTTTTAAAAAAAAATTAAGTACCAGTGGCTTGATATCTTTTTTGGTCCTCAAATTGTAAGGAGCTTGCACTTTGTGTCCTTGCTTTTGTTTTCATATCATGTTCTGCTTGGGAAGCATGTAAAAGAATGTAATACCATTCAACTCATCATTCAACTTGTAAAAAGCCTTGAGATTTTTGTGAATGATACTTTGTGTTTGATGTATGTATTTCATTTCATTATATGCAGATTGATTAGTTGTATATTTCATGTATAGGATTTAGGTAATGTTAATCTAATAGTAGGGAAGTTGTAGAGTAATAAAATGAGGATTATGAGTCAAAGGAGAAATAAGATCAGATAGGTGTGCAGATTTAGAGGTGGCCATTTTGCTACTTTATCGGCTAGCTTGTGACAAGTGGAATCTATTTTTCCTTGGGTGATGAATTTTGGCTAGCAGATCAAACTTCTCTAGTCATTAGAAATGTTGTTGAAGGAAAATAAAATAGGACACAACGATCAAAACAAGCAAACTAGTCCAAAGTCAAAAGAGGTTGAGATAGGAAGCTAGAAGAAAGAATAAGGGCTCGTTTGTTTTCAATTTCAGTGAGAATTTTCGTATTTTTTACTATTTTAAATGCATAAATCATATTTGTTTGACTCAATCTCATAAAAATAACCTATTTTATATTCTTATTTTCCCACTCAAAATACTTTTTAACCCTATTCCCCTAATTTTCAAACCTATTATTACACAACATCAATCAATTTTTTCATTTCAATCAACTCATTTCTTCCAACCCTGGAACCCACAAGTACATATTGACTCTCTCATTAATATATTTTTATTACTATTTACATTAATGACATAGGACCCACAACTACCCACTAAATCTCTTTAATATATTTTTATTATCAACTTCATCATTACTGTAGGACCCATCACCTAATTAAAATATCTAATTCACATAAAATATTAATTAATTGTAAACCCTATCACTACCAAATCATTTAATATTATATACACATAATTTGAAAATGATTCCATTGAAAACAATAAACCAAACATAATTTGAGCTTAACCCTATAAATTTCATATCTAAAAATAATTATCCAAACATATTTTCAATTTTACACAAAAACCAATAAAACTCCATTGAAAATACTATAAATGAAAATTCTCAATGAAAAGAAAGCCAAATATCTTATCCCCTAAAGTTTTCAATAGACCTGGAATTTTAATGAATATATTTCCTTCTATCATATGCTTAGTTATAGCCTGCATGCTCTTGTTTGTCTTATTATCGACTTTAGCATGTATAATGATTAAGTGTACATTTTGAAGACTACAAGTTCTATACAAAATCTGCTTTTTCTTGAATTCTCGTGACATTTTAGCATTTGAACCTCTTAGGAGATCCTGCTCAGTGATGACTCAATTTATGCAACTGGGGCTAGGCTTTATATTTTGTTTCCTCCTAATACTTAAACGTAGTCAACGAATATGGCTATGCCAGTGTCTGCTTGTGTGTGCACTGTGCAGGACATCTTTTACTTGTTTTAGCAAAATTTCGTCATCAAAAACTGTGGATGTTTGCACTTTTGCAGCTTATCTTATCTTTCTGGGGTTAGGGTTTTTAAACTCGTTTCTTTTTTCTCATTTAAATTTTTCTTTCAGTTATGTTCTGTGTGTGTGAGCGCATATATATTGTAGGACCTAGTGCCTGATAACTTCTACAATAGTCTAAGCCAATCTCACAGTTCGACTCTAAGGGTAATTGTCGGGGAGGATTTTGTTGGCCTATGTGGTAACAATTGTCCTCGAGGCAGAGGCCCAAGGTGTGGGTGTGCAAGTCGCAACTGAAATGTTGCGCTTGGGGGTAGAGATTTGAGTTGCACTATTCTATTATCTATACCTTTTAGTACAGCGGCCGGTACTCGGATCTACATACATAGATTACATATAATATATATCATTTTGTATAGTTTGCATTATAATTATCATTCTTTTGTTGAATTTTAGAGTGTTATTTGCTTGATAATGTGCTTCACTTTTTGATTGGTGAATTTTTTGAATGTTGCAGTCAATTCACTCTCTTCGTTTATTGACGCCTTTTTCTCGTCAATCAAATTTGTAGCTTCTCCACCTCAAAATCTCTGAACTTCCGAGGTTAGCTTCAAAGGTCTTTTTTGTCATTTTCTCGAAAACTCATTGCATTAATTCATTCTTGTCTGCATACATGCTTATAGGAGGAGAGAAATGTAATTCCAAATTATGTTTATTGCAGGTCTCCGGTCTCTTGGAAAACTGTGGGTTGATAGGGTAACTGGGTTATAACATTGGGGCAAAAGGGTAACTTAGGTGAATATGGTACCTAGGGGGGCTATATACCAGGTATGACGTGTGGGCAAAAATATAGGGAAGTAGATTTTAGTTCAAGTATTTCAGGAATTCTCTGACAGTTGCTTTTGTCTCGATTGTATCATTTTGGTTTTCTAGTTAGAATGGAATACCCCTTTTCAAGTAAAGAAAAGGGTAATGACCATTCAGCTTTGCCAAGGGGTCGGATGGAGGGTATGGATGCAGGGTCGACAGATAATGGTGTACAGGGCTCAAATTTGGAAGACTCATTTAGTAATGCTGTAGAACTGATGAATTTCGATACATATGCTGGATGGTGCAACAGCCCCAGTAATTTGGCTGATCAGATGTTTCCCTCTTTTGCCTTGTCCCCTCTCACCACGACGTCCACAAATTTCTCACCCTTTGATGGATTGAACTTCGCGCATCACTATAGTTCAGGAATTTCCATGGTGGATGGTGACATTATGGGAAATTCGTTCGTTAATGGAGATAAAGTGATGCTTCATCATGTGGACAGCCAATTGCCTTTTGCAACGAATTGTGCTGATGATGGGTTTGATTTGATTGAGACGAGAGATAAGAGCTCAAGTCAGCATAATCTAATAGGTGATGTAGGGAAAAGTGTGATCCCAAGGCCTCCTATGCAATCCTTGGCTGAGAAAATGCTCAGAGCATTGAATTTATTCAAAGAATGGTCTGGAGGGGGTATTTTAGCCCAAGTGTGGGTTCCAATGCAGAATGGGGATCGGTACATCTTAAGCACTTGTGAACAACCTTATTTACTTGACCAAACACTTTCTGGATATCGTGAAGTGTCTAGATTATTTACTTTTGCAGCGGAATCAAAACCAGGTTCTTTCCCAGGGCTTCCTGGTCGTGTCTTTGCCTCAAAAATACCAGAGTGGACCTCAAATGTGATGTACTACAACAAGGCTGAGTACCTGCGGGTACAATATGCTATTGATCATGAAGTTCGAGGATCTATTGCTTTACCCGTGTTCGAGGATGATTCACTTGAAAGGTCATGTTGTGCGGTGCTAGAACTGGTTACCATGAAGGAAAAGTCCAATTTTGATGTGGAGATGGAAAATGTTTGTCGTGCACTGCAGGTTAGTTTTCTCAATTTATGTTACTCCTCTTATTTCAACTCACTCTGGCCTAAATTGCTATCGCCTTTGGGATGTTCACAAAATAATGTCCCATTTCCTAAAATGGAAAATTTTCATTTCAAAAGTACCATCACACTTAAAGTAATGATATGATACCAACTTTTGAAAGTCTTTTGAGAAAGGATATGATAACTACTGGCCACTACTTTTTTGGGCAAAAGTACAAAAAAGTTATCTATAAACTCTCATCTAAAACTTAGTGGCAATTCAAAATGGACCATTCAAATTGGGGACGAGGAAGTAGCCTCTTTTCCTCCATTTCTTACTTGAAAACAACCAATCCCCCAGAGTAGTTCCTTTTTCTGCCAATGTGGTTGAATATGGTGAGGCTCCATGATGGAAAAGAAGAAAAGCATCAATAGAAAAATGTGATGCAATCATACGTAAGTGTCATTTAGGTATATACCGACAAAACATATGGTCTTCATTATCTTTGGGTATCGCCCCAGTGGAATTTAACATGTGTGATGGCTTCTTATTCTATTCTTCCAATGACCAGACAAATTATGTTTGTTTTTGCTCCCTATTTCATCCACTTCCACCTTCTTTAATCTTAGTGCCATTTGTTCTTGGTGTTAAGAAATTGTTTTCATTTTCCTGTTTCCTATGGTTTCTTGTTGTGGGTTTTGTTGGTTGTCTTCTTTTTCTTTCATTATTTTGTCCTTTATTAAGATGAGGGAAATTGGGGCATGGGCATATTCGAGTGCGTGTAATAAAAACTGTTAGATGCATGACTTCTTCATGGAAGTGCAGATGCACTAGCAAGTGTTCTGATTTCATATTCAGAATTACATTTTCATTACAAAAAGTTTTACTACATCTGTTCTGGATATGTTGAAGTCTGAGTGAGTAATTATAATGGGACTATGAACCTCTCTTTGGTTGCAATCAAAGATGTCAGGTGATTTTGTAGAATAGTTCTCCTTTTCTTCTATTTCTTGGCTAGAGAGGTTTACATATGCGTGTTGTGGGATATAATTCTTATGAATACCCTATTACAAATCTTATCTTGCAAATCACTTTGAGATTCTTATATCTCTAAGCTGTGAACATTTTCAGGCTGTGAATTTAAGGAGCACGGTACCTCCGAGACTTTATCCCCAGGTTTTTATCAAACATTTGATTTGATTGTCATTACTCATTAGGATTATCTTGATTCCATGGTAATGATGGTCAACCTGTTTTAAAACCAAATGTTAACTTGCAGAGTCTCTCTAAGAATCAAAGGGCAGCTTTAGCTGAGATTACAGATGTTTTACGTGCCGTTTGCTATGCACATCGACTACCTCTTGCACTCACATGGATTCCCTGTAGTTACGTAGAGGGGCATGGAGATGAAACTATAAAAGTACATGCTGGAGGATGCAATAGGAGTGTAAACGAGAAACGTGTACTGTGCATCGAGGATACTGCCTGTTACGTGAATGACAAAGATATGAAGGGTTTTGTGCATGCATGTGTGGAACATTATCTTGAGGAAGGACAAGGTATTGTTGGGAAAGCTCTTCAATCAAATCACCCCTTCTTCTACCCTGATGTGAAGGAATACCATATAAGTGAGTATCCACTTGTTCATCATGCCCGCAAATTTGGTGTAAATGCTGCTGTTGCAATCAGGCTAAGAAGTATTTATACCGGTGACAATGACTATATATTGGAGTTCTTTCTTCCTGTCAATATGAAAGGAAGTACAGAACAACAACTCTTGCTTAATAACCTCTCCAGTACCATGCAGAGGATCTGTAAGAGTTTGAGGACAGTGTCAGATGCCGAATTGCAAGCGGTGGAAGATTCCAAAGTTAAACTACCGGATGTGGATATGAGAAAAATACCAGCAATATCATTATCTAGGAGGAGTTCTGAACAGTCTCTTATTAGTGGAAATTTAAACACCGTTGATCCCATAACCCAAAATGTATCTGAATCAACGACCACAGGAATAGAAGCTGATGGTCCTCATGAACAGGTACCTGTGTATTTGTTATTTTTTACTTTGCTATTATTGCATCTGTACCCCACTGTTTATTTTGAGAAACCTTGTGACTGTGATATATTTTCTTGGTTAGCTCTAGTTGGGATTTTGAGACATGAAAGTCTGAATTTTACTGCATGCCGTTAGAAAGTGCTTCTGTTTCTTTTGTAATTTTTGGGAGATACTATGAGCAAAAGGAAAAATTAACGGGTCACAAAGGAAATTGAACATTATTGAAAGTTATGGTAAATTATCAGATATAAAAAATATATTTTTAAAATACTACAAAAACATATAATTGCCTTCTCCTGAAGAATGAAAATTAATGCCAACATGAATGCTAGTCTTATGTTCTTTTTCTTAAACTTCTTTTGTCTACAAAGACTATGATTCTTTTGTATTCATTGTGCTCATTTGCTTAATGGCTTGTAAATAGAGGTCTTAGTGCCCCTTATAATTGTTGTAGACAATGACTGGATCGAGGAAACAGATGGAGAAGAAGCGAAGTACAGCTGAGAAGCATGTCAGCTTAAGTGTTCTTCAGCAGTACTTCTCTGGGAGCCTTAAAGATGCTGCAAAAAGTATTGGTGGTGAGTCATCATGTTCACATTCCAAGAGTGTGATCACATCCATCATTACACACGCGCTCTCTTGCACACATGGTATGTGTGTGTATACACACACGTATTTATATATATGTAAACTAGATAAAATTATGAGTGAATTCACTTTGTTATTGCATGCATACTTGTTGGGAGTGAACTTATTGCAACATCCATACAATATTAGAATCTCAATAACATATTTCTTGTTTTTAGTGTGCCCAACTACTCTCAAAAGGATATGCAGACAACATGGCATCTCAAGATGGCCTTCTCGCAAAATAAATAAGGTGAACCGTTCTTTGAGGAAAATACAAAGCGTGCTTGACTCTGTTCAGGGGGTGGAAGGAGGATTGAAGTTTGATCCAACCATGGGGGGGCTTGTGGCTGCTGGGTCTATCATCCAAGAATTTGACTCTAGAAAAAGAGTTGTCTTGCCCAATAAAAATGATTTGATCAGAGACTCTGATTTAGTAATCCAGAATGCAAAATCTGCACCCACATCATCTTGTATGGACATTGAAACTGGCATTGTGAAAATGGAAGAAGAGTGTCTATTAGATGGAAACCAAGTGGTAGGAGAGTGTAAGCCTGGTCCTCTTCATATGCAAAGTCTGGAGGAGTCCAGATTAGCTGCATTAGATGCCGGGCTGTCATGGCCTGCCAGTCTAAACAATGTGCCTTGGACAACTTCTCCAAATGTTCCACCAAGTTCTTTCCTTTCCAGAGAAAGATCAAAGAGATGGGTATTGGACGACAGTAGTGTGAATCCAGTGGCTTCTCAATCTCATTTCATTTCTCGAAACTCAATGACAGCTGGTGATGAGATAGATACCAAATTAAAAGATGATAATGGGATGGATAGGGATGATGGAGTTGTTGAACATAACCAACCCACTTCCTCTGGCATGACGGATTCATCTAATGGGTCTGGATCTGGCTCAATGATGAATGGTAGTTCGTCAAGCTCTAGAAGTTTTGGCAAAAGGCAGAATCCTAAAAGTGAGACAAGCTATGGAGATAGTGGGTCTAAAATTATAGTCAAAGCCACTTATAAGGAAGATACAATTCGGTTTAAATTCGAGCCTGCTGGTGGGTGTGTTCAACTGTACGAAGAAGTAGCGAAGAGGTTCAAACTACAGATAGGGCAATTCCAACTCAAGTATCTTGACGATGAAGAGGAATGGGTGATGTTGGTAAGTGATTCAGATTTGCAAGAATGTCTCGAAATATTGGATTTTCTGGGCACTCGCAATGTGAAGTTCCTGGTTCGTGATGTGCCAAGCACCATAGGAAGTTCAGGTGGCAGTAACTGCTTCTTGGGAGAAGGCTCCTGACAATCTATATTTTAGGTACCATTGCACTACCACAAAATCACCTTATTTTGGTAAATGATTGTAATTGATTACCACTAGCTGTATCATAAAACATGTGAAAACGGGCTTCTGGGCGAAGTAGCTTTTTTACTGGATTCTGCTTCTATATTCATGATTCAACATAGTTGGCTCCAGCGGAAAAAGTACAAAGTGCATAAAAAGGAATACAATGGGTTACACTGTTGGGTGGTTAAACTTCTCAGTTGATGCTAAATTTGTTACTCTTGTACATGTTTGAAGAATTATGAAGGTTGTAGCTGTCGGTGGAAGGAAGCACTCTGTCTATGGTGCCCGAACTATAGTTTGTACAGTAGGTTTCAATAATTAAAAGGAAAGCATTCGAATGTAAAATCTTCGGATTTTGATAAATGTTCATATTTCATTATGTATAATGCAATTTATTTACATTTTGCTGCTCGAAAATTTTGTCTATAGCGTAGGAAGTAGTAGTAGTAAGCAGTGGAAACTACTAAGCAGTGGAAATCAAACCGAGTAGCTCGGTGCTCTGCCTTGAGCTCGGCTTGCTTCCGGCTCATTTGAGCTCGTCCAATTTCTTCTCAATCAGAGCTTAAATAAAATTGGGGTTCGTTAATAATTTCGAGCAAGCCCTTTTTCGACTGTGGACTTGTGAACACTTATTTCTTGCTATTCTTGATCATTTTAAACTGTCGTTTGTTTGAGAACTGTCAATTTTTTTAATTGGGAAACTTCACAAATCTGCAATCAAGGAGTCTTTCTTAATTCTCAAGAATTGAAAATATCGGATTAGACTTGAAATTAGGGTAAGTTAGACCTATATAAAGTCTTTTTTCAACATAGCACGTAAATTTATTTTAACAACTAGTCGATTGTGGATTTTGTTTGGCCCTCAAATATCAAAAGGTGATCGAGAATTTTATCAATTTCTATCTTTTTTTTTTTAACAATTGTAAACTTTTTATATCTTTGAAATTCTGGGGATAAAGTGCCTTTTTTTTTTTTTTTTTCCTTCTGTTACTTGCATTTTATTCAATTTTAAAACTTATGAGATTAAGCAAGTGAGCAGTCATTGGAAATTTTAAGGTTGTTTTATTGCAAAAAGTGTGATATAGAATGGCACGATATCATCAACAACCTTCAAATTGGCTTATCGAGACAATGCTATGATTCTTTTCCAAAAAGAATTTAAACAATTATTTGCGTTGATTTGCATGCTCAATTTAGAATATCTAAGTCAGCGTGTTTTCTTCAACTGTTTGTGATTATCAACTATCAATTTATTGCATATATTTGTTGCATGTGTAAGACATCTCTGAATCATTAGTAAAATATTTTTCTAGGTCCTATCACATTATATTCTCTTTGTGATTTGCTTGACAGTTGTCATGCTCCAGAAATATGGATTGTTTTCATAAAACACTCAATTACCAATAATTATTGAGGAAGATGCAAAAGAAGATACCCAAAAGGTTGAGAAACAAGTGTAATATGCAAAAATTAATAAACAAGAAAAATATAATAAGTTAAATTTTATTAAATTAAAAAAAAAAATGGTTACAATCCCTATAGTTCATTTGGTTCTTCTTTTCAAAAATAAAATTTTTTGGAATTTAAATTTTTAGAGGTGGAATTGCTGATTTGATCTCCTCCTAACTCGATTTCGATATTCAATAACGTTAATTCGAAAATTTAGTACCTTAATTTTGAATTAAACATTTGAACTTAAAGAACATTGACTTCTTATATTTGAATATTTGTTGGTGGAATCGACCATTTGATCTCCTCCAAGATTGATTTGATCTGTAATAAAATTAATTCGAGGGTTTAACAACTTAATTTCGAATTAAATAGTATTATTTGAGTATACTCCGCGATGAACGCCTTGATTTTTTCTTTGAACACCGTGGATCTCCTTGAATTTGATTGCCTTGGATTGAGAGAATTTTCTTCAACGCCTTTCTTATTTGGACTTTTTTTTCACAACTTATGTTGTTGTTGTTGTTTTCTTGGAAATGACTCCTATTTATACTTATAAGACATGAGCTCTTGGATAAGTCATTTAATGCAGTGACATGATTTGATTGACATCACAAGATGTGATTTCAATTACAAATTTGTGTTGGTATTTACTTCCATAACTTACAAGATAAATCTTGATTTCCAAGAATTGAGATTTGACACTTGACGATATATGATTTACCAACAAAATATATATTATAATATCAAATTAATTAACTATTTATTTTAGAAATTAAATTTGATTAAATTTTCAATATAAATATAAATATAAAATTAATATTTAATATGTTATTTTATATGTGTATTTAATTGGAATAAATTTTATTTGTCTACAAATGCCCCCTCGATACTTGTTCACGGATAATACGTCTTAGAATGAATAAGTCTTGAACTCTTTCGTTAATAGGATCAAGTCACAATAATTTACTTAAACTTATTTGGAACATAAAGATAGTTTTAACTCATATCGAGTAGTTCTTCTATTGAATTGATTTGAACTTGTAGACAATTTATCCCCATATCAAGGATTTCTTCAAATTTGATTTGGATTTATAGATAGTTTATCCTCATATCAAGGATTTTTTCAAATTTGATTTGGATTTGTAGATAGTTTATCCTAATATCAAGGAGTTCTTAATTTTATTTGAATTTGTAGACAGTTTAACTTCATATCAATGAGTTCTTGAATTCATTTGAACTTGTAGACAATTTATTCTCATATCAAGGATTTTTTTAAATTTGATTTGCATTTGTAGATAGTTTATCCTCATATCAGGAGTTCTTAACTTCATTTGAATTTATAGACAGTTTATACTCATATCAAGGAGTTCTTGACTTCATTTGAATTTGTAGACAGTTTATCCCCATATCAAGGAGTTTTTGATTTGAATTTATTTGGAATTTGTAGATAGTTTATACTCGTATCAAGGAGTCTCTATTTGAATTTGAATTTCAAAAAGTTTATACTCGTATCAAGAAGTTTTCATTTGAATTTGAATTTTGGTAGAGTTTATACTCGTATCAAGGGATTTTTAATTTGATTTGATTTGTAGACCTTTTATACTCATGTTAAGGAGCTTTTGAATTTACTTGAACTTGCTGATAGATTATACTCATATTAAAAAGTTTTACTGACAGTTTATGCACTTATTAAGGAGCATTTGTGTAAGATTTAATTTGATAATTCTAGATAGTTTATGCTTGTATATAGGAGCATAAAAAAGTCGAAGTTAATAGTTGTTGTATATAAAACCGCATTTTCTTCATCTTCATCATCATTGACATCATATGAGCATTCTTGTTTGTCAAAATTCATGCTTATCTCAATGGCATGTGCATGAGTTGCTAATTCTCCAAAAGTTTTTGGTTTGATTTCTTGAAGTATGTATCAGAGGCCACAGTGCATTCTTTGGATGTATATCTCAATCGCAGAAGTTTCTAACAAAGTATCTTTATAATTTAAAGATAAATTTATCAAATTATTGATATATTCAAGCACAGACTCATTTTTTTGTCTTAAGTTAGCAAGTTCAACCATACTAACAGTACGACGGGTGCTATAAAAGCAATTGAAAAACTCTTGTTCCAACTGCTCCCAATTATCAATTGAGTTTGCCTTTAAATTGGTGTACCAATCAAACGCATTTTCCATCAATGAGAAGACAAATTGCTTAATGAGGAGAAAATCCATATGCTCCAACATTGTTGCACGTCTCAATAAAATGAGCCACATGTTGTTTTGGGTTTCCTTTGCCATCAAATTGCTGAAATTTTAAGGGTTGGTAGCCAACTGACATCTTCAAATTGTCAATTCTCTTAGTGTACGGTTTGGTATAAGTCAAAGAAGATTTGGAGCTTCTATCGAATTTGTCTTTGATAGTCCCTATGATAAACTCCTTTAGTTGGTCAACAAGAATCAACCCATCAGATGAAACTTGCAACTTTTTAGAAGACTTCTCTTTTGCACTTGATTATTGCTTCATAAATGTATCAGTTTCGTCATGAGCTTTAATTTATTTTCCCATTATGCGATTAGTATCAACATTGTCTACTTTGTTTATTAACTTCGTGATTTGAGAATCTTGCTATTGAATATGATTCGTGAGTCCCTCAACAATCTTTATCAAATTTGCAATTTGCTCTTCTAGTGAAGTAGTTTGGACCAACATGACTGTTGCGACTTCCAAATTTAAGCTTGTAGAAGATTTGAGCATCGTAGTTGGGTTCAACAACTCTTTCTCCACAACTTTTATTTCTTGCTTTGCCCCAAAGTTGACTGATAATGTTAAATCATCATATTCTCTTGCCCCCTCGGGCTTGTGTTTTGGAATGGTGACTTTATGGTTCGGCAACACACCATCTTGTATTGCTCCCTCATGCTTGTGATTTGGAGTGGCAATTTCGTAGCTTAACAACACACCATCTTGTCTTGCCCCCTCATGCTTGTAGTTTGGAGTGGTGATTTCATAGCTGGCAACACATCATCTTGTTTTGCTCCTTATACTTGTGATTTGGAGTGGCGATTTCATGGCTCGGTAACATACCATCTTGTCTCAACATAAAAAATTTAACATTGGTGAAGTTGGAGTTATTGTCCTTCATCACCATCTAAATTTTGAACTTGATTTGGAAAGAAGAGATGAAAGGTAGATATTATCCTACTGGGCATGTCAGAAATTTGTAATACAAATTTCGTTATCTGCAAAAATAACAAATAAGAAAAATAGTACAAATTAAACTTTATTGAATTAAAAAGATAAAATGGTTACAACTCTATGGTTCATTGATTATCCTTTTCAAAAATAAGAATTTTTGGGATTTGAACTTTTGAAGGTGGAATTGTTGATTTGATTTTCTTTGAACTTGATTTCGATCTTCAATAACATTAATTCTAAGATTTAGTACCTTAATCTCGAATCAAACATTTGAACTTCAAGAACATTAACTTCTTGTATTTGAATATTTGTTGATGGAATCGACCATTCAATCTCCTCGAGGATTGTTTTAATCTCTGATAATGTTAATTCGAGGGTTTAACAACTTAATCTCAAATTAAATACTATTATTTGAGTATACTCCATGATAAACACCTTGATTTTCACCTTGAACACTATGGATCTCCTTGAATTTGATCGGCTTGGATTGAGAGAATTTCCTCTAACATCTTTTTTGTTTGGACTTTTTCTTCACAACTTATGTTGATATTGTTGTTGTTTCCTTGGAGATGACCCTTACTTATACTTGTAGGACTTGAGCTCTTGGATAAGTCCTGAAGTTGCATGATTTGATTGACCCTTCATGATTTGAATGACATCACAAGATATGATTTTAATTATCAATTTGTATTGGTATTTACTTTCATAATATTTCTCACACCAAAGCCATAAAGACGTATCCCATGATTTTCTTCCTATGTACGATCATGTCTCGTAGTTGTGTATAGTTGAGAGACTGTATCTAAATTTAGTAATACAAAAATAAAGATGAAGAATTGCTATTTTATTAATATCATTTGAATAAGATTATCTTTATAAAAGTTTAAAGATCGTTAATCTAATTGGCTTTCCTGACGGCACTACAATAACATTCTCCAATTTATTTTAGAGCCAAATGTCCATGTATCTAAGGTATATCTTCTCAAAATGTCCTTTAAATGCTCTTTGCTCTAGGGGTTTAGTAAGTGGATTTGCTATGTTTTCTACTGAGATAACTATTTCCACTTTGATATTGCATCCACCATCGATTTCCTAAATCAGATGGCTTCGCATCATAATGTGCTTAGATCTTTGATTAGATCTTGGCTCCTTTACTTACCCAATTACCCCTATGTTATGGCAGTACCTTAGACTCTTGAATAAAGTTCTGTATCCAAAAAATTTCTGTCACAGCATCGCATGGTGTGATGTATTCAGCCTCGATGGTGGAATCCACAAGTTGTCTCTTTTTCAGAATTCTTTCAGCTGACCGACCCACTGTTTAGGTTAAATTCATATCTAGATATTATTTTGATTTGTCTACATCGGATATGAAGCTAGAATTAGTAAAGCATTCTAGCTTAAATTCTCTACAGCCACAATACTAAGAAGATTTCTTAGTCTTTCGTAAGTACTTACAGGGTCATCTTCATGGAAATGCTTCTTACTTAGATTAAACTGATATCTGTTCATGAAATTCAGAGCATATGCAACATCAAATCTTGTCCATAGCATGGCATACATTATGCTTACAATCATGGATACATAAGGTAAGTGAGTCATTCTTTCTATTTCCTCCATAGTCTTAGAAGACATATACTTAGAAAGAGAACTTTCATGACTTATAGGCAGAAATTCCCTCTTGGATTTCTCCATGTGAAACCTCTTTAGTATCTTATCTATGTACATAGATTAGGATAGTTTGAGCATCCTTTTAGATCTATCTCTATAGATCTTAATCGCTAATGTGTAGGATGCCCTCCCAAATCCTTCATGAAGAATTTTGTGGATAACCAAGCTTTTATTGACTGCAACATCCTTACATCATTTCCAAAGAGTAGAATGTCACTAACGTATAGAACAAGTAATGTCGTCGCACTCCCACTAACTTTCTTGTACACGTAAGTTTCATCCACATTTTTTAGAAAACCAAACGATTTAATTGGCTCATCAAATTAGATGTTCTAGTTTTGAAAAGCTTGTTTAAGTCTATAAATGGACATTTGAAGCTTGCAAACCTTTTGCTCGCTTTATTTAGATATGAAGCCTATACATGATGCCTCGTGTAGATCTCTTCCTCAATGTTCCCATTAAGGAAACAGTCTTGACATCCATTTGTCTTATTTTATAGTCATAATATGCAGATATGGCTATCAAAATTCGAATGGACTTCAGCATCGCAACTGGTGACAAAGTTTTCTCATAGTCGACTCTTTGCCTTTGAGTATAACCTTTTGCTACCAGTCATGTCTTACAGGCCACCGCCTCTCATCTTCTCCAATTTTATATTTGTAGACCCATTTGTGGCTAGTGAGAATAATTCCCTCATGTGGATCCACCAAGGTCTATACCTTATTGGAGTACATGGAGTCCATTTTGAATTAAATTGCCTCTAACCATCTTCATGCGTCGATGCCAAACATCGTTTCTCCATAGCTTCTTAGATTATTACTAAAGAAAAATGCTCATTGTTGTTCTCTAAGAAGAAGTTGTAGCTCTCAAGTCGCTTTGAGATCCTTTTGGATATTTAAGAGATTATGTACTAGAAGTGTTAGTAACAAGTTCATGCAACATTGGCTCTTGTGGGGCACTTTGTGGTTCTTGAATCTCTTCAATTTCTATGACCTCTCCCTTTTTATCCAATAGAAACTCCTCTAACAAATAATGCAAGGTGGCACTAGATTTCCTTTAGAAACATATCTTCACTCCATTCAGGCCCCAATGGGAATTACTAGAGATGAAGGTATGCATTTTTACAATAATTAATTTAAAGTTCACTTGTCTAAATATGGAGTCAAGAATTGAAAGGCACTAGCATACTATTCTCAAACAAATGGTCAAGCAGAGGTCTCCAATAGAAAGGTGAAGAAAATCTTGGAGAAGACTATTAGCATCGCAAGGAATTAGTAGAATTGGAGCATAGAGCCTATTGGGGTATGAAGTAATTGAACATGGATCTCTATTCGACTAGTGAGAAAACATTTGTTGTAAATTAATGAGCTTGATAAGTTCCACAGTGAAGCTTATGAGAATGCAAAATTCTACAAAGAATAGACAAAGGCTTGGCATGACAAGCACATCCTAAGGGAAGAATTCACACCAGGCTAATAAGTGTTCCTCCATAATTCACGACTTCACCTCTTTCATGGAAAGCTTAAGTTAAGATGGTTAGGTCCATTCATGGTGACATGGGTTTTTCCACATGGAGTAGTGGAAATCACTCATGAAAAGAAGGGGACTTTCAAGGTTAATAGACAATGCTTGAAGCCGTACATTGGTGGTGGTTTCGATAATAAAAAGACCACCATTCTCCTCGACTCCATATAAGTGAAGAAGAAGTCAGGCTGAGAATTATAAAATGAGTGCTTCTTATGATACAACCCTAGCCCTTTATACTCTATTTTCGTTATTTTTAGTTCATTTATTTTGTTTAATTAATTTTCATTGCTTAAACTAATATCTTTTTATGTTGTATTTGTTTTGGCTAGGTGTTCAACCATATTTGAGGGGCAATTTCAAGTCATAGTTTCTGAAAGTTTGTGCCACGATCTTGTAATATGAAAGAAGTGAAGTTTGGCATCATATGGATGCCTAGGCACTTATTGTTGCACCATGGTTCTCAAATCCATGGAAAAAATGGCTAGTAGAGATCATGCACCATTACTTTCTAGCGTTGTGGTGCCCAAATTGTATGCGTCGACGGTGGTTTCACAACAAGTCAGCACCATTGCACTTTTTTTTGGCGCCATGGTGCAACTTCACCAGTAAATACATATATATAAAAGAGAATGACTGTCAGCAACTCAAAAGCTCAACATTGAAATTTTTGGCACCAACTTGCACGCACAGGCCCAATTAAGGATTAGCTCCACGATGCTAAACAATATAGCCCCGTTGTGCCAGTTTGACTAGGTGTTCTAAAACACCTAGTTCATATCTTCCCCTCCTCATCTTCAAAAGTTCCCACACCGGCCTTCTTCTTCAATGCTTATTTTGTTAGAATTATTAAATGTAAAATGGTTTACCTCTCTATCAACTTGAGCCTTTAGATGAGAAAGTTATTTTAACATGATATCAGAGTTAAACCAAATAAGAGGTCCTGAGTTCAAATCTAACTGCCACCTATGAAAAATATTCCACGTGCTAGGCTTAATAAAAATTGTCTGCACGTGAGGGGGCATGTTAGAATTATTAAATATAAAATGACTTATCTCTCTAACAACTTAAGCTTTTGGATGAGATGGTTATTTCAACATATTTCTCTTAAAAATCACCATCCCCACTCTTCCAAACATCTATTATTAGAGAAATCAAACCTCAATTTCCTCTCATTCACCACTCCAAGACATTTTTTCCTTCTCCATCTCCAAGTGTTATCATCCCCCTACCTTTCTCAACCTCCAGTCCACAAGAAATCATCCACGAGACTTGTTGACCAAAATTTTCACCAATTTTGGAACTCTCTAAGTCTAATGTTCCAGCAGTGGTTTTACCTCAAGTAAGTGTTCTCTCTTCTTTGTAGTTGATTTGTTTAAGAAATTATGTTGAAAAGAAAAGACCCTGCTTTGGTGTGGCTTTCAAAAGAGTTAATGTTTTGGATAATTACTTGGAATTTGAAAAGGTTTTGGATTGTTCTTATTAATTTATATTTCTTTGGTGGAGGACTCTGAGAAATTTTAACTCATTTTTGGGTGAAAAAGGCTATACAAACATACTCAAAGAATTTAAATAGAGGTGATATTGATATTTGAGTTAAAATTCTACACATTCATGATATTTGAGTTTTATTAGAGTTATGATTATGTGAGATCATTTAGGCCCATTTGGTTAGTAGATTCGATTGTCACTGAGTTGGTATTTTTAACTTTCTTTCCTTCTTTTGCTCGAGCACTAACCAAATATTAAGTTTGGAGGTATTTGATGAGTAAATTTTATACACATAAGTTAGATACCATTTGCTTAACATCTAGTTAGTTTTCAAGGTTTTTGTTAGTTTTATGTGTGTTTTTGTGTTTACTTTGTAGAAAAGAGCTTGCAACAAGGAGGTTTCCAACATGATTTTGGTGGCACCAAGGCTCTCAAGAAAAAGTGCAAAGTGAGCGCCTAGGTGCTACAAGAACTAGGCGCCCATAAACCAACGCTTTGGCGCTTAATGAAAATTTTCTTGTCCTATTCTATCCTAACTACTGAAAATAAAATAAAAATAGGTATGTTGAGGGCTTATGAGAAGGAGACAAGAGAAAACTTGATGAAGAGCATAGATTTGCAAGGAGAGAAAAAAAAAAGGTTTTGAGAAGAAGACCGCTCAACCCAGAAAATGAATCTTGAGATGGGTTTCAACTTCAAATTCTATTTTTAGTTTTATTCTTTCTTTCTTCATGTTTAAGGTCATTCTTAATATGCAACTTATTTTTAGCATGAACTAATTTTTTTTAGAGTTACGAGGTAATCTAACTATATTGTTTTTAAATTTTTTGTCAATATTAGTTATGGGTAAACAGGTCCATTTATTTTATAAAGGTCCATTTACTTATAATATTGAAATATTACATAGACTCCTATATACAATTAGGGTAAAAAGGTCCATTTACTTTATTTTGAATTTTAAATTTTCTAATCATAATACCGTAAGAATAAATTTGCCATTTTGGCAATTATACTTGGATTTCTTGATGGAGCAAAATATCAAGAGGTGTAGATGTAATTTTCCAAATAACAAAAAATTATCTGTAATTAGGCCAAACATTGGATATAATTATATTTACCTTTTTTTGTTAAATATGGTTGTGATAATGCAATTGCAAATATTCATGTATGTCTATGAATTATAAGTAATATAAAATCAAATATCTGATGGATAACAAATAGGTGGAGGTCCTTTTAACCCTGAACCTAAAGAATAAATAAACGAGTTAACTACAATGGGCAATCACATTGTACCTACTGCAGTGATGTCACTCGACTACAACTAGGGATGAAATCGAGCCCAAACAAGATGAACAAAACTATATACAAGCCCGGCTTGGAAAATTGAATCTGGGTTTAGGCTCGGCTCGAGCTTAAGCCAGCTGCAAATTTTCTTGCTTGAATTCATCTTGATTCAAAGAGATTACTTTCACGAGCTACTCAGCTCGGCTCATTAGCTCAAGCTCTGAAAGTAAGCAGCATAATTCTGGAATTAGACTAATTACTTCTTATATTTTCTTTTCCATGGAACATGACAAAAAATCAGTAAATGAAGATGAATCTTTCATTTGTTAGGAAAAAGTCAAGCCTAGCAATTCACATTTTACAATTTCTTGTCATTAATATCATTAAAAACAAGTCATGAATACCCACATTCATTTTAAAAGTTATAGTTGCAACATGGCTAATATGTAGAAAAAACAACACAACAAATGTAAGAATGTATAGAGAACACTGCCACTGTAGGAAACAAAGTGTGCAAAGCACTAAAGCATTTGAAATATGTTGGAACATGGGGTTATCCCACGTTGAAAGCTTGGTGTGAATGAAAAGAGTTTTCAAACTTTAAAAAGTTTGTCCTTTTGTGTGAGAGTGCATTCCACATTAGAAAAATGAAGTAAGTTTAACTTCATATATAGAATTTTAATTCAAGAGAAGAGTAAAATATGTAGCTCTCCTTATGGCGCACCGTTCGAGTCCACACCCATACGTGCGCGCACGTCGCATTTGGTGCTTTAGAGGCATACTTATGTATCATCACGATAAGTTGAGGAGGGTCATGGCTCGGTGAGGTGGTAGGGTAGCTCAACATAGCGGTGATGTGGCAGTTCATCCAAGTGGCGCTCGCATGGTATGACACTGTGCGATTAAGTGTCGAGTGGAAGGTAGCTCAATGTGGCAATGATGAGGCAGATTCGTTCAAGTCATGCTCGCATGGTATGATACCGTGCAGTTAAGTGTTGAGTGGATGTGACCGTACATACGGGTACTGACAAGTTGTGACCAAAGGGATGCGATTAGTCCTCAACACCAACGGAGCGTGGGTTAGTGCACACACCCATCCGGTTTGTAGAGGTGCATGGTAAGGTTGTGGACTTTCACGTAGGGATGTAATCTAAACTACTAGATCGCAGCTAGATATCAAGAGATGCAATCTAATAGTCCAAACTAATTCGAATCAAGAGACACAACCAATCATAAAGGGCCACACGAAATTCTGTAAATATGACCCCCCTCATTCATTCCAATATACATCAAATTAATTAAGATTCAATTGATTTCTTTGTTCTTCCTCCTACTAAAATATATTATGATATTTTAATATTCTTATTCTCTTTTGAAAAGTATACAATCGAGCTTTTGGTTCGTTCGATAAAATTAGTATAGTGTTGTACTAATTTTAGAAAAGAAGTGTTGTATCTTGGGAGACAGATGTCCAAGTTCATATAACACCGTATAAAGGACAAAATATATTTTAAAGAGATTAATTTTGTGCTTACCTCACTTCAGCTGAAACACAATCTCCTTTCGACACTATACAACCAACAAAATAACTACATATTTGTTCGAAAAAAAAAATAATATAATCCAACATCTTGTTTAATACTAAAGAAACAAAATAATATATGACGAGTTCTTTAAAAAAATTATTTCTTCAATAATCAGCTCAATCATGAAGGGCCACACAAAATTCTATAAATATGACCCTCCTCATTCATTCCAATCTACATCAAATCTATTCAGATTCAATTGATTTCTTTATTCCCCCTCCTACTAAAATATATTCTGATATTTAGTATTCTTTTTCTCTTTTGAAAAGTATACAATCGAGCTTTTGGTTCGTTCGATAAAATTAGTATAGTATTGTACTAATTTTAGAAAAGAAGTGTTGTATCTTGGAAGACAGATGTCCAAGTTCCTATAGCATCGTGTAGGGGACGAAATCTATTTTAAAGAGATTAATGTCGTACTTACCTCACTTCAGCTGAAATACAATCTCCTTTCGACACTATACAACAAACAAAATAACTACATATTTGTTACAAAAAAATAAAATAATAATATAAACCAACATCTTGTATAACACTAAAGGAAAAAAATAATAAATGATGAGTTCTTCGAAAAAATTATTTCTTCAATAATGAGCTCAATCATGAAGGGCCACACAAAATTCTGTAAATATGACCCCCTCGTTCATTCCCATCTACATGAAATCAATTCAGATTTAATTGATTTCTTTATTCTCCCTCCCACTAAAATATATTCTGAAATTTTAGTATTCTTATTCTCTTTTGAAAAGTATACAATCGATCTTTTGGTTCGTTCGATAAAATTAGTATAGTATTGTACTAATTTTAGAAAAGAAGTGTTGTATCTTGGGAGACAGATGTCCAAGTTCCTATAACACCGTGTAGAGGAGAAAATATATTTTAAAGAGATTAATTTCGTACTTACCTCACTTCAACTAAAACACAATCTTCTTTCGACACTATACAACCAACAAAATAACTACATATTTGTTAGAAAAAAAAACAATATAATCCAACATCTTGTTTAATACTAAAGAAAAAAAATAATAAATGACGAGTTCTTTGAAAAAATTATTTCTTCAATAATCAGCTCAATCATGAAGGGCCACACAAAATTCTATAAATATGACCCCTCTCATTCATTTCAATCTACATCAAATCAATTCAGATTCAATTGATTTCTTTATTCTCCCTTTTACTAAAATATATTATGATATTTTAGTATTCTTATTCTCTTTTGAAAAGTATACAATTGAACTTTTGGTTCGTTCGATAAAATTAGTATAGTGTTGTACTAATTTTAGAAAAGAAGTGTTGTATTTTGAGAGATAGATGTCCAAGTTCCTATAGCACCGTGTAGAGAATGAAATCTATTTTAAAGAGAATAACTTTGTACTTACCTCACTTTAGTTGAAACATAATCTCCTTTCGACACTATAAAACTAACAAAATAACTACATATTTGTTAGAAAAATCTTATTTTATTTTGAAAAGTATACAATCGATCTTTTGGTTCGTTCGATAAAATTAGTATAGTGTTGTACTAATTAATTTTGTAAAAAAAGTATTGTATCTTGGGTGACAAATTTCCAAGTTCCTATAGCACCGTGTTGGGGACGAAATCTATTTTAAATAGATTAATTTCGTGCTTACTTCACTTCAAATGAAATACAATCTCCTTTTGACACTATATAACCAACAAAATAACTACATATTTGTTAGAAAAAAAATAATATAATCCAACATCTTGTTTAATAATAAAGGAAAAAAATAATAATGACGAGTTCTTCGAAAAAATTATTTCTTCAATAATCAGCTCAATCATGAAGAGCCACACAAAATTCTATAAATACGGCCCCCCTCAGTCATTCCAATCTACATCAAATCAATTCAGATTTAATTGATTTCTTTATTCTCCCTCCTAGTATTCTTATTCTTTTTTGAAAAGTATACAATCGATCTTTTGGTTCGTTCGATAAAACTAGTATAGTGTTGTACTAATTAATTTTATAAAAAAAGTGTTGTATCTTGGGAGACAGATGTCCAAGTTCCTATAGCACCGTGTAGGGGATGAAATCTATTTTAAAGAGATTAATTTCGTACTTACCTCATTTGAGTTGAAACACAATCTCCTTTCAACACTACAAAACCAACAAAATAACTACATATTTGTTAGAAAAAAATAAATATAATCCAACATCTTGTTTAACACTAAAGGAAAAAAATAATAAATGGCGAGTTCTTCGAAAAAATTATTTCTTCAATAATCAACTCAATCATGAAGGGCCACACAAAATTCTATAAATATGACCCCCCTCATTTATTCCAATCTACATCAAATCAATTCAGATTCAATTTATTTCTTTATTCTCCCTCCTATTAAAATATATTCTGATATTAGTATTCTTATTCTGTTTTGAAAAGTATACAATCGAGCTTTTGGTTCGTCCGATAAAATTAGTATAGTGTTGTATTAATTAATTTTGTAAAAGAAGTATTGTATTTTGGGAGACAGATGTCCAAGTTTTTATAGCACCGTGTAGGGGACGAAATCTATTTTAAACAGATTAATTTCGTGCTTACCTTATTTCAGGTGAAACACAATCTCCTTTCGACACTACACAACCACAAAATAACTTCATATTTGTTAGAAAAAAAATAATATAATCCAACATCTTGTTTAACACTAAAGAAAAAAATAAATAAATGACGAGTTCTTCGAAAAAATTATTTCTTCAATAATCAACTCATTTAGCTTAATGTAAAAGGGCCTCAAATTCATCATGAAAACTAGTAACCAATCTTATTTGTATATATCTACAGAAGTGCTCTATTAGTAAGCTAATGTAGCCTATGAATAATATTTGCCCCAATCTTCCTCTGTAATCTTTGCCTGGAAAAAACAAAAGACATAAAAAGGTAAGTTTCAAGCCACATTCTTCGTTAGAAATATACACAGATAATGATATATTCATGGAGTGTGTCATACTAATACTACAAGCACATCTTCATATTTGCTTATGCAACTTCACTCAAAGTCGGGTTTTTTACATGTCCTCGTCATTAAACTGAACATACAAACTAGTTAGCATCAAACTCAAATATTTAAAATCATAAAAATCTTATTGTGCATAAAATTAACGTATCTCCACTGATTTTGCAATTTTCCACTCAGAACGCAGCCAATCTTCCTTACAAACTAATGGTTGAACAGTCTCAGGCTTCAAAGAACTTCTATATTGATAAAAAAAAAAGTCTTTCTCCAGCACTAAAAGCAGATTCTGAGCCCACATTGGTGATAGGAATGGATAGTATATCACTTGCTATGTTGGGTAAAATGCGAAACTTCAAAGTATTTGCTTTCCACCAATCCAGTGCATTAAAATCAACATCTAAGTTATCCTTACATACATAAAGACCTTCTTCAAGGTATATATCCAATTTAGATTTGCTATGAATGACGGTATTTAATTCTTGTACCCACAAGTCAAACTATGTCCTACCTTTTATTTTACCTTTTATTCTACCACCACTTTTAATAGGTAAACTGACTCTTGATTGGTCATTTAATTTTAGATTATTAGAAGCACAATTAGCAGTATATTCAATATAAAGCTCGTGTAAAGGAAAAATGCACCGACTCAATCTCTTCATGAGCTTTAGAAGTTGGATATAATTTTGAGTAGCAAAACTCAATTAATTTCATCTTGTACCGAGAATCAAAAACTGCATCCATGGCCATCAATAATTTGCAATCCCCCTGTATTTGTCAAAATTTTCCCTCATTTGCAAAGTCAGTTTTTGAATGTAATCTTTGTTAACATTACAAGACTTTTCATTTAGAATTTGTCTTATTTTCCAAACTTCAGGAAGAAACAAATTTGATGTTGGACAATTAAACCCATAAAATATATGTGTGGCATCACTAAAAGCTTATGAGAACTTACATGCCTCAAGCGCCCTATCCCAATCCTCTAAAGACAGCAACCATTGGTAATGTGAATCCCTTTGTTTGATCTTGGAAACATATCTCTAAACACCAAGGCAAATTCTAACATTGCATAAGTAAAATTCCATCGAGTCGGCACATCAAGGATTAAACCTTTTGAGATTGGGAGTTGTAGTTGTTTTACTATCTCAGTGAACCTATGAAGTCGAGATGGCGATATTTTAAAATACTTTAACACTTTCACGAAAATTTTCAATGACATCTAAGTATCTAGTGCAGGTCATCTTACACCATAAGATTCAATACATGTGCACAACATCATACATAAAAGATTCTTGCGCCGAAATAAAGATTTCCTTTTATTGAGAAGTTATCTTTCAAGTTCCTTACAACTGCATCGTTGGACGAAATAAGGTGATAGTTGAGATTTTATTCTCAGTCCCCCAATCAATAGGACATTGAAAAATACAATAAAAAATAGCAACTACAGTGTGAGGAAGTGCCATCATAGAAAAGTTCAAAATGCACTTTTGCAACTTCCACCCTGAATCAAGAAAATGGCTTGTAAAACATAGATATCCAATGTTCTGATTTGAGGTCCTTAAATCAGTTGTTAAGCTAAACCTTTCAACACTTTCAAACATGACTTTTAGCTTTTTCTTTTCTAAAGCATATAGCTTCATACAATCACTCTTTAGTGTTACTCGTGACATCTTCTCAAATCGAGGATTTAATGTTTTACAGAACATAACAAAAATTTCATATTCCAACACTCTAAATGAGTACTCATGTACAATAACCATCTTTGCAAAACATTATCATACCTTATTTTTTCATACTTGTAAGTAGTAATTGTGCCATCTGAGCCACCTCCAAAATCAGTGAAGCCTAAGGGTTAGGGTTGAGGAGTCAAAAGCATTTGATTCTTAAGAGCGGCAAGACAAACCCCACAACCTTCTAAGTGTTTTTGCTTTATTTTTACCATCAAACTATGACCAAACTTTTGATTTTCTTTTCTGATCTTTTCTTTTCAAGCATTTTGTTCCTAACCTTGTTGTAGACAAATAAAATTTATCCCAATTAAATTGTGACACATATAAAATAATACATTAAAAATCAATTTTATATATTCCTATTATCCCAATTAAATTGTGACACAAATAAAATAATATATTAAAAATCAATTTTATATATTCTATTTATATTGGGAGTTTAATCAAATTTAATTCCTAAAGTAAATAGTTAATTAATTTGATATTATAATATATATTTTATTGGCCAATCATATGTCGCAAAGTGTCAAATTTTAATTCTTAAAAATCAAGACTTATCAAAGTCTAGGATTTATTGAGATAGAACATCAATATGTCCATTAAAACTTGTGCATATGACAACAAATTCATAAGGAGGATGTCTCGCTTCATGGACATTGTATTATGACACTAGTGTATATATCGGGTGCTTGTTAGAGAACAAGAATATTAGAAACAAGCTCGCCTAAAAATATTTTGATTAAAAAAAAATATTATCGAATGGGAATTTCCTCGTTATGATAGTGTAAAAATTAGTCCTTAGACTTAAAATACTATTTTAACCTTGTGCATGAAATATTGCACTTTTATTTATTTCCCGATTGCATGATAATTATAAGGGGAATATTTTGGGTGCAATCTTTGTGTATGAAGGTTTATGAGTGGTCAACAAAGAATCCATCACCTATTTAGATGAATAAGTGAATCTCCTATGTTTTCTATAGTTATTGACTTGAAAGTCATTTCAAGGCCAGACGAAAGTTGGAAAAGAGTTTTCAAATTTTATCATGAAGTCATAGAACTAGATACTTTTTTTTGGACAAAGCCGTTTATGCCTAGGTGGGGGGTTAGGCATATACCCTTCCAATTTATTAAAATAACCAAAAGGAGTATAAAAATGTTTGAAATCCAAATATAAGGACCACAAAAAATAAATAAGGACTACTCCCTTACAAGTTCACTTAAAGTGAAAACTAGAAAGATGAAGTCTATCAAGATTAAGGAAACAAATGATCTCTGTTGTAGTTTGGTTATGCTGGAAAACATCCGAGCTTAAGGTATAGCAAGCCCAATTTTCCAATGAATCTGTGATCTTGTAACCTTTTCGATATATATGAGACAATCTGAACTCCAATCTCCGTAGGAGCAATCTGGTCTTAGTAATGTAATGTTGCAAATTCCAATTTCCCCTTTGCGTTCCTTGCAACAAATGAATAATAAATAAGGAATCTATTTCAATCCAGACTTTGGACAGCTCATGTTGGACACACAGCTCAAGTCCTTGAATTAATGCAGCAAATTCAGCTTCAACATTATTTCGAACACTAAGATGAAGGAATAAGAGAAGAAGAATTATCCATGATGATCACAAATTAAACCCCAGCCCCAAAACACCAAGGTTACCTTTCGAAGCCCCATCTGAATTGAGCTTAAACCATCCTGGCGATAGCTTTTCCTAACATACCAACATCTGTACCTTGATCCGTTGAGGGAAAAAAACTTCGATGACAAGTTGAGCTGCAGCTGATAAATCACCCTTCCAAAATTATTTCCCCTCCAAAGCTGCATCATATATTGAGCTAATAGGATTTCGACTATAATCCACACCTTAGGCTTAACAGTAAGATTAGTTGATGAAGGACCGTAATTGCATAGTAGATTTGACCATGGTTCAGGAACCGCGGGTTCTACGGTTCAAAAAAATCCCAACCCTTAAGCTTAACTGTCAAGGCTGGTTATAGTTCGGGTTTTGAAACCGCCGAGCCGGTTCCCATTACGGTTTTGGTTAATCGCTGGTTTCGGTTTCGGTTCCGATCCTTATATTTTTTTTTATTTTTTATTTTTTAAATTTTTTGAACTCATATTTGTAAAAAATATTGTTAATTTTTGAATTTAATGAAAAAAATTTAACTTAAATTTGAAAAACAAATAGCTAAAATTTAAGCAAATGGTCAAAAACAAAAGTGACTAAATTAATTTCTGAAATTTCTAAAAAATATTTTTCTCATTTATACTGCATTGATAAAGCACAGTTTACTAAATTTTGATTTTTGAAATTAATGTTATCATGTAAAATTGATGCAACATTACAACAATTTAATAATACTAAATGAGAAGTTGGAGAATAAAAACTAGATAATTGTAAAGTAGTATCATTAAATATTTTTTAAAAATTACAAATTTACTTATTATTAAGATAATTATAAAGTAGCATCATTAGATAATTTTTAAAACTGTACTTATTATTAAGATGAAATATAGAATGCTTAAATATAAGACTTGATTTGTAACTTGCTAAAACTAAGTAATTAAATTTAAAGAGGGGCAAAACACTAATTATAAAGATTTTTAAAAAACAAGACAAATAATTTGAGGGGGAAAAAATGAAAAAAAAATTATGAGACTTATTTATGCACTTATTCAAAATTATAGACATATGGCTTATTAGGTCAGTTGGTTAGAATGTTCTACCAATAATATGGAGGTCACAGATTCAAAACTTGCATGAAACACTTTTATACTATTTTGGTAAAATAAAAAATTAAAAAATAAAAAATTAAAAAAAAAAAAAACATCGGGTCGAGCCCGCCCAACAGTTCTGGCGCGTGGAACCACTGGGCCCAACCCAGTGGTTCATGGGTTAGGTAAAATGGAACTGTAATCAGCCTATGGTAACCGACCCGTGAGTTCACGGGCCGGTTCAGACCTAGCCTGTGATCGGATCTATTGCATAGTATTCATAATTGAGAAATTCGCTCTTTCACCCATATATAAGTTTTCATGCTATGTTGCTAGACACCATCTATGATTTTTGGATTTTTGGAATTAAAAGGTTAATTTCAGAAGGATTAATTAATCTAAATAGTTAATTATTTAATTAAAAAATCATAAAAGTTGTGAGCCCATTACTAGTTTATGGGTGAACTTAAGATATCACACACTAATTTGGATAAGCCTATTTATTAGAAATAACCCTAAGAGTTGGATTGAATTAGTTAATGTGCTCAATTAATTCATGTGTTAAATTAATTCAATTAATTAATTAGATTTTTTAATTGACTTAATTGGATTAGGTTGCTTAATCAGTTAAAAAAAAATTAATCATTTCACTGTGAGCACTTCAGCAACTAGAGCTCCTATTAGATTTTTTAATTGAATTAATTGGATTATGTTAGACCTATTTAATTCATGGAATCAAATAATTTAATTGATTGGATAAATTCCCTAATTATTTAATTGGATCTAGGTCTATTAAGTGTGAGCCTGATGGAGATCAAGTTCCATTGGGGATTGGATTAGGGAATTAAAATCCTACAAGAATTATGTTTAGATCTTCATATTGGATATGAAGACTTACCATATTAAGATACGATGTAGTAGAATAAGAAAATAATTTTATGTGATGGAATTAAGAGGTGCTCCATAAGCACCCCATAAGTGGCCAGCCAAATATGAGAAAGCATATTTTTTTGAAAGAAAAAACAACTAAAAAAGCTATTTTTTTTCCTTCTAGCTGTAAAACCCTAATTCCTATTAAATCTGTCTTTGATTCTTTTTTCATAAGTTGAATTAAGAATCAACTTGTTATGTTTTGTTATATATCTTTAAATGAATTCTTAGGCTAGAATAATCAAATCATTTCCTATTAGCATAGAAATGATTGCAAGTGCACATTCAAGGTATGGATATACTTAGAGAGATAACTATTGGAACTTTAAGTGAATTAATCTATAAGAGGGGTTTGGATTTTGGTATTTTACGATACAATCGTGGATAGACGACAATATAGTTATTTCTTTGCATCATCTTCAACATGAAGGTGTTTAGGTATAAAAGTTTTGAATATTATACACTTTTTATTAGGTACTAAAATTCATAATTGATCCAATCACGATGGTTTTGAGAAATGTTATTATTGCATATGATGTGATTACTTTTCAATTATTGAAAAAAATTATTTTTTCACTACATTATGTTTGTCAATATACGCAAACCAACATGATGAAGACTTGAAGTGCTCACAGTGAAATGAGGATTCACTCTGAAGAGCTGAAGAAATTGAGAGGAGAAGAATGGAGCTCATTGATTATGAGTTCATCAATTCAAGCAAATTGATGATGAGTTTATCCAATCCAAATTCATTGATTATGAACTAAGCCTCATCCAAGCTCATTGATTTTGAGCTAGAATCTTTTTTTGAGTTCATTGTTTAAGAGCTAGAATTCATGACCAAGCTCATTTATCATGATGCAAAGTTACCATTTTGAGCTCACAGATTATGAGTAGTTTTTTCCTTCATGGTCTTCGTGATTTTGAACGAATACTTCCTTATGAGCTCATTGATTTTGACCACGAATTTGATAGGAGCTCTTTCACTATGAGCCAAAAATCATCCAAGTTTCTTGATAAATGAGCTGAAGGTTCTGTGTTTGTTAGTTGCGACTTCAACCAACCAAACTCATTGATTATGAGAACTTTTGTGAAGCAGATTATAGTTTGGCCATGTTGATAATAACTCCACTCTTACTACTCTTGAATTGCACTGTAAGAGTGGGGTGATTGAACAATGCCACCATTTTTTGTTTGGTCGAATTGATCTTGAGAATGATTAAACTCATGAATAGGCTGAACCAAGTTGGACATACTAAATCAGTTATGACATGCTAGGCCTTAAGGTGACAAGCTGAGTTTTGTGATAGATGAGTCTAATAGGGCTATAGATATCAGATGGTCCTAGGGCTCTAGTTGCTGGAGGTTTCCACTAATTCGATTTTTGGAAGGAAAATCCTAAAAGATTTAATATCCTAGTTTAAAGAAAAAAAAAAAGATTTGCCATGCAAAGGAACTACCTCTCTACCTTATAAGTACATCTTCTCCTCTAAGGAGAAAGGTACATCATCATTACCTTCAAGACACTCTACGACATTGTTTAATTCATGATATGATGATTCCCCTATGAATGAGATTATAAATTGGGCATCGAAGGGTTTAAACTAGGAAAACCCCGACACCTCTCTAACGCTAGATGGTTTTGCAGGCTAGAAAATATAGAAATGCCTGGAAAGACAGAGCCAAGAAGGCATGAAAATAAGAATTTTAAGAATTAAGAAAATCTAAGGTTCGGGGTATTTGATGTGATTCTGTTTGCATCAGCATTAGAAAAAATTCTCTGTATATATATACATAAGAATTTAATGAAATTGAAACTTACATTTCTTCTTGGTTATGGATTTACTATCGACAACACCAGTGCCTTGTCATCCTTTAAGAAAATCAAGAAATCAAAGCTTCCGTGAATCCCAATATTTCAGGCAACCAAAAATCTTACATTTTAGAGGTAAGATATCAAACCCCGATAGATTGATAGATTACTAATTGAGCCCCAGTCTTTGACTGAGGAAGGGAACTAAATTCCATTGTGTTAGTAAAAGGATATATTGGCCACACAACATAATTGGTATTGCAGTATCAAAATGATCGTTATGAGCGAAAAGGGGCCTTTCTATTTTTAGAGCTCGTTTATTTTGATGAAGTCCTGTTGCATATTAAGTCTGGCTTTGACCATTGTTTGACTTGCCAATTTATGAACCCATGTTGAATGAGCTAGGTCGAAATATATCCATGTTTGGACTAGTAACTTATTACATCTTATAGATCGGATGCCACAATCTAAGCTAGCCTAACAGCAAAATATATTAGTAAAATGTCACTAATGCCCTAATTTAGGAAGCCAAATGATAGATATACCCTAAATAGACCTTATAATTCAAAATCCACCAAGATCTTTAATTTCAATTTAAAAAACCATGATTCATCAAATGAGATGCGAATCTGTGAAGAAATCTTCCTACCCTAAATTTTGGCATTGATGATATCTTTTGCTTCATTTGATGGCCAATTCATTGTGAGACCAACCCATCCGACCTTATATTCCAAGCTTCTCCGCACATTTTCTGTACTTCAATGCTGGAACCACCACATTATCATCCTTAAGGTTGTCTAGTCCAATGGGTTAATTTGGGAAGAAAGCCTTAAGTTTTATCTAAAATTTGACTAATAATTTAAGTGGCTTCTGTTTAATAAAAATAAAAATTATTTGGCTACACATAATCTCATCACGTGTAGATGAGTTTAGTGTATTTGATTTCTTAAATACAATTCTGGATGAATAAGAAATTAATGCCAAAAGTGAGTCACTTAAAGAGTTAAAATTTTTCAATTAGATAATGGTGGGAAGATGGAAAATCTATCCTAAAGTGAAATTGGTAAGAATTGAGACTACTTAATATAGTCCAAATTTGATATTTGTATTTAAATCCCAAGGGTTATCAATAGTCTTCAGAAGTGGGAAGACCTACATCCTAATGCATTTAGACCAAATCCCACATGTGCGTGCTGCCGATAGGCTCAGCCTAGGCTTGGGCTTGGGTTATCTTTCTATACAAATTAAAACAAGAATTTTTTTAGAAAATTTTAGTTTATTTTCTTTCAATCGAAATGTGACAAGTGAAATTGCTTAAAAAATGATATAAGGCAATAAGTGGCAGCTCAATCAGTTTTTTGATTAAATAAAAGGATAGACGTATCTGTTCAGTCAGCTACTGACTAAGAGAAAGAACATATATATATCTATCTAGTCAACTGCTGACTACGAGAAAGGACATATATGTCTATCCAGTTAGACAAACGAGGGCCAAGTGGACAGACGTGTCTGTCTAGTAATTACCACTTTTCAATAGTTGTGTCTGTACGCTACAACTTTTAAAAATTATAAATAGGCCTCCTTGAAATGCAGATTTCTTTCATTCTTATTCTTTCACTTCTCTTCTAACATTCAAGTGCTCTAAGAGAGTTCAAAAATATTTTTTTGGTTTATTGAGCTTGAGAGTTGCAGTGCTACTATCTCAAGAGGGGTAGTTGTATATTGGGAGATGATTGCCAAAATTTTATTAGAATAATGTAGGGAAATTTCATCTTAAAGATAAAAAGTCCAACTCTTGCCTTGACTTAAAATCCAGCTATCAATTTGCTTAGAAAATTCTAGCTATTATAAATTATACCTCAGCTTTTTACCAATATTTGTAAGACGAAATTTGTTAGTATATTTTAAATAGCATCAACAGTTATGTCGCTAGCTCATGGAGAGAAATCACAGAAATTTTATGGCAAAGATTTCAAGAGATGGCAACCAAAGTTGTTCTATATCACCACATTGAACTTGGCGAGGTTTTTAAAAAAAGATGCCTCTTCTGTAATAGAGGTAGAAGATAATCCTCAAAAGAGAGTTGCATTTGATGTATGGAGTCAATGACATGGCAAAAAATTAAAAAATTAAAAACAATTAAAATCCATATCAAATATGCTAAACTAATCTAGGGATTCAATATGATTGATCGATCTAAGTTTATTGATTACCTGCTTTAAAAATAAAATTAAAGCTTATGAATAAATCTAAAAGCATTCTTGCTGATATAAGGATTAAAGCGATTCTAATTGTTAAGCCCAAATCTAGAAACTACTTCGCCTAGGCTTCCAAGTATCACCCTTCTACAAGTATCTAGACCTCAAGATATTCCACGAATCTTGTATCTATGCTAATAAATACAAATTCTAAATTCTAATTTAAAATTATGGGAGTGCAATTTAATTCTTAATTCAACTGGGTGAAGAAAGAACTAAATTGATATCAAAAGGTGGAAACTTTTGATGGAACAAGGCTACAAGAACAAATAGATCAAGTGACAGTATTTTTTTGGAGGAGAGGAGCAGAAAATTTGCTTAAACTTTTAGCTCTTATGTGAGTGTATTTATACACTCTTGTTTAAACCTATTCCAAATAGAAAACAAACTTCTTCCATCTTTATCATGTATCTTGTTTCCATTTAAGACTAAAAGTCTTTGACTTTCTCGTCAAGACTCCTAATGGGCCTCTTATATGAGCACATCAATTCTGCTTGGACTTCAATTAATTTAATTAAGTCTATTTAACTGATTATCATCAATTAAACAATCATAATTTAATTATTTGATCTAATCAATTAATTAAATGATTCTACTTGGGCATCCTAATTAAATTAGACATTTGATTAATTTAATTCTTTTGATTAATTTATGCCTACCTTAATTAATTAATCCAGTTAATTAACTAATAAACTTCTCATGAGCCCCTAATCATATTGGGTTTAACTAAATAATTATATTATTTAATAAAAATAATTAATTTAACTTGTAATTAATTTGAGCTCCAATTAATTACTCTCTATTAGTTAACTCAATCCAACTATTTGGATTAACTTATAGAATATAAGTGGACTCTCTCGATTTGCTTGTGACCTTTTAGACTAGCAGTGGGCTTGTAACTCTTGCGACTTATTTGAATAATTTGATGATTTTGATTAATTAATCTAATTAATTAATCACATTGGAACTAACTCCTTAATTCCAAAAACCTCACAGTTATGGCAAGCACCTACCAATGCAACATAACTACCTAGTTTTAGGTGAAGAAAAGTGAACCTATTTTTTTTATTACGAGTACTATGCAAGTATGGTCCTTATATATCCTGAGCTTTCGACCATGGATTATTAGTTAACACCCTATTTAACTTAATAATAATGATTCTGTTCCTAGTCACATTGACTCCTTGATAAATCATTAGAAAATCTTATCTAATATTCGTCTTGCCTTAGCCAATAACATTTAAGTCAAAGACTATGAAATGCATAAGAGATTCACCTATTCAACTAGATAGGTGACAGATCTTTTGTTGGCACTTATTAACCTCCATACACGAATATGTTACACCCAAAGTATTCACCTTATGCTTATCAAGCAATCAAGAAATATGTCAAAGTGCAATATTTCGTGCACAAGGTTACAATAATGCTTCAAGTATGAGGACTAATTTATGCACTAACATAACTAGGAAATTCTCATTTGACAAATAATATTTTCAATTGGGAATTTTCCAATGAGGTTGTTTAGTATATTTGTTCTCTAGAAAGCATCCGCACATATGCACTAGTGTCCCTACATCGATGCCTATGGAACAAGACATCCTACATTTGTGCATACATTATATGCGTATGTCTTGATAGGCTTATCAATATCTCATCTAGATAAACTCTGGACTTAGAATGAATTTAAGACTAAATCTATAGAGATATATTCCATAGTTGCCATCATATGCACGACCATATCCCATAGCTATATATTGTCTAGGAACTTTATCTAATTGATAAGAATAATTAAAGATAGAGAAATTACTATTTATTAATAAATTTTGAATAAGACTGTCTATTTCAAGAGTACAAATATGGCCAATCTAATTGATTCGTCAAGACTACTTTAACATTATAGTGATTTCCTATGCTTGAACTACATCATCAAAGGATTGGACAACATATTATACTATGTGTATAGTTTGGTCGGAACTACAAAGGCACTATAAAAATCACTTGAAAAAAAGTATAGAATAGAGAAATCCGACTTGAAGATATTCATAGTCGGCAAATTTCTTAACTTCAAGACAGTTGATTCCAAGATATTGATGAGCCCAGGAGCTATATATCATTCTATGCGATATACATGCAAAAGATATGAAGCTAGCTATGATTGAGAAGCTGCAACCTTCATGTCAAGAATTATCTAAAGTACAAGATGAAGAAAATGAGACTTAAGGATTTAATTGTCAGACTGTGGATGGAAAAAGATAATCATATGTCTATAAAAAATCTAAGTAAGTTGTCCATGGAGGCTAAGGAAAATTTAGTGGAGCTAAGTACAAATACCTAAAAAGTTTAAAAGGAACCATTATGACTGTGGCAAGCTAAACCACAAAGCGAAAGATTGCCGACTTAAAAAATAGGCCATCCAAACCAGGTGTATGTGATAGAGGATGAGACATTGCCATTTAAAATATTGGACCTTATGCTCTAGTTGTTGTGTTTGAAGCTAATTTGATGGATAACTCAAGAGAATAGTAGGTTGACAAAGGCACAACATGCTATATTTACCCTAATAAGGAAATATTCTCCTCATATATTTGGATCGATAGAAGTAAGCTATACATGGGCAACTCATCAACTTCCAACATTTTTGGATTGGGTAAAGTGGTACTGAATAACCTCAGACAAGAAGCTAAGCCTAGTTGATTTACTACATGTTCTAGATATCCAAACGAATTTGGTATCTAGTTCATTACTTATCAAGAGTGGGTTTTAGGCTAGTATTTGAGTTTGATAAATTTTTACTTACAAAAAATGAGTAATTGTAGGCAAGAGGTATTTAGTTAATAGGATTTTTAAGATGAATGTAATGCTTGTACTTCGTAACTTTAAAAGCAATAAAAGTATATCTTATACTTACTTGATACATGTTCTAATTTAATGCATGTTTGATTAGGACATGTTAATTTTAACAATCTATGTAGATTAGCAAGTTTGAATTTATTGCCTTCATTCAAAATCAATTATCATCATAAGTGTGAGATATGTGTACAGGTTAAATTAGCCGAAGCATCATTTCATTCAGTAGAAAAGAACAATAATTCTAAACTTGATTCGTAATGATATATGTGATTTATAGTTTCTACAAACTAGAGGTGAGAAGAAGCATTTTATTACTTTTAACAATTATTAAATAAGATCATACTATGTTTACTTGCTGAAAAGCAAAAATGTGGCCTTGGAAGTTTTTAAAAGCTATAAGAATGAAGTTCAGGATTAACTTAGCAAACCTATAAAAATTATTTTTAGTGATAGCGGTGGACAATACAGAGCTTGATGTGAAGAATTTTGCTTAGAATCTGGCATTATTCATCAACTACAATTTCTTACTTACATCAATTAAACGATATTGTTGAATGCAAGAACTATGAACTAAAAGAGATGATGAATGCTATGTCGATAAATTCTAAATTACCCCAAAATTTGTGCAGGGAAGCAATTATATTAGCTAATCATATTCTTAAAAAGATACCACATAAAAAGAAAGGATAAAACTCCTTAGTTATGGAAATATTAGGATGAAACTTATGAGTTATGGAAAAGTCATAAGCCTTCCTACAAATATTCTATTAGTCTGGGGGTATTTGGCTAAGGTAGAAATACCTAAACCAGAACAAGTTAAAATAGGACCTAAGATAGTTGATTACAATTTCATTAGATATGTTAACAATAGCAGTGCATATCAATTTTTTATACATAAATCAACAATTCCTGATGTAGATGAGGGTATAATCATTATATCAAGAAATATCGTATGTTTTAAGGATAGCTTTCATTGCTAAAAAAGTAAAGAAGTTAGTTCTCATAAAAGAACTTATGATTTGCTAGTGATACTCATCAAAGTGTAGGAGGACCAAAACAACTAAAACATTTGGTCTGATTTTTTTAACTTATGTGCTAGAAAATGAACATAGGACAGCGAAGCATTGTCAAGTCCACAAGGTCTTTTTTGGGAAGAGGCTATCAATTGTGAAATAAAGACTACTTTGCAAAAATCATACCTGAGAGTTGGTAGATCTCTCCCGGGTAGTAAGTCTTGTAGATGTAAATAGGTTCTTAAAATAAAATATAAGGTAGATGGATCTATTGATAAATACAAGTCCATATTAGTAGCAAAAGGGTTTAAACCAAAAAAAGGCCTCAACTTCTTTGACACATATTCACCATAAATCACAATAATTTGAGTACTCATTACAATCACCGTTTTTCATAAACTTGATATTCATTAAATGAATGTGAAAATAACTTTCTTAATGGTGAATTAGAAGAAGAAATCTACATAGAACACCCAAAAGGTTTGTTGCTCCTCGATAGGAGAAAAAGATAGGTAGACTTGTTAAGTTATTGTATGTGATTAAGTAAGCGCCAAAGTAATGGCACGAAAACTTTGAAAAAATATTATTGTTATATGTCTCAAAATTAATGAGCGTGACAAATGTATTTATATAAAAAGCATACCAAACACTAATGTCATTGTCTTTCTATATATAGATGATATGTTGATCATGAGTAGTAATCATGATATCATTATGACCAGCAAGAAAATTTGATTAAATATTTGACATGAAAGATATGGGTGTAGCAGATACCATATTAGGTATTAAATCACAAAGACATCTAATGGACTTATTCTATCACAATCTCGTTATGTTGAGGCAATAGTTAAAAAGTTTAATTCGCATGATATTTTCCCAATTAAACACCAATGCACTTAAGTTTGCATTTGACTAAGAACTATGGTGAGCCAATATCATAATTAGAATATTATTAGATAATTGATAGTTTGATATACATCAAGAATGACACACATTCGTATATTGCATACTTCTTTAGTAAACTGAGTAGATTTATAAGTAATCCAGGCAATGACCATTGGAATGCATTGATAAGGGTTTATAGATATCAAAGATTTACCTTAAATTATGGATTATTTTATAAGAGACATCCACTTGTGGATACAGTGATTATAATTAAATATCAGACATGAAAGACTCTAAGTCCACTAGTGGTTGCGTTATATAATTAGTGGTGGAGTTGTATCATGGAAATTCTCTAAACAAACTTGTATAATTGATTCATAATAGAATCGAAATTCATAACTTCAGATAAAGTTGGAGAATAAGCAGAATGGTATAGTAATTTCTTAGAGGATATTCCTTGTTGGCTTAAGCCAATGCCTACAATTATGATACATTGTGATAGTTAGTAGGATATGGGAAGGGCCCAAAGTAGTATGTTAAAGACAGTTTTTTTTAATAAAAAACACTCTATAATGGGTGTGGGATTAAGACAATGATCCCCAGCCTGTAGATATAACTCAAAATAAGTAGTACATTATGTTCTATAGGAGAATAAGTAAAACAAAGAGTACTACTCCTTTACAAACTCAAACAGAGTGACCTTTATTTGAGGTTAGCTCTATACAAAACTCTACAAAAACATACAAGTGTGAATCATGTAAATTTGAATGAAGGGAGATCTAACTGATCAACTTTAATAAAGCCAAGAATTATTTTTGAGAGTTGTTGTGATATGTAAGCCCTTGAGGTGAGTATGTTGCAAGCTTCATTTGCCAAAAAATATGCGATCATATTTTTTTCTCAATGAATGTGGGTGATCAAAGTATCCATATGTCTCAAATTATTCTTGATTCTCACAAGCAAATCCTGAAGTCTCCAGCGGTCATGTGCTGCAAAGGTAATAATGTGAATGATTGACTCTGGATCAAGTTTAATCTATAATTTGTTAATGCCCATATCCATTATGAGTTCCAAGCCCCTGTCAAGTGCATATATTTCAGCATATGTACTAGTAGATGCGCCAATATAGTCATGAACATTGCTAAGGTAATCCCCGATGATACCTCCTGCTCCTATTCGCCTTGATGTTCCTTTGCCTACTCCATTCATATTGAATTTGATCCAGCCTATCTATGGTTTTCTCCTTAGGACTGCCAGTACCTTTCTTTGCCGCTTCTGTGGAAAGTGAAATTTAAAGTACGATGCCACTTCCATATTTTCTCTCCAAAGCTCCTTGCTCAATTTCCTGCATCTAAAAAGAAGAAATAAATAATTATAAACTTTTTAGATTACTTTTGAGTGGTAGAACCCTTTGTGTATATATTTTGCATCATTTTTTTCAATCCACAAAAACCATCAAAAGAGGGATTATGATATGAATATGGGTGGGGTGTGTGAATGGGGTAGAAATTTTCTAATATTGTAACAAGAGGGTGAGGTTATCTATTTGGGATAGGTGAAGGTTGAAAATTTAGCAAAATATCCCTAGACTGCCCCATCTTGGTCACTAGTGTTAAAGAGATGTTGTAAAGATTTAGATGAGGGAGATGAGAAGGGAGAGGAGGAGAAGGAGGAAGATGAGGAGGTAATAGAAATATTTGGATGCAAGTCAAGTTCCTTTATCTTTATGGTTGTGGACTAATCTCTAAAGGAAGATGGAAATGGGTAGAGGTGAGGTACGGGCTCTAGAATCTCCCAACATCAGCTATTTCACTTTCTCTTATCTGATATGGTTCCAAGCCGAAGAAACTGAGAATTTTCCATGTGATGTGAGTTTTCATCTCATGATATTAGTGTGGTCCTCAAGAATAGGCACTTTACAAATCAAGTCCACTCAATATTGTGAAAAAAACCCACTTAAGTATGTCATCATCCCATTTCTTCTAATTCTAGAAAAAACTTACCAGTAAAGAATCAACATCGTCTCTTCTAAGAAGCATAGAAAGAGGACTACCTCTTCACCAGTAGTCATGCCACAATGAAATTTGTCCAGAACCAAAAGCCCAAAAAATATTCTCTTGAACCTCCTTTTTGATTTTACACATCCTTTTCCAAGTGGGGCTATTATGGGGAAGACTTTAACAACTCTAAATGTACATCTACAATATTTTTTTATGCATGAATGTGGCCCAATATGATGTAAGGGACAACCAAAGTTTGTAGGAAAAAGCTTGAACAATATCTGAAAGCTTTTTTGATACCCACACTACCGTCCTCAACTGGAGAACAAATAATATCCAAGAAGTCCAGTGCAATTTCCTTTGTTCACCATCAGACCACTAAAAATCTGGCCATAATCAGCTCAATGGCGTGAAGGACATATTTTGGTGGTTGTAGGACCTGTGTGAGGTCAAATAACATAGTGGAAAGGGTGCTTTTATGAGGGCAAGTCTGCTGCTAAAGGATAAAACTGTCTTATCCCACCTCTGAAGCTTATTTTCCATCTTTTGGATCAATTCTTTAAAGAGAGAACCTCCTTTGTTACCTTTGTAGAGAGGGGCTCCTAGGTAAGTGATGGGAGATATTGAAGATTAAAGCCTGTGATTTGATGTACTCTTTGTACCACTGGTTTAGGGTATTTGTAACTGATAATGAATGAGCTCTTTTGTATGTTTATGGATTACCATGAGACTTTGGAGTAATGCTCCAAGAATTGCATCAATTTTTCAAGCCCCTATTCCCATCAGTTGGTGAAAATATTGATGTCATCAATATAGGATAAGTGAGTGATTATGTGTCCTCCTTTACTATAATAATACATTTTTGTTTGTTTCTGAAATAACAAATCTAATCCTCTTTAGAGGAAATCCGCAATGACAAAAAGAGAGGGAGATAGGGGGTTCAACTTGTTAGAGTTATCTATTGGATTATTTTCACATTGAAATTATCATTAGAACTCATAATTAAAGCATTTTTTTGTTTTAGGAATAAAATGGAAAATCAACAAAAAATGAGATTAAAAAGTTTTCTCTCATTTTGTGCAGGTTTTAGAGAAATTGGCGTAACTTTTGATTTGAAAATGGTTTTGGATTAATTCTTGAGGGTATGGATTGATAAGTCATTCATCTACAAGTTCATGTAAATTTTGGATCCCATACTAAACGTGTAAGGATCAAAGAAGTTAGATTACAAGTGGTTGTACAAAATGGATCACCAAAAATTCAGATTAGAGTTAAGCCCAGTTCTGAGTTATTTTACAAATTGGGTCATATACCTTAGTAGTAATGTAAGTTTTTAGTAGTAATAGAAATGTGTTATCTAGTTTCTCTTCTATTTTTCATCTTTTCTACTTTCATTATCTCTTTATGGGTGAACCTTTTGATGGAGGAAGAGGAATGGTTATAATAGTAGATAATGTTTAAATGTGTTGTATTATTATTTTATTTTTTATCTAAACCTTACTTATTTTGTGGTGATTCTTGATTTATGTATCACTTATACTTGGGTTCATTTAGCTAGACATTTGGTTTTACTACACCAACCGCTGACGTAAAATCTTGATTTGTTGTAGACAAAAATGTGCATAAATACTTGATCTATAAACAAGTGTTGGCGTTAAGAGATAATGTGCAATTAGTAAGACACATCATGATTACCTTATTGCATGGGTTATTTGATAAATCATCATTATGTATAGATTCTAATAGTGGCAATTAATACTTTTATTACTTTGGTTTTATTTAGTTATAGCATACATTTTTTTTTCTAAACCATATAAATCTCATCCTTTTTAAGAAATATAGTCCTGAAATCTTCAAACAACTCACGAAAAATTTATTACTGGACACAACCTGTACTTGAGTTTGCAACCTTAAAGTTGTAGCAAGTTTTTGGCGTCGTTGTCGAGGAAGGCAAGGTAAATATTCAAGTTTGTAAATATTTTTTTCTTTATAAATATTGTGTTTTTATTTTCTTTATGATTATATGGTCATATGGTATCGTAGTCACAATTCTAGGCGTTTAGTTAGAAATAATTCTGAAACTTTATTTGAGTCACCTTCACACACTTCCACCATGGTTGAAAATGAAAGTGTCCAAAATGAAAATGAGAATGAACAGGTGCGTACCATGCGTTATTACTTGCAACCTTCTCGAAATTCTTCTCCTTCTTGTTTTATTTTTCCTCTCAATGCAAATAACTTTTGGTTGAAGCTAGGTATGATCCGTTTACTTCCTAATTTGCATAGTTTAAACTCTGAAAGCCCTTATTTGCATCTGAAAGAATTTGATGAAGTATGTGCCACTTTTGATGATCAAACTTGTACAAATGAGATTGTTATGCTCAAATTATTATTTTTTCTTTAAAAGATAAAGTAAAAAAATGGCTTAATTCTTTAAAACCTAGGTCAATTGGCACTTGGCAAGAAATGCAAGCTGAATTTTTGAAAAAGTCCTTTCCAACTTATAAAACTAATAATTTGAAAAGATAAATCCAAATTTTTTCTCAAAATTCTAGTGAAACTTTCTTTTAATATTGGGAAAGATTTAAAAATTTGTTCATGTCTACATTATGGTTTGAAAAATGGCACTTAATTAGTCTCTTTATGAAAGTTTAACTGCTGAAATAAAATAATTTGTTGAAACAATGTATAATGGTGAGTTTCTTGATAAAAAACCTAATGAAACCCTTTAATATCTAGACTATTTGGCAGAAAACTCTCAATCATGGCATATTGTTAATTCTTCCAACTGTTCTTTTAAATTTAATCTTGCTAATAATATTAAAGGAAAATATCACCTTAGTCAAGAAGATGATCTAAATGTTAAGACTGCTAGTTTAACAAGAAGAGTTGAAGCCATGAAACTTAAGAAAGTAAATCAAGAGGAAGAAGTTTGTAACAATTGTGAACTTATGAGACACTCCACCAATGAATATCCAAACATTCTTGTACAAGTAAATTTCATGAACACATGCAAAAATCTTTTTTATTCACCATATTTTGAAACTTAAAATCCATAATGGAGAAAATATCCTAATTTTAGTTGACAAGATAATAACCCAGCCCAACCGCTACATTCATAAAAGCCACCAAACTTTCCTTCTTATCCAACTCCACATACAAAATTTCTTGAGGAGACTTTGCAAGCATTTATGCATAAACAAACAAACATCAATAATCAAGCTTTACAAGTTATCAATGAGATCAAAAACACACTTTCAACACTAACCGCCTCTTTGCGCACTCAGGAAAAAGGTAAGTTTTCAGCTCAACCTCAACCTAATCCTTCCACTCAATGTCATGTTTCTTCTGCAGGTGAAAATTCAATCAAGGAGGCTAATTCGATCATAACTCTTCGAAATGGAAAAGTTGTTGACAAGACTATTCATTCGAGGAGAAAGTTTCTAATCCATCTTCAAAAATAAAGAATGAAAATGGTCTTAACGATGAAGGTAAGTTTAATGAAGAAAAGTGTGAAAATGTTGAAAATGAAAAATACTCACCTCTAACTCATTTTCCTCAAAAATTGCAACCAACATAGAAATTGAACTCAAATTTTGAAATCTTATAAACTTTTTCTACAAGTTAAGATTAATATTCCACTGTTAAATATAATCAAACAAGTTCCTTCTTATGCTAATTTTTTGAAAGATTTGTGTACAGTCAAAAGTAAACATCATGCAGAAAAGAAGGCATTTTTAACTAAAACTGTCAGTTAAATCATTGAACAATTCACTCCATCCAAGTACAATGATTTATATTGTCCAACCATTTTATGTACTATAGGAAACACTAGAATAGAACGTGCTTTGCTTGATCTTGATGCTAGCGTAAATCTTCTACCTTTTTCAATTTATGAACAGTTAGGTTTGAGATAACTGAAAACAACTTCTGTTGTACTCCAACTAGCTGACCGTTTGATTAAAGTTCCAAAGAGAGTAGTAGAAGATGTGTTGGTACAAATTGATAAGTTTTACTTTCTAGTGGATTTTATTATTTTGGACATACATATGTATAGATTCCTATCATTTTAGGTCATCATTTTCTTGCAACTTCAAATGCTTTGATTAATTGTAGGAATGTTATTTTAAAGTTATCTTTTGAAAATATGACTTTGGAACTAAATGTGTTTAATGTTTGTAAGCAACCTTCAAAAGATGTTGAAGTACATAAAGTGGATTCAATCGAGGCACTTGTTCATGAATATTTTACTTCCGCTAACACTTCAAATCTTTTGGGTATTTTGAAAGTGAAAGTATTTTTAAAAAGACAGACTCTAATAATCTCTCTGAATTTTTCTAGGTACAAGAAAAATATTTTTGGAAGCCAAAGTTTGAAAAACTTTCATCATCAATAGTAGAATCAGTTCCATCAATTATTAAAGCTCCCATGATTGATTTGAAACATTTGCAATTAGACTTGGAATACTCTTTCTTGGGTGATAATGATATTTTTTCAGTAATAATTTCTTCCAAACTTGATGCATCCCAAGAAGGTAAGTTGATCGAAACTTTGAAAATACATAATAATGCTTTAGGATGGACTATTGCTAACATTCAATGTATACTCCTTTAATTTTCACACATAACATCTATCTAGAGGAAAATGCAAAACCTTTTAGAGAGATGCAACGAAGGCTAAATCCTAATATGAAAGAAGCAGTGAGAAACAAAGTTATTAAACTCTTAGATAATGGAATCAATTATTCTATTTCTGACAACAAGTGGGTAAGCCCTGCTCAAGTTGTACCTAAGAAATTTGGAGTTACTATAGTCAAGAATGAGAATGATGAATTAATTTCAACTAGGACTGTTACTGATTGACGAATGTGCATTAACTATAGAAAACTCAACTCAATTACTAGAAAATATCATTTTTCACTACACTTCATGGATCAAATCTTAGAAAGAGTTGCGGGACATAAATTTTACTGCTTCTTAGATAGATATTATGGGTATAATCAAATTGCAATTACACTTAAATATCAAGAGAAAACAACTTTTACATGTCCATTTGGTATTTTTGCATATCGAATGATGCCTTTTGGATTATGTAATACATCAGCTACATTTCAACGATGCATGCTTAGAATTTTTAGTGACATGATTGAATGTTTTCTTAAAGTTTTCATGGATGAGTTTTCTATTTTTGATATTTCATTTGATGATTAATTTTCTAATTTAGAAAAAATTTTAATCTGGTGTGAAGAAAAGAACCTTGTACTTAATTGGGAGAAATGTCATTTCATGGTAACAATTGGTATTATTCTTGAACACATTATTTCGCCAAAAGATATTGAAGTAGACAAATATAAAATTGAGTTAATTGTTAATTTACCAATAACAAAGTTTGTGAAGGAGGTAAGATCAGTTTTAGGACACGCTGGTTTTTATAGAAGATTTATCAAAGATTTTAGTATAATATCTAAACGTTTATGTAATCTTCTAACACAAGACACTATATTTGAGTGGACTGAAAATTGTGAAAATGCTTTTGTTAAGCTTAAAAGTATGCTTACGTCTGCTCCAATCATACAGCCTCCAGATTAGACTTTATTTTTTGAAATATGTGTGATGCCAGTGATTATACTGTTGGGTTATCTTAGGATAAAGAAAAGACAAGAAATCATAAGTTATTTACTATACAAGTAAAACTTTAAATAGTGCTCAATTGAATTATTCAACAACTGAAAAAAAATTACTTGTTGTAGTTATTGCATTGGACAAATTTAGATCTTATCTTGTTTGCTCATTAGTTGTTGTTTTCAATGATCATGCAACTTTAAAATATCTTTTGTCATAAGAAGACGTCAAACTTAAACTGATTAGGTGGATTCTCTTACTCCAGGAATTCAATATTGTAATTTGAGATAAGAAATGAGTAGAGAATGTAATGTCTGATCATTTGTCGAGACTTGTTTGTGATGACTCATTTCAAAGTACACCCTTAATGACACTTTTCTTGATGTACAACTATTTAATGTTTCTAATTTACCTTGGTTTGTTGGTATTGTTAATTTTCTTGTGACAAGAAAGATGTCACTGTATTGGAACTACCAAGACAAAAATAATTTTTTGACTGAGGAGAAAAACTTTTATTGGGATGATCCATACCTATTCAAATATTATCCTAATCAAATCTTTTGAAGATGCATGCTTGACAATGAGATAGGTAATATTGTTAAATTTTGTCATTCAGAAGCATGTGGTTGTCACTTTTCGACAAAGAAAATCCTGCAAAGATCTTGTAATGTGGATTTTATTAGCCAATTCTTTTCAAAGTCACTTACACTTTCTGAAAAAGTTGTGAAAATTATTAAAGTCAAAATCTATTTCAAAGCAAAACATGATGCCCGTACACCATATCCTAGTGATTAAAATCTTTGATCATTGGGGTATTTATTTCATAGGGCCATTTCCATTATCATTTAGTTTTATTTACATATTAGCTGTCATAGATTATGTCTCAAAATAGATCGAGGCAATTTCCTGTTGAAACAATAATCACAAAATAGTGATAAATTTTTTGAAAGAAAATATTTTAAGTAAGTTTGAATTTTTCGATCTATTTTTAGTGGGGGAATATTTTCGTAACAAAGTTTTTGGAACTTTAATGAGAAAATATGGAATCATACATAAAGTTGTAACCCCTTATCATCCTTAGACAAGTGGACAAATTGAACTTGCAAAAAGGAAGATAAAATAAATTTTAGAAAAGACAGTTAACCTAAATCATAAAGATTGGTTTCTTAGACTTACCGATATACTTTAGGCATATATAACTGCTTTCAAAGCATCATTAGGCGTGTCTCATTTTAGGATAGTTCATGGAAAACTTTGTCATTTACCTATTGAACTTGAACATAAAGCTTATTGGGCAATCAAAATATTTAATTTCAACATTGATGGAGCTTCAAAATTATGCAAATTACAAATCAACGAACTTCAAGAATTGAGAAATGATGCATATGAGAATTCTAAAATTCATAAAGTAAGAATCAAAGATTTTCATGATAATAAAATTTCAAGAAAAATATTTGAGATTGGTCAAAAAGTTTTGTTTTATAATTCTAGATTGCATTTGTTTCCTGAAAAATTGAGATCAAGGTGGAATGGTCATTTTGTTGTAAAAAACGTATATCCTTATGGGGTGATTAACATTAACAATCTTAGAAATGGTAACGTATTCAAAGTAAATGAACAAAGACTCAAACCGTTTCTAAAAAATCAATTTTCACAAGAGAAAATTCTTTTTCTTCCTAACCCTTGTTATGATTAGTGCGTGTATATATACTTATTTTCTCTAACTTTATTTGTTTTGTAGACTTTCTTTCTTTAATTCTTTTTCTTTCTCCGGTTAAGTGGCGGATAACGGTACTCTGTGGCTATTAAAGTCGGACTTATCTGTTTTCCAAACAACTAAAATCTTTGTACACATTTTTTTTTCTTTTTCTCATTCTCTTTTGTTGTTCTTTTCAAAATAGATGACATTTTTCTAACTCTCAAGAAGCAATTTTATTTTCTTCCTAAAAATATAATTTTAAAAATTTATAAAATTGGGATTGAAAGATTAAGGATGCTTATGCACAAAGGCATCCTATGGGACATACGATGGATAATTAAAACAAAGGTAAGAGTAGTAGTAGAGATTTTATATGAATCTTCAAACTTGTTACTAGATACATACCTGGGTTTGGTAAAAATACATATTTAAAAAAATAAAAGGCCACAAAATGTTGTTCCTTAGGAATAGTTTCTAAAAATCGAAAAGATAAAATTCAATTTATTATGGATAAACTGAGTAAGAAATCTTTAGATGACATTATATTGACTCTTTAAGACTCATTCATATGGATTAGTGCATCATGTAATTAATGAATATGAACATTATAGTGTTGGGAATCTGACATTAAAAGACCATGTATGCCAATTTATAAGAAAATTGGATGGGAAGCATATCCTCGACCCATAGATGGTGTTTAAGTCATTACTAAACATAAAACCAGAGAAAGATGTGAGCCACAATCATAACTATATGTATATTCACATGTATGACCATTGGAGATAAGTTAAAAGTATTACATATTCAGGACATAATGCCTAATATATTAAACAATGCAGATGTATTCATCACCCTACCTGGTGGTTTTGATACACTGGAGGAGTAATTCCAAGTTATCTTTTGGGTATAAATCAACATTCACCGAAAACCTATATGTATTATTAATGTTAATGGTTTCTATGATGGTTTGCTATTCTTTATAGATCATGCTGTGGAAAAAAGTTTTAGTTCACCATCTGTGAGATAAATCCTCATTTATGCTCCAACACCTGACCAACTGATTGACCAATTTCTAGCATATGTGCCAGAACTGATCCAGCCTTGGCTTGTATGGATTGGTCTAATAAGGACAGTGGTTGAAAATGCAAAATGAATTTGACTCTCAACCCGTGAAATTTATCCTTAATGGTTTCAACTAATAATGTATTTTGTGTTGTTTCAACTTTATTTTTTTCAATAAGCCACATTTCAAATTATATATTTTAACTCTCAAGAAGCGATTTCATTTTCTATCTATTTTCGATATTGGGGATAATGTCTCGATTAGATTGGGGGAGGGGATAATTAATATCATGTCTTGTGTGTTCAATGTGTGTTTTTATATTTTTTTTTTATAAAAAAAAATTCAAGCGTGTTTTTCTTTGGGTCTGTTGAAACCATGAGCAGGGGTGGCCAGAGTAAAGGGTAATATTTTAACACTCTTGAGATGCACCCTCATTTTTTTGCATAACATGGAATGTTTGTGAAGTTTTTAACTAAAATTTTGTGAATTGTCAAAATGTAATTACAATCCTCTTTTTGTTAGAGTCCAAGGGTACTATCTTGAAAAAAAAAATAGTCTTGTGCATATCCTAAGCCTTGTGGAAATATTGGTTGCGATACATATAACTGAAAATTCTGACCATGTTTAAGTGTTTATTTTTTAATATTCACACATCTTTTGGGAATAAGTGGAGAGTTTGAGAAAACAAGTATTCTGAACTTTAATTGATCATTTGAATTGATTTCTTTGCAATTTGAGATGCTTAATTATGTCTACCTTGTATGTGGAGAAATGAATTGGGTAAACTTGTGTAGTTATCTATTTCTATTGAAATATTTTGCTTTATAGCTAGTGATGTGAGTATAATTATAAATCCTTCTTTTGATCTTCTATTATTATGTGAGTCATGTTGTATAAAAAAAAGAAAAAAGGAAAAAATACAAAAAACACAAAACAAAAAACAAAAAAAAAAGCAAAATAAAAAAATCACCATTTCTTTTTCTGGTTAACCAATGAAATTTTGAGCCACATTTTGGTAAGACGGACTAGGTATTTCAAATTTTGTGACTATCTATCTTATGCTCAATTTTAGTTTGAATGTTTGTCTTAAATCTTTTAAGTTATTTCCCTGAGTATTTTAACTATTTTTCAACTCCATGAGTGAACATCTTACTAACTCAAATGGCAAACACTTACATGTAAGAATATGGAGTTGAGGCTTTTTCATGATTGATTTTGAAATTATATGTATCTTGGTATGTGGAATAAAAGGTTGGCTTAGTGAACATACGTACAACATCTTTTTAGAAATTCTTAAAAAATAATCTCGATAGCATCTGTGATCTTTGACAAATGATTGTTTGTGATTGTTAGACTATTTTACAAATTTCTTTTAAATTCTAATCATTTTGCCATGTTCTTTTTTATTTGTATTGCATTTCATTACACTATAATTACTAGGGACTAGTAATAAGCTGGTTACGGGGTGTGATGAATATTTAAAAGTGTACAATTAATTAGAATTTATGTAATTATTTTCACTTTGAAATTATCATTAGAAGTCTCAACTAAAGCATTTTTGTGTTTTAGGAATAAAATGAGAAATCAACATAAAAAATAAGATTAAAAAGTTTTATCTTCTTTTGTGCAAGTTTTAGAGAAACTGGAGTAACTTTTAATTTTAAATTAGTTTTGGATTAATTTTTGAAATTATTGATTGAAAAGTCATTCATCTACAAGTTCATGCAAACTTTGAATCATATATTAAACGTGCAAAGATCAAAGAAGTTGGATTACAAGTGGCTGTACAAAATGGATTATAAAAAATTTAAATCAGAGTTAAGCTCAATTCTGACCTATTTTACTAATTGGGTCATATCTGTTAAATCAAAATTAATTTTGGTCTAAATTTTAGATATGTTATACACAAGAGGTAGTAAACAAGTTTGTTGGAGACAATATGGTGAGGAAAGATGTTAAAATAGTCAATAAATATGTTTAAATGTGTTACTAATGTTGAATGATGACTCTTGAAAATAATCCGGTAATTTGACCATATCTCTCTCATTAGACATCTAAATTTGACAAATGACATATACAAATATACCATCATAGAAAGTTTTATAACTTTTATTATTTACTTGTCATCAAAATCAGGATGTATCCAGCTTAAATATTCAATTCAATCAAGTATGTGAAAATTTAGAGGAATTGGTATAATAATTACCAACTGTTGACAACTAGCATACTATTGGATTGTTTAATTCCTCCACTATATGTTTGGCCTCTAGCATACTCCAAACACTATAAATAGGCCATGTATTAAGTTTGTAAGAATGGAAAGGGAGGAGAGAGTTTCTTTAGGCTAAGTTTTCTAGTAGTAATGTAAGTTTTCAAGCAATAATGTAAGTTTTCTAGTACTAATAGAAATGTATTCTCAAGTTTTTCTTCTATTTTTAGTCTTTCATACTTTCATTATGTCTTTCTAAATTTTATTTTGTTGAGAAAAAATGGTGAACCTCTTGATGGAGGAATATGAATGGTTATAATGATAGATAATTTTTTATCTAAACCCTACTTGTTTTGTGGTGATTCTTGATTTATGTATCACTAATGCCACAACAAATACTTTGTTTCATTTAGCTAAACATTTAGTTTTACTACACCAACTGCTAACGTGAAACCTTGATTTGTTGTAGACAAAAGTGTACATAAATACTTGATCCCATAAATAAGTGTTGACATTAAAAGATAATTTACAAATAGTAAGACAACATCATAATTACGTTATTGTATTAGTTATTTGATAATATATTCTCATTGGAACCTTCAATATGTATAGATTCTAATAGTGGTAATTAAAAGAGGTAAAAATAATAAATAATCGATCATCTATCCAAAACTCAAAAACGGATCCCTAATGCTCAATACTTTTATTACTTTGGGTTTTTTTTAGTTACAGTGTACATTATTTTTTTTAAACCACATAAAGCCCATCTTTTTTTAGAAATATAATTCTGAAATCGTTAAATAACTTATCTGTGATTCGACCTCGCACTCACAAGAAATTTATTACTTGACACAACCTGTACTTGGGTATACAACCTTAAAGTTTTAGCAAATCCTGATAGAATTCCATCGATTAAGATAGAAAACCAACAATCTTCAATACAATTCTAAATGAAAGAAACCCAACATTCCAGAAATCCCATTTTAAGAAAGACTTTGTAAAGAAAGCTCTATTTCACTCTATCATATTCCTTCGCCATGTCCAATTTTAATATCACATTATCATGTTTCTTTTTGGCATCTAAAGTGTGGGTGAGTTCTTGTGCCAAGAGTATGTTATCACTGATATGCCTACCTTTAGCAAAACAACTCTAATAAGGAGCAATGAGATTAGGAAAGACTGCATTTTTTATTTCCTCCATCGTAAGGCATAAGCACAACCAATCAGGATTGAAGTCCGTGTGAAGTAGTTTCAAACATTCTAAATCCTCATCTCTGATATTCGGGATGTCATTGGAGAGTTGGGTTTGGAAGAAAACAGCAGTTAAAGCTTGAATGTCCTCCTCGTTGGTGATTATAGGATTTTGGATTTGCACCATTTCTTTTTAACAATAGAATGGAATTTTTTTTTATTTCTTTCCCCGTCGTCAACTCATCTACATGTGGCTTTTTGTTTTCAAAAATCTTTTTCAACAGTGAGGGCATGTGTAAGGAGTACAGTACATCTGTTCAATTCAATGAGATTACAATCTGAAGGGTCCTCATCAAATTTCTGCTCTACTTGTGCGACTTTCTATTCAGCTTTTCTAAGCTTCGCCGTTGCTCTTTAACATTGGCCCTCATTAAAAACAGACAATTCCTCCACAACTTTTGTTCCCTATTGCACCTTAAATGTTCTCGATGTTGTGAAAAGAGCAGATAATGTCTCCTTATTACAATATGTCCCCACCAACTCATTATCCCCCTACTTCTCATTAACTCCAACCTTTAATTTTGTTGCAATAATCCTCAGCTCCTTTAATGCTTTAGCTTTATTACTAACATCATTTAAGTGTTTAGTGCCCTCAAAGTCAGCCCTTCTCTGTGCATTAACTATTCCCTCGTGGATTAATCATTTTAGACCTGTGTTCACCCTAATGGGCAATAATTGTCATTCCTTTTTCCAAGTGGGCATTCAACTCCTCAGAATTCCCACTAACATTGTGCTTCAGAGGAGCATCAGTTTTGTTGTCATAATTTATAGCATTAAATTCCATAGGATCATTCTCATTAGTTAAGGTTGATTTTTCATCACTACCATACAAGAAATTCTTCCCAACCAAACAAATTTGGGAGCCATTACTGTCATTCAAAACTTCAACATTTACAACTCTAACCTCATCATTTATTGTATCCTTCCCAATCTGCTCATTAACTACCCCCGTCATTTTTAAAAACAATATATGTTTCCTCATTCAACAGAATTCTAACACTATGCATTATCTCACTATTTTTCGAAAGCGAGCTAGATTTTTCAAAAGCATTGACATCCCCACCATCTGTATGCACATCAAATTTATCCAATATGTTAGAAACCATAATAGCAAGCACCTCAACATGAGTACAGTGAACAGACAGATTCATCTTCCCAACCTCATGCTCAGTTACATTACCATCTCCTTCAGCATTTTTTTCTTTCTCAACTTTCGGTGCAACCACCATATTTTGTTCACATGAGTAACCTCATCATTAAGCTTTGAGCTAGGCTCGGCAACATCACAATCAAAAACTACTTCTTTACTTTTTTTCATTTTCCAAGTCTTAGTTGGAATGGACTCAGTTTTTCCTTGTCAATTTTTGTTTGTTATCTGATAGGCTTAGTTACATTACCATTGACAAAGCAACCTAAGTTATCATGGCACAACTGCTTGCATGGGAAGGTTCTCATAAGGCACCTTTTGTGCGGAAATTCCAGAATCAATACTCAAGTAAATATTCTCCTTCTTTCAGCAGTGAGGTCAATTTCAACACAAACATGGGCAACACTTAACCTTGCTTTGTTTGTTGTTGCCTCATTAAGCATTAAAGGCTTGCCCACCATGCTTGCAATTGATGTAAGAGCCTTTTTGTCAAACAAGCGGACCGGGAGCTCAGGAAGTCTAATCCGAACTGGGACACTGGATAATTCAAGCTTGGGATAGAACTTTGGGGACCAGTTGAATATCCTCATGGGGAAACCATCAAGAGACCATGAAGGATGGAGCCACAGTCGGGAAAAATCATGGTCATTGGAGAGGATAATGAGAATATGCTTGGGATTGAACACTCTGATCTAGTAATCTCCAATAAGCTTTAGAGCTGCAAAAGCTTGGAGGAGTTTGTTTTAATGGATGAAGCCCGTGTGAAAACTTCCCAACAGGGGTACATTTCAGCGGTTCCGTAGCTTGGACATATCTGATTCGGAGAAAACCAAAACATATTGGCTATGGTATTTTACAAGCGAGCCAACAGGAGATGATTCTGCCTAAATAATCAGAGATTTATTAAGAGCTCTAGGTGAATGAAGGATGGAGATTGGGGGATTTGTGCCTGAGTAATGGCGATGCGTAGAAGTGAGAAAGATTTTGCAAGAAATTTGTATTGAAAATTAGATTTTAACCCAACTTTGACGAATAAATAAAGTGAATTCTATTTTATAAAAATAGATATAATTTGATTAAACATAATTTACACCATAAGTAGATAAGTTTAGTATATTTGATTTCTAAAAACCAATTTCAGGTAAATGAAAAATTAGTGGATAAAATAAGCCACTAAATAAATGGTTGATTATGGAAAGTTGGGAATGTGAAAAGTCACAAATCCCACATTGGAAGAGTGGAGCAACTTTTGTCTTACATATATAGAATCTCACTTTAGTAAGGAGTAATCAAGTGGAGCTCTCATATGATGCACTATAATGGTCTTTTGGCTAGCTTTAGCTAGTTTAAGGAGCTACAAGGATGATGCTAGCCCATACCCGCACGCGTATATCGCAAAGGTTGCATTGGGCGCTTTAGAGGTGCACTTTGTACTTAGCATGTACGCATTGTCGCGAGGAGCTAAGGGGCCTTAATTTTTTTAGAAATTAAGGTGGCTCAGTGACATGGCTAGTGTGAGCTGATGTGGTAGATGCATCCGATTAGTGTACGCGTGGCATAACAACATGCGGTTAGAAACTGAATGAACATGACCAGACACATAGTTGTTGATAAGGCGCATTCAAAGACTGTGAGTGGACTAAATCGTTGACGTGTCCGTTTGGTTGGCAAGAGCTCACTGTAAGGTGTGGACCTTTGCACAGAGTTGCGATCGGATGGTTGAGATTGATTCTTGGTAAGGGATTCACTGTAAGGGGTGTGAACTATCGCAGAGAGTTGCAATCGGATGGTTAAGATTGATCCTTAGCAAGGGGTTTACTGTAAGGATGTGGATCTTCACAGAGGGATGCAATCATACAACTCAGATTGATCCGGATTGAAAATTGCACCCACTCATGAATTGACACCACAACTCTTTGAAAACTATAAATAGACCTGCAGATTTTATCATTTTCATTCATTTATTCATTTTCTTCTTATCTTTCTCTCAAGTTTAATAGAGAGATCTAAATACTTTTATAGTTCGACAATGTTGTAATTTATAGTACAACTATCACAAGGAATATAATTACTGTATCTTGGGAGATGATTGCCATATTCTATAAGCATCAAGTGCGGGGCAATTTCATCTTAAAGAAAAATAGTCTAACTCTTGCCTCGATTCTAGTTGTTATTCTGCCAAAATAATTTGAGCTATTTTGATATTACACCTACCAAGTTTCTAACAATTTTAAGACAAAATTTTATGTAGTTCAAAATAGCTACAACGTCAGCAACACGTACTTTACCAACTCCAACTCATGGAGGAAAACTGGAGAAGTTCACCGAAATTAACTTCAAAAGGTGGCAACAGAAGATGTTGTTCTACCTGACAACCTTGAACCTAGCAAGGTTCTTAAGGGAGAATGCCCCCACTGTGGGAGGAGGAATGAGATCCTCAAAAGAGGGCAGAGTTCGATGTATGGGGTCATAGTGACTTTCTGTGCAGGAACTATGTCCTAAATGGATTGGACAATACACTATATAAATAATATATATAGTTCAGTGAAGACAGCCAAAGAGTTATAGGATTCACTAGAGAAAAAGTACAAGACAGAAGATGCTGGCTTAAAGAAATTCATAATCAACAAATTTCTAGACTTCAAGATGGTGGATTCCAAAACTGTGATGGATCAAGTCCAACAACTGCAAATAATCTTGAATGACATACATGCTGAAAAAATGCAGCTCAGTGAATCTTTCTAGGTAGCTGCTATTATTGAGAAGTTGCCACCACTATGGAAAGACTTCAACAACTACTTGAAGCACAAGTGGAATAAGATGGGACTTGAGGATTTGATTGTCAGATTGTGAATTGAAGAAGATAACCACAATTCTAAAATTAAATCTGGTAAGCTGCCTATGGAAGCCAGGGCAAACTTGATGGAACCAAATGCTAGCAAGAAAAGGAAGCACCCAGGTAATGGCCAGAAACAGGGAAAGGCAAAGAATTTTAAAGGAAACTCCTACAACTGTGGCAAGCCAAACCACAAGGCCAGGGATTATTGACTTCCAAAGAAAGACAATCAGAATCAGAATCAGGTGCATGTAATCGAGGACAAGATAATACTAGTGGATATGACAGAGCTTGACCTGTCTGCTGTCGTGTTTAAAGCCAACTTAGTGGATAACCCAAGAGAGTGGTGGGTCGATGCAGGTGTAACATGCCACATCTGCTCCAACAAAGAGATGTTTTCATCTTATATTCCAATAAATAGAAGAAAGCTGTATATGGGAAACTCTGCAACTTCCAATATTTTCGATCTAGTAAATTGGTGCTGAAGATGACCTTGGGTAAAGAGCTAACCCTTGTTGATCCCAGACATTCGTAAAAACCTGGCGTCTGGCTCCTTATTAGTTAAAGCTGTTTTTAGACTAGTGTTTAAATCTGAAAAGTTTGTACTTACTAAAAATGGACAGTTCATAGGATAGGGGTTCTTAGAAAATGACTGTTCAAGATGAATGTAATGAATGTACTCTGTAACTTTGAAAGCAATAAAGTTAAATCTTCTTCTTACTTGATCGAGTGTTCAAATTTATGGCATGTTAGAGTAGGACATGTTAATTTTAACACTTTGCGAAGATTAGTAAATTTAAATTTACTTCCTTCATTTAAGTTTGACTTACAATATAAGTGTGAAATTTGTGTTGAGGCAAAAATGGCCAAAACACCATTCCATTCAGTGGAAATAAGTACAACACCTCTAAAACTAATTCATAGTGATATATGTGACTTAAAATTTGTACAAACTAGATGTGGGAAAAAGTATTTCATTACTTTTATTGATGATTTCACAATATATTGTTATGTGTATCTTTTGAAAAATAAAGATGAGGCCTTAGAAGCTTTTAAAAACTATAAGAATGAGGTTGAAAATCAACTTAGCAAATGAATAAAAATTATTCATTGTGATAGAGGGAGAGAATATGTAGCTCCATTTGAAAAATTTTGCTCAGAATTTAGCATTATTCATCAAACTACAGCTCCTTACTCACATCAATCAAACGATGTAGCTGAACGCAAAAATTGTACTCTTAAGGAGATGATGAATGCTATGTTCATAAATTCTGGTTTACCTCAGAATTTGTGGGGGGAAGATGTTCTCTCAGCAAACCACATTCTTAATAAAATACAATATAAGTGTAAGAATGAAACTCCTTATGAGTTATGGAAAGGTCATAAACCTTCCTACAAATATCTTAAAGTGTGGGGGTGTTTGGCAAAGGTAGAAATACCCAAACCAAAATAAATTAAAATCGGACCTAAGATAATCGATTGCATTTTTATTGGATATGCAAATAACAGTAGTGCATATCGATTTATTATGCACAAATCAGCAATTCTTGATGTACATGAAGGTACAATTATAGAATCAAGGAATGTTGTATTTTTTGAAGAAATCTTTCCTCGCCAAGAAAAGAAAAAAGTTGGTTCTCGTAAAAGAACTTATGAAACTGCAAATGGTAATCATCAAAGTGATGAAGAACCAAAACGTAGTAAAAGGACTAAAACAGTTATAACATTTGGTCCAAATTTTCTAACTTATATGTTAGAAAATGAACCAAGGACAATCACTGAAACAATGTCTAGTCCAGAAGCTCCATTTTGGAAAGAAGCTATTAACAGTGAAATAGAATCCATTTTACAAAATCATACTTGGGAGTTAGTTGATCTCCCACCGGGAAGTAAGCCTTTAGGATGTAAATGGATCCTTAAAAGGAAATATAAGACTGATAGATCTATTGATAAGTACAAGTCTAGATTAGTAGCTAAAGGGTTCAAACAAAAAGAAGGTTTTGATTTCTTTGACACATATTCACCAATGACAATGATCACATCTATTAGAGCACTCATTGCAATTGTAGCATTGCATAACCTTGAGATACATCAAATAGATGTGAAAACGATCTTTTTAAATGGTGAATTAGAAGAAGAAATTTACATGGAACAACCCAAAGGGTTTGTTTCCCCCGGTCAAGAGAAAAAGGTGTGTAGATGAATTAAGTCATTATATGGACTTAAACAAGCACCAAAATAATGGCACGAGAAATTTGACAAAACAATGATGTCAAATGGCTTCAAAATCAACGATGTGATAAATCATCCATATAAAAGTCACACCACACGCTTATATCATTATCTTTCTATATGTAGACAACATGTTAATTATGGGTAGTAGTCATGATATAATCATGAATACTAAGAAAATATTATATAAACATTTTTGATATGAAAGATATAGGATTAACATATGTCATATTGGGAATTAAGATAAATAAAACATATGGGGGGCTTGTTCTATCGCAGTCTCATTATGTTGAGACAGTACTTAGAAATTTTAATATGTATGATACTTCTCTAGTAAAAACACCAGTGGACTTAAGTTTGCATTTAGCTAAAAACCATGGTAAACCTGTATCACAGTTAGAATATTCTCAGATAATTGGCAGATTGATGTATATTATGAACTGCACACGTTTGGATATTGCTTACTCAGTCAACAAGTTGAGTAGGTTTATAAGTAATCCAAGCAATGACCATTGGAAGGCATTGATAAGGGTTCTTAAATACTTAAGATTCACCTTAAATTATGGATTACATTATACTAGATATCTAGTTATACTGGAGGGGTACAGTGATGTAAATTGAATATCTTATACAAAAGACTCAAAGTCTACTAGTGGTTATGTTTTTACCATTAGTGGTGGAGCAGTGTCATAGAAATCCTCTAAATAAACTTATATAGCTCGATCCACGATGGAATCAGAGTTCATAGCTTTAGATAATGGTGGAGAAGAAGCAGAATGACTTTGTAATTTTTCAGAAGATATTTCTTGTTGGCTTAAGCCAGTACCTGCAATTATGACACATTATGATAGCCAGTCAGCTATTGGAAGGGCACAAAGTAGTATGTACAATGGTAAGTCTCGACATATACATTGAAGACATAATATCGTAAGACAGTTGATCTCAAATGGAGATATTTCTATCGATAACGTGAAATCGAAGGAAAACTTATCGAATCCGTTAACTAAAGGTTTAGGTAGAGATCAAGTTTACTACTTATCAAGGGGAATGGGCATAAAACCTACAAAATAAAGAATTTTCATAGCGGTACCCAATCTTGTTGATTGGAGATCCCAAGATCTTGTTTCAATGGGATAACTAAGTTATGAAGATTCAAACAAAGTACTTGGGAGCAATTTTACTCCCATTCCTATGATAGTTAAAGTGCTACCTGCTACATGTAGTGAGGTTAAGTTATATACTTTTAATAATTCATATACTGTAAAGTAGAGTATGATAGGATATTCTAAATAGGAGGTTACCTATATAAGTGTGAAGAAGGCCACTTCAACGAAACACTTATGAATCTAAGATGTTGTTTAGGGCCAAAGCAGACACAACCGTGAGAACTAGAAATATTAGAAAAGTTATTATGTGAATACTATTGTCTTGGTTTACACAAATAACTGAATAGTTTAAGATATCGTGTCACTAAGCAGCCTAGTAAATCCGATAATATTCTACTAAGGAAGGTTCAAAGCTACAAGCTTCCTCGCCTGATGCAATAGCTTCTCGCATAGACTCTCTTTAGTGTTTGCATATGCATTAATTTCATTCATGTGGAAGATTGTAAGAAATTGGTATTGAAAATTGGGTTTTGACCCAAATTTGACCAATAAATAAATTGAATTCTATTTTATAAAAATAGATATAATTTAATTAAACATAATCTATGCCATGAGTAGATAAGTTTAGTATATTTGTTTTCTCAAAACTAATTTTAGGTGAATAAAAACTTAATAGATAAAGTAAGCTACTTAAATAAATGGTTGATTATGGAAAGTTGGGAATGTGAAAAGTCACAAATCCCACATTGGAAGAGTGGAATAACTTTGTCTTACATATATAGAATCTCACTTTAGTAAGGAGTAATCAAGTGGATCTCTCTTATGGTGCACTATAGTGGTCTTTCGGCTAGTTTTAGCTAGCTCAAGGAGCTACGAGGATGGTGCGTAGCACCATCCAAGCCCATATCCGTATGTGCGCACACATCGTAAAGGTCACATTGGCACTTTAGAGATGCACTTTGCACTTAGCACATACGCATCATCGCGAGGAGCTGAGGGGCCTTAAATTTTTCAAAAATTAAATCAAGGTAGCTCGGTGCGGCTCAATGATGTGGCTAGTGTGAGCTGATGTGGCAAATGCATTCGGTTAGCATACACGTGGCATGACAATGTGTGGTTAGAACTTGAATGGACATAACCGGACACACAGCTGCTGACAAGGCACGTCCAAATATTGTTAGTGGACCAAATCGCTGACATGTCTGTTCGATTGGCAAGAGGTCACTATAAGGGGTATGAACCTTCGTAGAGAGTTGTGATCGGAGGGTTGAGATTGATCCTTGGCAAGGGATTCACTGTAAGGGGTGTGGACCATTGCAGAGAGTTGCGATCAAATGATTGAGATTGATCCTTGGCAAGGGGTTCACTGTAAGGGTATGGATCTTTGCAGAGGGAAGCAATCATATAGCTCAGATAGATCAGGACCGAAAATTGCACCCACTCAAGAATTGGCACCACAACTCTTAGCAAACTATAAATAGACCCCCAGATTTCTTCATTTTTATTCATTTATTCTCTTTTTATCTTCCTCTCAAGATCAATAGAGAGTTTTAAATACTTTTATAGTTCAACAATTTTGTGATTTGTAGTACAACTATCATAAGGTATAAAATCGTTTTATCTTGGGAGACTATTGCCATATTTCGTAAGCATCAAGTGCGGAACAATTTCATCTTAAAGAAAAAAAGTCTAACTCTTGCCTCGATTTTAGCTGTTATTTTGCCAAAATAATTTGAGTTATTTTGATATTATACCTAACAAGTTTCCAATAGGTTTGGGCTCTAAGCTGGGAAAGGGGTCCGACGAAGTAGAAGATGATGGAGGACCATGAATGTAAATGGGTGATGAGTCAAAAAAGATGGTTGAGCAGAGGTAAGAAGAGGGTGGGAAGGAGATGTCAACGCCGGCGAGAATCACTGACAACAGAATGAAAAAAGTTAGGTAAAAGTGAGGGAAGTCAAATGGGGTAAGATTAGAAGTAATGATAGATGGGTTTTGGTTGTGGGGTTATGGTGAGTCGGGGCAATGCTAGTGTCGACAAAAAATGCTAGCAACAAGAAGAGTCAAAACGTTAACAAAATTGGCTTTGGGGCTTGGGGAATTTCGCACTCGCTGGCTTAGCATACTACCTGGGTTTCCTTATGTAAAGGCAATTGATCTCTAATGAATTATCCCCATTGATTATGTGAAATGAAAAGAGATTGACCATAAGCTTACATAGGGATCAAATATATTGTTTATCAAGGAAGTTAGCCTAAAATCTCAAAATAAAGAATCATCAGTAACCTAACCTTGTTTACTGGAGATTCCAAGATTTTGATTCAATAGGACAACTAAATTATGAAGATGCAAAAAAACACTTGGTAGTTAACTCCTACCATTCCTATGATAGACAAGTACTACTTGCTATAATTAATGAGGTTAGGCTGTACATTTAATGATCCTTATAATCTTAAATGAATTATGATAAGATACTCTTTATAGGAATTTACCTATATAAGTGTGAAGTGTGGCCATTTTTCTGAAACACTTATGTATCTAAGATGTTATCCAGGACCAAAATAGACACAACCATGAGAATCAAAGGTGTTAGGAAAATTATTGTGTGTACTATTATCTAGGTTTATACCGATAAATGAACAGTTCAAGACATTGCATTCACTAATTAACTAAGTAATATGATAGAATTCCACTAAGAAAGTTCAAAGTTATTAGCTATATCTCCTAATGTAGTAGCTTTTCACTTGAACTATCTTTAAGAGTCATGCACAGTATATGCATTCATTTTATTTACGTGGGGGATTATTGGAAATTAATTTGAAAGTTGAGTTTTTGATCAAACTTTGACTAATAATTTAAGTGGGTTCCATTTAATGAAAATATAAGTTATTTGGCTAAACGTAATCTACACCACATATAGATAAATTTTGAGTATTTGATTTTTAAAACTAAATTCGAGTGATTGAGAAACTAATGTCAAAAGTGAGTTATTTAAGTATAGATTATTGAATTAAAAAATGATGGGATGATAAAAAGTCATATATCCACGTTGAAAATTGAAAAAAATTAAGACCACTTAATATAGTTTAAATTTGATATTTAGGTTTGGGCCACAATGAGTACCAAAAGTTTTTGAAAAGGGGGAGAACTTATGTCCTAGTAGGTTCAGACAAAGTCCTGGGCTGGGCCTAGGCCTGGGTAGACCCAATATATATCATTTTTATACAATATAAGTTAAATGTTTTGGTAAAAAATTTAATGTGACAAGTGAAATTGCTCAAAAAACGACAGGTGGCACTAAGTGACAACTCAGCTACTAACTTAAACAAAAGGACAGTGCCAAGGGGATAGATGTGCCTCTCTAGTCATCACTACTTTTTCAATATAAATAGGCCCCTCATATTGCAAAATTTATTTATTCTCATTCCTGTGTTCCTCTTCTAACATTCAAGTAGTTTAAGAGAGTTCAAAAATATTTTTTTAGTTTATTGAGTTTGAGATTTGCATTGTTACTTGATAAGTGTATATTTTGATATATTTTTGTATCAAATTCTTTATATTATTCTTGCTTTATTCTTGTTAATATTAATATTTTATTAATATTTTGTGTTAGGAAATCAATGAATATAAAAAGATCAGAAAATATATATTTCTAGACTTGTGCATTTTTGTATTTTGAGCATAATTTTATGATCAAAAGCCCTATGAATCTGAATCTTACTTTATTTGAAATCCAAGAGATAGAACTACAACTTTTATGTTGGAAGGTAAGCCCAACTCAGTCCTGATTATAGTAGAAAATTTGTCCAAGTGGTTGCACAAAATGGATCACCAAAATTCATATCAGAGTTCAGCTTAGTATTGACTTATTTGACCAATTAGGTCATATCTCTTTAGACCAAATTGATTTTGGGTTGAAATTTAGATATGTTATACCTAAGAGGTAATAAACAAGTTTTCGGAAGACAATATGGTGAGAAAATGTGTCAAATGATAAAACATTAGGTTGCAAACTGCTGTTAAAGAACTGTTCTTGGACATAATTCAGTATTTGAACTATATTTCCCTCATCCGATAGCCAAATTTGACAAATGATATATTAAAATATATCAGCACCAAAAGATCTACAACTTTTGTTTTCACTCATCAACCAAATCTGGTTGTATCTGACCTAAAAATGCAATTCAATCCGATAAATGAGAATTTTGATGACTTGGTGTAATAACTTACCAAATCTTGGCAACTAACATACCACTTGATTAACTCATCCATTATTTATTTGGCCTCTAGTATACTCCAAGTACTATAAATAGATCATGTATTAAGCTTGTAAGAGGGGGGGGGGGGCAGAGAGTTTCTTTAGGCTAAATTTTTTAATATGTATGTTTTCTAGTAATAATAGAAATACATTCTCTAGTTTCTCTTCTATTTTTAGTCTTTCATACTTTTATTATGTATTTCTAAATTTTATTTTGTTGAGGAAAAATAGTGAACCTCTTGATGGAGGAAGAGGAACGGTTATAAGGGTAGAAAATATATAAGTATGTTGTATTATTATTTTGACTTTTGATCTAAACCCTACTTGTTTTGTGGTAATTCTTGATTTATGTATCTCCATTGGTACAACAAATACTTGGGTTCATTTAGCTTGTTGTATGATTTTACCTCATTAACTGCTAATGTGAAACCTTGATTTGTTGACAAATGTGTGCATAAATGTTTGATCCCATAAATAAGTGTTGGCGTTAAGAGATAATTTATAAATAGTAAGACAATATAATAACTACCTTATTGCATGAGTAATTTGATAATATCTTCTCATTGAAACCTATGTATGGATTCCAATTATGGCAATTAATAGAGGTAAAAAGAATAAACAATTATTTCTTTATCCAAAACTCAAGAGTGGAATCCTAATCCTCATTACTTTGGTTTTTCTTTAGTTACAACATACATTAATTGTTCATATATTTTGATCCACATAAATTCTATTTTTTTAAGAATTATTAAAGTAACTTCCCAGTGGATCGACCTTGGACTCACGAAAAATTTATTACTTAATACAACCTGTACTTATGTTTGCAACCTTAAAGTTGTGGCAAGTTTTTGACGCCGTTGCTGGGGAAGACAATGTAAGTATTCAGGTTTATTAATATTTTTCCTTAGTAAATATAGTTTATTTATTTTCTATATGGATATATGGTTATATGGTATCATAGTCATAATTCTCAGTGTTTACGTAGAAATAATTCTGAAATTTTATTTGAAAATTTGTTTGAATCCACACACTTCCACCATGATTGAAAATAAAAGTGTTCATGATGAAAATGAGAATCAACAATTGCGTACCAAACATTATTACTTCCAACCTCCTCGAAATTCTTCTCCTTTTTGTTTCATTTTTTCTCTCAATTGAAATAACTTTCGATACAAGTCAGGTATGATCCATTTACTTTATAATTTTCTGGGTTTAAACTCTGAATGCCTTTACTTGCAATTGAAAGAATTTGATAAAGTATGTGCGACTTTTGATAATCAAACTTGCACAAATGAGATTCTGAAGTTCAAATTATTTTTTTTTCTTGAAAAGATAAAGCCAAAAACTAGCTCAATTCTTTAAAACCTAGGTCAATTGGCACTTGACAAGAAATGCAAGTTGAATTTTTAAAAAAATTCTTTCCAGTTCATAAAATAAATGCTTTGAAAAGACAAATCCAAATTTTTTTCTCAAAATTCTAATGAAGTTTTCTTTCAATGTTGGGAAAAATTTAAAGATTTATTCAATTCATGCCCACATCATGGTTTTGAATAATGGCACTTAATTAGTTTCTTTTATGAAGGTTTAACTCCTGAAATAAAATAATTTGTTGAAATAATGTGTAATGGTGAGTTTTTTATAAAGAACCTGATGAAACCCTAAAATATCTAGATCAATTGACAGAAAACTCTCAATCATGGCATAGTGTTAATTCTTCCGAAGGTTCTATTAGATCTAATATTGCTAATAGTAATAAAGAAAAATATTACCTTAGCCAAGAAGATGATCTAAATGCTAGGTGCTACAACTTTAAGGTTGCAAACCCAAGTGCAGGTTGTAGTAAGTAATAAATTTCTCGTGAGTCTGAGATCGATCCACAGGGAAGTTATTTGAAGAATTCAAGTTTATATTTCTAAAAAGATGGAGTTTATATGAATCAAAATATATGAACAATTAATGTATGGTGTAACTAAAGAAAAATCGAAGTAATAAAAGTACTGAGGATTAGGAATCCACTCTTGAGTTTTGGATAGAGAAATGGTTATTTATTCTTTTTACCTCTATTAATTGCCATAATTGGAATCCATGCATAATGAAAGTTCCAATGGGAAGATATTATCAAATAACTCATGCAATAAGGTAATCATGATATTATCTTACTATTGTAAATTATCTCTTAACGCCAACACTTATTTATGGGATCAAGCATTTATGTACACTTTTGTCAATAACAAATCAAAGTTTCACATTAGCAGTCGGTGGGGTAAAACCATACAATAAGCTAAATGAACCCAAGTATTTATGATGCCATTGGAGATACATAAATCAAGAATTACCATAAATAAGTAGGGTTTAGATAAAAAATAAAAATAATAATACAACATACTTAAATAATTTCAACCCTTATAACCATTTATCTTCATCCATCAAGAGATTTACCTTTTTTCCTCAGCAAAATAAAATTTAGAAAGATATAATAAAAGTAACAAAAACTAAAAATATAAGAGAAACTAGAAAATGCATTTCTGTTACTACTATAAAACTTACAATACTAGAAAACATACAAACTAGATAACTTAGCCTAAAGAAACCCTCTACCCCCCTTCTCTTACAAGCTTAATACATGACCTATTTATAGTACTTGGAGTAAGCTAGAAGCCAACCAAAAAATGAAAAGGTTAATCAAGTGGTGTGCTAATTGCCAAGAGTTGATAAGTTGTTAAATAAATTTCTCACCCATTGAATTAAATTATATTTTTCAGTTAGATACAACTAGATTTGGAAGATATATGAAGAATAAAAATTGTAGATCTTTAAGCACTGATATATTTTCATATATCTTTTGTCAAATTTGGTGGTCGGATGAAGGAGATATGGTCAAATTACCGAGTCATGTCCAAGAGCCGCCCTTTAACATTAGCAGCAACTTGTAGCCTATGATTTTACCATTTTGACACATTTTCATACCATTTTACATTCAACAAACTTGTTTATTTACCTCTTGGGTATAACATATCCGAATTTCAGCCCAAAATAAATTTGGGCTCAAAATATATAACTGAATTGGTGAAATAAGTCAATACTGGGCTGAACTCTGATCCGAATTTTGGTGATCCATTTTGTGTAACTACTTGGATAAATTTTTTGCTATCATCAAAACTGAATTTGGGCTGAGCCTCCAACATAAAAGTTGTACCTCTATCTCTTAGCTTTCAAATGAAATAATCTTCAGGCCCATAGGGCTTTTGATCATGAAGTTATGCTCAAATTACAAAAACTGCACAAGTATGGAAACATGCTTCAATTTATTCCTTAACACAAAATATTAATAAAATAATAATATTAACAAGAATAAAGAAAAAAAAATTATAAAGAATTTGATATAAAAATATGTCAAAATGTGCACTTATCAATTTCCCCCACACTTAACCCTTGCTTGTCCTCGAGTAAGCTTAAAACAAATATAAACTAATCCACTTTCGTAGAAAATCACAATTGCATTTAGCATAAGCAACAGGCCTTTAAACCCCTAGGGGGCCCATAAAGGATGAGTTATAGTTTCATGAAGGTTTCCAACAGTGATACCTACAAACACCTATAATAACTATCTTCTAACTTTTATTCTCATGAAGCAACAAAGTAATATGAAAATAAAATCAAATAAGTGTTGAGTTTAACTCTAAGTCATTCAAGAATCATTACATTTCCACAATAAGCATACTCAAGTGTGTGTGTGGACAGTTAACGTCAATAGTGATGAAACTATGCATGCTTTAAATAAGTGAATTCTCATAAAACCTTACAAAAACCATCACTCAATCTCTAACAGAAAAGTTAAACATCATAGGCTCTTCTTTTGGTGCAATCAGTTGTAGGAGAACCAACTAGAGAGTGGCACCTAAATAGTTTGCTTAGGGTTAATCAAGAATAAATAGGATGATAACCATTTTATAAAGATAGTTTTGAGTAGTTAATCTACTTCTTGATTATTTTTCTCCTTCTTCATTCAATTCACTGTTCAACTCCGGTGCATTTACCCACATACTCAGTTGCTTTTGTCTAGGTTGTTCTGTAACCTCCATTGAATGGGCTTGGTAGTATTCAGGTTCAGTAAGTGCTAGTGAGGGAGATAGACAAGCTCATAAAAATTTGGTCTCAGAGCTAGTTTCTTACAACACACACTCTGATCACATGACGAAGAATAATTCAAAGATGGATGTGAGGGAAACTTCAAGATTGGAGTTACTGTAGCAACAAGTGTTTGAACTATGCAAACACTAGCTAGAAACTCAAAACCAATAGCGAGAAACTCATAAGCAATTGGAAGAGCTCTCTATGATGGTGGGGGATGTTGTATATTGATGTATTAACATATAATAATATTATCCCACATTAATAAAGAAATAGGGAAGATGCAAGAGTCTTAACAGTTAAATCAGTTAAATTTGTAAACGATTGGATATCTTTTCACGAAAAGACATCCCTCTGCAGAGTTATAAAGAAAGAGGGAAGAGACGAGAGTCTTAACAGTTAAATCAGTTAACATGTAGCTAAAAAATAAAAAGATAGGATGCAACAAAAGTTCTAAAAACTTCATGGAATTAGAGACATACAATTTATCAATTTATCAATGAAAAATTCTCAAACTCCACAAATTTCACACTGAGGTCTATTGTTATTAAATTGGATCCCTCTTATTCATCTTGCAACATCTCATTTTTAGTTGCAACTTGTACCACTTTGTAATTTTTTATTTTTTTTTATTAAGAGAAACTCCCCCACACTTATCTTCTATTCCAACCTGAATTTCTTTTGTAAGTTCAAGCTGTCAATTGAATATCTCTTAAACTCCAATTATTTTTAGAACAAGGGTTGGATAATAGTGTATTTAGGTTAGGTAGAAAGATATGGTTACAAGAAAAAAAAGAAAAATATATTTATTTATTATAAGGCTCAAAGTGATTTACTAGGGGGATGTTTTCTTGAAACATCATATAGGGAACAAGCTGATTTGGCAATGGTGCTAGAATCGATAGACCAAAAGTAAAAGTTCTAATACTTAACCCTTATATGTTGAATATTCAAGTGATGATTAGAGCAAGGGCATAAGAACTATCTATTTTGATATGATTGTCTTCACACTAAATAACATAACTATTTGTGCAAAATAAAATTTGAGTATAATTATCGCAAAAATATATTAACCAAATAACAACATCAAAGTCCAAAACAACACCCATCATCAATCAAACTATATTGTTCATGCTTAATTTTAATCATTGAAGTTGGAAGAACCTATACGACTAAAAAAAATTAATTGTTAATTCACAAACATTTGTTAAAAACTTTACAAACCTGTCATGTTATGCAAACAATAGGGATGCATCTCAAGAGTGTTACAATTATTCTTTATTCAGCCACCTTTTTTTATGCTTTCAACGGACCCATAAAAAAAACACGCTTGATATATATTTATTTTTTTTTATTTTTATTTTTATTTTTATTTTTTTTAAATACTAGAAAAACACACAGTGAACATACAAGTCATGATAGCAATTATCCCTCCCCCCAACCTAATCGAGATATTGTTCCCAATGTCAAAAATAGATAGGAAAGTAGAGTTTGAAAGATATCACCTTAAATGCGGCTAATAAAGCTGAAACAAAAAAAAAACACACATACTATTAGATAAAATCATTAATAATAAGTATCACAAACTGAGAGTCAAATTCAATTTGCATTTTCAACAAATATTCCTATTGGACCAATCCACATTGGCCAAGGCTGGATCAGGTTTTGGCACATATGCTAGAAGTTGATCAATCAACTGGTCAGGTGTCGGAGCAAAAATGATGATTCTTCTCACAGAAGTTAAAATAAAACCTTTTTTCACAGCATGATCTACAAAAGATAGCAAACCATCATAAAAATCATTAACATTAAGAATACCTATAGGTTTTTGGTGAATGTTGAGTTGTGCCCAAGAGACAATTTAGAATAATTTCTCTGGTGTACCAAAACCGCCAGCTAGAATGATGAATGCATCCACATTGCTTAACATGTGTAGGCATTCTGTTCTGAATATGTGACACTTTTAGCTCATCTCCAATGGTCATACCTGTGATATTCTGTACTATTAAAGATTTTGGGATAACTTCCAGAACTTTGACACCTCCTACATAAGCAGAAATAGCAACACTCCCCATTAACCCCAAACTACCTCCCCCATACATTAAATGAATTTTTCTTTCTACTAAAGTTCTACCAAGGTTATTGGCTGCCCCTATAAACTCACCATTTTTTCCTAGATTGCATCCACAAAAAACACAAATGGAATTAAATTTACGAGTTGAAGAAACTTCCATTTTTTTTTTCTTTTTTGAAAATAAGTTGTGCAAAAAATAGAGTGAGTACGGTGATATTTATTGAGGTGTGAACAGGGAATGCATTTATTGCATGTCTTTTTCTTTTGTCAAAAAGGTTTAAAATAAGAACAAATATGAAATTTAAAAATTATCTACTAACACGTGTATGTACATGTAGTTGTGATTGTGGCTCACATCTTCCTCTGGTTTTATGTTTTTAGTAACAGCTTAAACGCCCTCTATGGGTCGAGGATATGCTTCCCATCCAGTTTTTTTATAAACTGGCAAACAGGGTCTTTTAATGTCAGATTTCCAAAATTATAAAGCTCATATTCATTTCGAAAACGATCCCATAAATCAAGAATTGCACGTTGTACCAATCCACATGAATACGTCTCAAGAGTCAATATAATGTGATCTAAAGACTCCTTACTCAATCCATCCATAATGAATTTAAGTTTATCTTCTTGATTTTTAGAGACTATTCCTAAAGAACGACACTTTGTGTTGCAAGTCCATCTAGCACAAATATGACAAACTTTCATTTTTTTCGCCCTTCGTTTTTTTGAATATGTGCTTTTATCAAAACCAGACATGTATCTAGTAAGCAAATTTGAAAACTTATGTGAAAACTCACCTGCCCTTACCTTTGCTTCAATTATCCTTCATATGTCCTCTGGGATGCCCTTGTGCATAAGCATCCTCAATCTTTCAATCCTGATTTTATAAATTTTCAAAATTGCATTTTTAGGAAGAAAAGGAAATCGCTTCTTGAGAGTTAGAAAAATATCACCTATTTTGAAAAGAACAAAAAAAGAGAATGAGAAAAATAAAGAAAATTTGTACAAAGATTTCAGCTGTTTGGGAAACTGATAAGTCTGACTTTTATAGCTACGGAGTACCGTTATCCGCTATTTAACCGGAAAAGAAAAAAATAATAATAATGTCAGAGAAAATGAGTATATACAACACTAATCATAACAATGGTTAGAAAAAAAATTCCTCTTGTAAAAATTGATTTTCTAGAAATGGTTTAACTCTTTGTCCATTTACTTTGAATATGTTACTATTTCTAGAATTTTCAATTTCAATCGCCCCATAAGGATATACTTTTTTTACAATAAAAGGACTACTCCACCTTGATCTCAATTTTTTAGAAAATAAATGCAATCGATAATTATAAAGCAAACCCTTTTTACCAACCTCAAATATTTTTCTTGAAATTTTATTATAATGAAAATCTTTGATTCTTGCTTTATAAATTTTAGAATTCTCATATGCATCATTTCTCAGTTTTTGAAGTTCATTAATTTGCAATTTGCGCAATTTTGAAGCTTCATCAAGGTTGAAGTTAAACATTTTGATTGTCCAATAAGCTTTATGTTCAAGTTCAACAGGTAAATGACAAGGTTTTCCATAAATTATCCTATAAGGAGACATGCCTAATGATGTTTTGAAAGCAGTTCTATATGCCAAAGTGTATTAGTAAGTCTAAGAGACCAATCGTCACGATTTGGGTTAACTGTTTTCTCTAAATTTTATTTTATCTCCCTATTTGCAAATTCAACTTGTCCATTTGTCTGAGGGTGATAAGGGGTTGCAACTTTATGTATGATTTCATATTTTCTCATTAAAGTTCTAAAAAATTTGTTACAAAAATATTTTCCCCCATCTCTGATAATAGATCTAGGAATTTCAAATCGATTTAAAATATTTTCTTTCAAAAAATTTATCACTATTTTATGATCATTGTTTCGACAAGGAATTGCCTCAATCCATTTTGAAACATAATCTATGGCAACCAATATGTAAAGAAAACCCAATGATAATGGAAATGACCCCATAAAATCAATACCCTAATAGTCAAAGATTTCAATCACTAGGATAAGGTGTAGGGGCATCATATTTCTCTTTGAAATGGACCCTAACTTTTGACAATTTTCACAACTTTTGCAGAAAGTGTAAGTATCTTTGAAAAGAGTTGGCCAATAAAATTCATATTGTAAGATTTTTGTAGTAGTTTTCTTTACAGAAAAATGACCACCACATGCTTTTGAATGATAAAATTTGACAATATTACCTATCTCATTGTTAGGCACACATCTTCAAAAGATTTGATTCGGACAATATTTGAATAGGTATGGATCATCCCAATAAAAAAATTTAACCTCAATCAAAAACTTCTTTTTGTCTTGAAAGTTCTAATGCGATGGCATATTTTCTGTCACAAAAAAATTAACAATGTCAGCAAACCAAGGTAAAATAGAAATATTAAATAGTTGTTCATCAGAGAAAGTGTCATTAATAGGTATGGTTTGAAACGAGTCATCACAAACAAGTTTCGACAAATGATCAGCTACTACATTCTCTACTCCCTTTTTATTTCGAGTAGTAACATTAAATTTCTGGAGTAAGAGAATCCACCTAATTAGTCTTAGTTTAGCATCTTTTTTTGACAAAAGATATTTTAAAGTTGCATGATCACTAAAAACAACAATTGGTGAGCCAACAAGATAAGATCAAAATTTATCCAATGCAAAAACTATAGCAAGTAATTCTTTTTCAATTGTTGTATAATTCAATTGAGCACCATTTAAAGTTTTACTTGCATAGTAAATAACATATGGTTTTTTTCTTTTCTTTGTCCCAAGACAGCTCCAATAGCATAATCACTAGCATCACACATTATTTCAAAAGGTAAAGTCCAATCTGGAGGCTGCATGTTGGAGCAAACGTAAGCATGCTTTTAAGCTTAATAAAAGCATTTTCACAGTTTTCAGTCCATTCAAAAATTTTGTCTTTTGTTAGAAGATTACACAAAGGTTTAGATATTATACTAAAATCTTTGATAAATCTTCTATAAAAACCAGCATGTCCTAAAAATGATCTAATCTCCTTCACAGTCTTTGAAATTGGCAAATTGGCAATTAAGTCAATTTTAGATTTGTTAACCTCAATACCTTCTGATGATATAATATGTCCAAAAACAATACCAGTTGCTACCATGAAGTGACATTTCTCCCAATTGAGTACAAGATTCTTTTCTTCACACCTGATCAAAACATTTTTTAAATTAGATAAGCAATCATCAAATAAATTACCAAAAATAGAAAAATCATCCATGAAGACTTCAAAAAAATGTTCAACCATGTCACTAAAAATACTAAGCATGCATAGTTAGAATGTAGCTAGTGCATTACATAATCCAAAAGGCATCATTCGATATGCAAAAGTACCAAAATGACATGTAAAAGTTGTTTTCTCTTGATCTTCAAGTGCAATTGTAATTTGATTATACCCAAAATATCTATCTAAAAAGCAATAAAATTCGTGTCCCACAACTCTTTCTAAAATTTGATCCATGAAAGGTAATGGAAAATGATCTTTTCTAGTAACTGAGTTGAGTTTTCTATAGTCAATGCACATTCGCCAACCAGTAACAGTCCTAGTTGGAATTTATTCATCATTCTCATTCTTGACTACAGTAACTCTAGATTTTTTAGGTATAACTTGAGTAGGACTTACCCATTTGCTATCAGAAATAGAATAAATAATTCAATTAGCTAAGAGTTTAATGACTTCATTTCTCACTACTTCTTTTATATTAGGATTTAACCTTCATTGCATTTCTCTAGAAGGTTTAGTATTTTTCTCTAGAAATATATTATAAGTGCAAATGAAAGGATTAATACCTTTAATATCAGCAATGGTCCATCCTAAAGCATTCTTATGCATTTTCAGAGTTTCGATCAACTTACCTTCTTGAGATGCATCGAGTTTGGAAGAAATTATTACTGGAAAAGTCTCATTCTCACCCAAGAAAGAGTATTTCAAATTAACTGGTAAAGATTTCAAATCAACCACGGGAGCTTTAATACTTGATGGAATATATTTTACTATTGATGATGAAAGTTCTTCGAACCTTGACTTCCAAAAATATTTTTCTTGTACCTGCAAAAATTCAGAGACAGTGTTAGTGTGTGCTTTTTTACAAATACTTTCACTTTCAAAACAAGTCTCCAAAGAATCTGAAGAGTTAGTAGTAGTAAAGTATTCATGAACAAGTTCCTCAATTGAATCCACTTCATGTACTTCGACATCTTCTCCAGGTTGCATACAAACATTAAACATATTTAGTTCCAAAGTCATATTTCTAAATGATAACTTCAAAATACCATTTCTACAATTGATCAAAGTATTTGAAGTTACAAAAAAAGGACGACCCAAAATGATAGGAATTTGTGTATGTGTTTGTGCAACAGGCTCTGTGTCCAAAATAATGAAATCAACTGAAAAGTAAAACTTATCAATTTGTACCAACACATCTTCTACTATTTCCTTTGAAATTTTAATTGAACGATCAGCTAGTTGGAGTATAACAGAAGTTGTTTTAAGTTCTCCCAAACTTAACTGTTCATAAACTGAGAAAAGTAGAAGATTTACACTAGTACCAAGATCAAGTAAAGCACGTTCTATTCTAGTATTTTCTATGATACATGAAATGGTTGGACAATCTGGATCTTTGTACTTAGGTGGAGTGAATTGTTGAATGATTGAATTAACACTTTTAGTTAAAAATGTCTTCTTTTGTACACGATGTTTTCTTTTGATTGTACACAAATCTTTCAAAAATTTGGCATAAGGTGGAACTTGCTTAATTGCATCCAACAATGGAATATTAATCTTGACTTGTTTAAAAATTTCAAAAATTTCAGCATTTGAATTCAATTTCTGAGTTGCTTGCAATCTTTGAGGAAAGGGTGCTGGAGGTAAATATTTTTTCTTTTCATCATTCTCACGCTTACCTTCATCATCAAGACTATTTCTATTTTTCATTTCTGGAGGTGGATTAGAAACTTTCTCCTTGGGATGAATAGTCTTGTCAACAACTTTTTCATTCCAAAGAGTTGTAACTGAATTAGCCTCCTTGACTACATTTTCACCTGAAGAAGAAACATGACACTAAGTGGAAGGATTAGGTTGAGGTTGAGTAGGAAATTTACCTTTTTTATGAGTACGCAAAGAAGTTGTCAGTGTTGAAAGTGTGCTTCTGATCTCATTGATAGCTTGTGAAGTCTGATTATTGATGTTTGCTTGTTCATGCATAAATGCTTGCAAAGTCTCCTCAATGGATTTTGTATGTGGAGTTGGATAAGAATGAAAGTTTTGTGGTTTTTGTGAATGCAGTGGTTGGGCACGATTATCATCTCGCCAACTGAAATTGGGATGATTTCTCCATTGTGGATTGTAAGTTTCAGAATATGAAGAATGAAAAGGTTTTTTGAATGTGTTCATAAAATTTGTTTGTACTGGAATGTTTAGACATTCATTGGTGGAGTGCCATAAAAGTTCACAATTGCTACAAACTTTTTCATCTTGCACAGATTTGATTTTCTTTACTTTTCTAAGTTCCATAGCTTCAACTTTTCTTGTTAAACTAGCAAGTCTAACATTTAGATCATCTTCTTGGCTAAGGTAATATTTTCCTTTATTACTATTAGCAAGATTAGATCTAATAGAACCTTCGGAACAATTAACATTATGCCATGTTTAAGAGTTTTCTGCCAAATGATCTACATATTCTAGGGCTTCATCAAGTTCCTTATCAAGAAACTCACCATTACACATTGTTTCAACAAATTGTTTTGTTTCAGGAGTTAAACCTTTATAAAAGAAACTAATTAAATGCCATTTTTCAAAACCATGATGTGGGCATGAATTCAATAAATCTTTAAATCTTTCCCAATATTGAAAGAAAGCTTCATTCGAATTTTGAGAAAAATTTTGAATTTATCTTTTCAAAGCATTAGTTTTATGGATTGGAAAGAATTTTTTCAAAAATTCAACTTGCATTTCTTGCCAAGTGCCAATTGACCTAGGTTTTAAAGAATTAAGCCAATTTTTTGCTTTATCTTTGAAAGAAAAAGGAAATAATTTGAGTTTAATAATCTCATTTGTGCAAATTTGATCATCAAAAGTGGCACATACTTCATCAAATTCTTTTAAATACAAGTAAGGGCTTTCAAAGTCTAAACCATGGAAATTAGGAAGTAAAGGGATCATACCTAACTTGAATTAAAAATTATTTGCATTTAGAGAAAAAATGAAACAAGAAGGAGAAGAATTTCGAGGATGTTGTAAGTAATAACGCATGGTATGCACCTGTTGATTCTCATTTTCATCCTGGACACTTTCATTTCATCCATAGTGGAAGTGTGTGGAGATGATTCAAATAAATTTTCAAACAAAGTTTCAGAATTATTTCTTACTAAACATCGAGAATTATGACTACGATAACATATAACCATATATCCATAAAGAAAATAAATAAACTATATTTACAAAGGAAAAATATTAACAAACCTGAATACTTACCTTGCCTTCCCCTGCAACGGCGCCAAAAACTTGCTACAACTTTAAGGTTGCAAACCCAAATACAGGTTGTAGTAAGTAATAAATTTCTCGTGAGTCCAAGGTTGATCCACAAGGAAGTTGTTTGAATAATTCAAGTTTATATTTCTAAAAAGATGGAGTTTATGTGATTCAAAATATATGAACAATTAATGTATGATGTAACTAAAGAAAAACAGAAGTAATAAAAATACTGAAAATTAGGAATCCACTCTTGAGTTTGGGATAGAGAAATGGTTATTTATTCTTTTTACCTCTATTAATTTCCACAATTGTAATCCATACATAATTGAGGTTCCAATGGGAAGATTATCAAGTAACTCATGCAATAAAGTAATCATGATATTGTCTTACTATTGCAAATTATCTCTTAACGCCAACACTTATTTATGGGATCAAGCATTTATGCACACATTCGTCAACAACAAATCAATGTTTCACATTAGCAGTCAGTAGGGTAAAACCGTACAATAAGCTAAATAAACTCAAGTATTTATTGTGTCATTGGAGATACATAAATCAAGAATCACCATAAAATAAGTAGGGTTTAAATCGAAAATAAAAATTATAATACAACATACTTAAACAATTTCTACCCTTATAACCATTTCTCTTCCTCCATCAAGAGAATCACCCTTTTTCCTCAACAAAATAAAATTTAGAAAGACACAATAAAAGTAACAAAGACTAAAAATATAAGAGAAACTAGAGAATACATTTCTATTACTACTAGAAAACTTACAATACTAGAAAACATACAAATTAGATAACTTAGCCTAAAGAAACCCTCTACCCCCCTCCTCTTACAAGCTTAATACATGGCCTATTTATAGTACTTGGAGTAAGCTAGAGGCCAAACAAATAATGGAGGGGTTAATCAAGTGGTATGCTAGTTGCCAAGAGTTGGTAAGTTGTTACACAAATTTCTCACCCACTGAATTAAATTATATTTTTTGATCAGATATAGCCAAATTTTGAATATATATGAAGAATCCAAATTGTAGATCTTTCAACGCTGATATATTTTCATATATCTTTTTTCAAATTTGATGGTCGGATGAAGGAGATATGGTCAAATTACCGAGTCATGTTCAAGAGCTGCCCTTTAACATCAGCAGCAACTTGCAGCCTATGGTTTTACCATTTCAACACATTTTCATACCATCTTGTCTTCAGAAAACTTGTTTATTTACCTCTTAGGTATAACATATCTGAATTTTAGTCCAAAATAAATTTGGGCTCAAGATATATAACCGAATTGGTGAAATAAGTCAATACTGGGCTGAACTCTGATTTGAATTTTGGTGATCTATTTTGTGCAACTATTTGGATGAATTTGCGGCTATCATAAAGACTGAATTGGGCTAAGCCTCCAACATAAAAGTTATACCTTCATCTCTTGGATTTCAAATGAAATAAGCTTCAGGTCCATAGGGCTTTTGATCATGAAGTTATGCTCAAATTACAAAAATTGCACAAGTATAGAAACATGCTTCCGTTTATTCCCTAACATAAAATATTAATAAAACAAGAATATTAACAAGAATACAACAAGAAAAGTATAAAGGATTTGATATAAAAATATGTTAAAATATGCACTTATCACTAGGATTGTTAGTTTAACAAGAAAAGTATGGAATTTGCAATAGGAAGAAATTTGTAACAATTGTGAACTTTTGGGGCATTCCACCAATGAATGTCGAAACATTCCAATCCAAGAAAATTTCATAAACACATTCAAAAAATATTTCCATTCATCATATTCTGAACCTTACAATCCACAATGGAGAAATCATCTAAATTTTAGTTGACGAGATGATAACCATGTCCAACCGTTGCATTCACAAAAATGACCAAACTTTCATTATTATCCAACTCCATATACAAATCCCTTAGAGGAGACTTTGCAAGTATTTATGCATGAACAGACAAACATCAATAATCAGACCTCACAAATTATCAGTGAGATCAAAAGCACACTTTCAACACTGACAGCTTCTTTGAATACTCATGGAAAAGGTAAATTTTCTATTCAACCTCAACCTAATCCTTCCACTCAGTGTCATGTTTCTTCTTTAGGTGAAAATTCAATCAAGTAGGCGGCTAATTCAGTCACAACTCTTCGAAATGAAAAAGTTATTGATAAGACTATTTATTTCAAGGAGAAAGTTTCTAATCCACCTCCAGAAATGAATAATGGAAATAGTCTTGACGATGAAGGTAAGTTTAATGAAGGTAAATGTGAAAATAATGAAAAAGAAAAATATTTACCTCCACCACCCTTTCCTCAAATATTGAAAGCAACTCATAAATTGAACTCAAATGCTAAAATCTTTGAAGTTTTTAAACAAGTCAAGATTAATATTCCATTATTTGATGCAATCAAGCAAATTCCATCTTATGGTAAATTTTTGAAAGATTTATGTACAATCAAAAGAAAACATCATGTACAAAAGAAGGCATTTTTAACTGAAATTATTTGTTCAACCATTCAACAATTCACTACACCTAAATACAAAGATCCAGGTTATCCAAACATTTTATGTATCATAGGAAACACTAGAATAGAGTGTGTTTTGTTTGATCTTGGTACTAGTATAAATCTTCTACCTTTCTCAGTTTATGAACATTTAAGTTTGGGAGAACTTAAAAACTTCTGTTGTACTCCAACTAGCTGTGTTGGTACAAATTGATAAGTTTTACTTTCTAATTATCTTCATTATTTTGGACACGGAGCTTGTTTGACAAACACATACACAAATTCCTATCATTTTGGGTCGTCATTTTCTTGCAACTTCAAATGCTTTGATCAATTATAGGAATGGTATTTTGGAACAAAATATGTTTAATATTTGTAAACAACCTGCAGAAGATATCGAAGTACAGGTTGTGGATTCAATCGAGGAACTTGTACATAAATACTTTACTACCACTAACTATTCAGATTCTTTAAAGACTTGTTTTAAAAGTGAAAGTATTTGTAAAAAGGCACATGCTAATACTCTCTCTAAATTTTTCTAGGTACAAGAAAATCATTTTTGGAAGTCAAGGTTTGAAGAACTTTCATTATCAATCGTAAAATATATTCCATCAAGTATTAAAGCTCTCGTGGTTAATTTGAAACCTTTGCCAATTGATTTAAAATACTATTTTTTGCGTAAAAATGAGACTTTTATAGTAATAATTTCTTTCAAACTTGATGCATCTCAAGAATAAAAGTTGATCGAAACTCTAAAAATGCATAAGAATACTTTATGATGAACCATTATTAATATTAAAGGTATTTGTCCGTTAATTTCCACACATAACATCTATCTAGAGGAAAATCATAAACCTTCTAGAGAAATGCAATACAGGCTAAATCCTAATATGAAAGAATTGGTGAGAAATAAAGTCATTAAACTCTTAGATAATGAAATCATTTATCCTATTTCTGATATCAAATGCGTAAGTCCTATTCAAGTTGTACCTAAGAAATCTAGAGTTACTATAGTCAAGAATGAGAATGATGAATTAATTTTAATTAGGACTATTACTAGTTGGCGAATGTGCATTGACTATAGGAAACTTAACTCAATTACTAGAAAAGATCATTTTCCATTACCTTTCATGGATCAAATTTTAAAAAGAGTTGCGGGACATGAATTTTATTGCTTTTTAGATAGATATTCTTGGTATAATCAAATTACAATTTCACTTGAAGATTAAGAGAAAACAACTTTTATATGTCCTTTTGGTACTTTTGCATATTGAATGATGCCTTTTGGATTATGTAATGTGCCAGCTACATAATTGAACGATGCATGCTTATTATTTTTAGTGACATGGTTGAATGTATTCTTGAAGTTTTCATGGATGATTTTTCTATTTTTGGTAAGTCATTTGATGATTGTCTATCTAATTTAGAAAAGGTTTTGATCAGGTATGAAGAAAAGAATCTTGTACTCAATTGGGAGAAATGTCATTTTATGGTAACAACTAGTATTGTTCTTAGATACATTATTGCATTAAAAGATATTGAGGTTGGCAAATCTATAATTGAGTTAATTATCAATCTGCCAACACCAAAGACTATGAAGGAGGTAAGATCATTTTTAGGACATGTTGGTTTTTATAGAAGATTTATCAAAGATTTTAGTATAATCTTTAAACCTTTGTGTAATCTTCTGACAAAAGATACTATTTTTGAATAGACTGAAATTTGTAAAAATACTTTTGTTAAGCTTAAAAGCATGCTTACATCTTCTCCAATCATGTAGCCTCCAAATTAGACTTTACCTTTTGAAATAATGTGTGATCCTTGTGATTATGTTGTTAGAGCTGTCTTAGGATAAAGAAAATATAAGAAATCATATGTTATTTACTATGCAAGTAAAACTTTAAATAATGCTCAATTGAATTATTCAACAACTGAAAAATAATTACTTGTTATAGTTTTTGTATTGGACAAATTTAGATCATATCTTGTTGGCTCACCAGTTGTTGCTTTCAGTAATCATGCAGCTTTGAAATATCTTTTGTAAAAAAAAAGATGCTAAACTGAGGCTGATTAGGTGGATTTCTTACTTCAGGAATTTAATATTATGATTCGAGATAAGAAGGGTGCAGAGAATGTGGTGGCTGGTCATTTATCGAGATTTGTTTGTGATGACTCATTTCAAACCACATCCATTAATGACACTTTTTGTGATGAGCAACTATTTAATATTTCTATTTTATCTTGATTTGCTGACATTGTTAATTTTCCTGTGATAGGAAAGATGTCATCGCATTGGAACTCTCAAGACAAAAACAAGTTTTTAACCGAGATAAAAAAAAATTTATTGGGATGATCCATACCTATTCAAATACTGTCTACATCAAATCTTTTGAAGATGTGTGCCTGAAAATGAGATAGGTAATATTATCAAATTTTATCATTCAGTAGCATGTTGTGGTCACTTTTCAGCAAAAAAAACCACTGCAAAAGTTTTGCAATGTGAATTTTATTGTCTAACTCTTTTCAAAGATACACTTTCTGTAAAAGTTGTGAAAATTGTCAAAAGTTAGGTCCCTTTCAAAGCGAATATGATGCCCCTATACCCTATCTTTGCGATTGAAATTTTTTACTGTTGGGGTATTGATTTCATGGGACCATTCCCATTATCATTTGGTTTTATTTATATATTAATTTCCATAGATTATGTTTCAAAATGAATCAAGGTAATTCCTTGTTGAAACAATGATCACAAAATAGTGATAAATTTTTTGAAAGAAAATATGGGGGAAAATATTTTTTGTAACAATATTTTTGTAATTTTAATGAGAAAATATGGAATCATACATAAAGTTGCAATCCCTTATCACCCTCAGACAAATAGACAAATTGAACTTACAAATAGGGAGATAAAATAAATTTTGGAAAAGACAATTAACCCAAACTGTAAAGATTGATTTCTTAGACTTACCGATACACTTTGGGTATATAGAACTATTTTCAAAACATCATTAGGCATGTCTCCTTATGGGATAATTTATGAAAAACCTTGTCATTTACTTGTTGAACTTGAAAATAAAGCTTATTAGATAATCAAAATGTTTAACTTCAACATTGATAAAGCTTCAAAATTACGCAAATTGCAAATTAATGAACTTCAAGAATTGAGAAATGATGCATATTGATAAGTTGGTTGTATACCAATAATTCATATACCTTTTGATTACAATTTGGCTTGTTTTTAAGTGTTTTTGCTACTTTTTATGTATTTAGTTTGAAATTTTGTAGGTAATGACAAAAAGAGAAGAAAATGGAAAGAAACTAAAAATTTGGTTGAAATATTGAAGAATCTGAATTATGGTGCTACTAATGGCAGTTTTTATATTTGAATCATAACTCTTTGCTCAATTATGATTTTGACTTGATTCTTGAACCAATATAAATCTAAGAGATATATCTATAACTTCTATATTTACACAAAATCTAATTCTATCAATCTCAATGAGAAAAACCGAGTTAAAGAGTCAGCACTGGGCTGAAATTTTCTACTATGACACATTATGGTATTTCAAGCATAACTATCTCCACAGATGTCATATTTAGTTTATTCAAGTTCCTATGGCAAGCAAGACATAGAGCTACAATTAGTATCGAGACACAAATAGCCTGTTCGGATTATAAAGTGGTCAAACATGGGTTTAAAGAGGCTAAAGATAAAACGTTCAGTGTCTAGCTGTGCCAAGCTGTCCAGTCAGCGCTTATGCGTTGCCACATGGATAAAAGGGGCAAAATGAGTTTTTTACCTTGTTTAGGGCTTTTGTTATCTGATTTTAAGAACCCCAAAGAGCCTCCAAAGGCATTCTGGAGATGAGGAGTTGTTCTTGGATAGAAGAAGTGCTGCTGGATGGAAGGAGGAGTCATTCTTGGGAGAAAACCATTCTTGGAGACAAGTAGAGCTTCAATTATTTCTTCCACTTCACAAATTGGTGAATAATTTCCTTACTCTTTCTTATGTATTTCTTGAAGTTATATTCATACATAATGAACTAAACATTTCTTTCTAGAGGATGATGTAACCTTATTTAATCCTATGTTTTGAATTCCAAATATTATTAGTTCAAGTTATTCATCTTGTTTGTGTTATCTTATTTAGTATTGCATCTTGATTATTTGGCCATTAATTGAGAGTGTTTGATGTATGAGATTTGATACTAGAGAGAGGAAATATTATACATGATCATAAAGATAGTATAACCTAGGAATCATAGAGTTGAGAAGCTTATGAAACCTTTGAAGTTTTGAAGAAGAATTTATTGAACCTTAGTAGAGTTTTATTCTTGAGCTTATATAGAGATATTGAAATTCATATTAGAACTCATAATCAATTCGGCACTTGAGAGAGGGAATTGATGAGCATAGGAATTCTTGACTTACATGTATTGTTGACTTGAATTGTTATGTTTTGAAAAAAAGAACATAAGTGATAATTAGGTGAGTCATTCCTCTAGAATTTCTTGCTCATAAGGTGTTTGTTGTATTACTTCTAAGAACTCACTCTTATCTTGTGCAATTTTTGTATTTTACTTTATTTAATCATCACTTGATTTTTTAGATAAAATTGAGACTATTTGAACTGCAATACTTGCTGTAATTTTTTTTTACAATCCTTGTGGATACGATACGATACTCACCATTATATTCAAACTTCACACCATGCACTTGCGGTTTGTAAAATATTTCACGAACAAGTTTTTGGCACCGTTGCCGGGGATTATTTTATCATAATTGTATTAATATTATTATAACTTAGTCTTGATTTTAATTTAGATTGTTTTTATTTTCTTTCATTATTTTGTTGTTATCTTATCTTGCATTGAATTATATGTATTTGTATGCGTAAAATCAGGAGTCTTGACTTGGGTTATTTTGATCCAGAAATCGAGAGGACTCTTCGAGCTATTAGAGCAGCAAAAAGACTTGACAATCAAGTCATGGCAGATAACATCAATAATGCTAATGTAAATGTCAATCTGCAACAACTGCCGCCACAACAAGCTATTCGGGATTATTTTCAATCAACCATGAACCAAAATTACTCTAGCATAGCTCGACAATCAATTAATGCTAATAATTTTGAGCTCAAACTAGCCCTCATTAGCATGGTGCAACAAAATCAATTTGGTGGAAGCGCGTTGGAGGATCCTAATGCACATTTAACTATGTTTTTAGAGATTTATGACACCATCAAAATGAATAGAGTGCCGATGATGCCATTAGACTTTGCTTATTTCCATTCTCACTTTGGGACAAAGCTAGGCTATGGTTATAATTTTTTGCACCATGTAGCATACCGAGTTGGATTAACTTGACACAAAAATTCATTGCTAAGTATTTTTCACCAAGCAAAACACTTCAACTCAAGTGAGATAGATCAATTCCGCCAACATGACTTTAAACCACTATAAGAAGCTTGGGAGAGGTTTAAAGATTTTCTAAGAAGTTGTCCTCAACATGGTTATGAGGATTGGCAGCAGGTACAATACTTCTATAATGGTTTGAACGAGCAGACTCGAATTATAATAGATGCTATCGCAGGTGGGACTTTGATGTCTAAGACCACAAATGAAGCCCATATTTTGCTGGAGGAGATGAATACTAATAGTTATCAATGGCCTTCTAAGAGGTCTTCTATTAAAAACGTTGTCAGTGTTCTTGAGGTAGATTCATTTACACAATTAGCTGCACACATTTCTGCTCTTTCTAACTAATTTACAGTTTAGACTTCTAATGGAGCTTCTCAAAGAATAGATTTCATGAAATCCCCTAACACTTCATTGATGGAAATCAAAGGTAATGAGCAGGTAAATTTTGTTAATAACCATAATTTTAATTTCAGGGGAAATTAGTTACCAACTCACTATAATCCGAGGCTTAGAAATCATGAGAATTTTTCCTACGTCAACAATCAAAATGTGCTTCAATCCCTACTGGATTAAAACAATCCACCACATTCCAACTCTCAAGTAGGTGAGAAAAAGGCATCTTTGGAGGATTTGATTAGCACTTTCATTGGTGAGACAAGAGCCCGATTCAATAAGGATGAAACAAAGATAGACAACATTAAAACTAAATTGGACAGCTAGCTTTAAGTTTAGGAGCTCAAATGAAATCAATGGAGATTCAAATTGGATAGCTTGCTACTGAATTTAATGCTAAAAAACATAAAGGAAACTTTTCAAATGATACGGAAATCAATCCAATAGAGCATTGCAAAGCTATCCAACTTCGAAGTGGAACTGAAATTAAGGGGTCAAAAATGAAACATTCTAACAATGATGACCCAATGGAAAGCACTTTTGGTCAAGGTCCTATGGAGGAACAACCAAATGAAGTAGAAAGGTAATCAAATGAATAAACAGGGGCTAAGAAGCTAAAATCTACTCCTAACTTTGAAACTTCTAAAATTAATATTCTCATTCCTTTTCCACAAAGATTTCAAAAGAAAAAGATTGATTCACAATTTGTAAATTTTTTGGAAATCTTCAAAAAAATTCATATTAATATTCCTTTTGCAGATGCTCTTAAATAAATGCCCAACTATGCCAAATTCATGAAAGATGTGATGTTAAGAGAAAGGCAATTGGTTGAGTTTGAAACTGTGAATCTCACAGAAGAGTATAGTGCCATTTTACAGAAAAAAACTTCCTCAAACATTGAAGGATCCAGGGAGTTTTACTATTCCTTATACCATAGGAATATCTTTCTTTGATAAAGCATTATGTGATCTTGGAGCAAGTATTAATTTGATGCTACTTTCTATTTTCAGAAAACTAGGAATTGGAGAAGTCAAGCCATCTACTATCACATTGTAATTGGCGGATAGGTCTCTCACCTATCTAAGAGGAATTGTTGAAGATGTATTGGTAAAAGTGGATAAATTCATATTTTCTGCTGATTTTATGGTGTTAGATATGGAGGAAGATCAAGAAATTCCTTTAATTCTTGGTTAACCATTCCTTGTTACCGGGCACGCTTTGATTAATGTGCAACACGGTGAATTAACTTTAAGAGTTAATGAGGATGAAGTAATGTTTAATATTTATCGGGCATTGAAGTTTCAAGAGGAACCACATACTTGTAATAAGATTGAAATGTTAGAAACTTGCTTGCATGATCATTTTCTCAAACAAATTCCTACCGAACCTTTAGAGCAATGTATTGTTCATTCCATAGTGCAAGGTAATCACCATGATATTGATAATGACGATTTAATGCATTACTTGCTCTTTCTTGAATCAGGAGAGGTGGAGTTGAAGAAGGATTTATGCAAGGAAGCAATAGTAGATTCCACAATCAAGGAACAAACAATATTACTGGAGTTGAAAGCACTTCCCGAGCATTTGTGGTATGAATTTCTAGAGGTTTGAAATTAGCTTCGTGTTTTAAGAGAGCATAAATTTGCTATTGGTTGGTCAATTTCTAATTTAAAAGGTATTAGTTCTTCAATTGTCATGCTTAAAATCTTAACGGAAGAATCTTATAAACCATCTATTGAACACCAATGTAGACTAAATCCTACAATAAAAGAGGTTATAAGAAATGAAGTTTTGAAATGGTTGAATGTTGGAATTATTTATGCAATTTGTGATAGTTCTTAAGTGAGTCCGGTTCAAGTAGTTCCAAAAAGAGTGGCATGACCATAATTCAAAATAATAATAATGAACTAATACCAACAAGAACGATCACAGGTTGGCGAGTATGTACTAATTATAGAAAACTCAACATAGCTACTCGTAAGGACCATTTTTCCCTCCAATTTATTAATTAAATATTAAACTGACTTGCAGGGTATCAATACTATTATTTTCTTGATGGTTATTCGGGGTACAATCAAATTTTCATAGTACCCGAAGATCAAGACAAAACAACATTCACATGCCCTTATGGTACTTTTACTTTTCGAAGAATGCCATTTGGATTATATAATGCCCCAACCACATTTCAAAGCTGCATGATGGCAATTTTTCATGATATGGTGGAGAATATAATGGAAATTTTTATGGATAATTTTTCAGTATTTGGCTCCTCATTTGATATATATCTACATAATCTTTCTCTTATTTTGCAGAGATGTGAGAAGACTAACCTCGTTTTAAATTGGTAAAAATGTCATTTTATGGTAAAAGAAGGTATTGTTTTGGGTCACTGAATGTCCTACAAAGGACTTGAGGTAAATCGAGCAAAAATTATTGCTATTGAAAAACTTCCACCACCAAGCAATATGAAAGCTATTCGTAGTTTTTTGGGATATGCCGGGTTTTATAGAAGATTTATTAAAGATTTTTCAAAAATTGTAAAACCTTTGTGCAATCTTTTGGAAAAAGATAAGCCATTTAACTTTAATATTGATTGCTTATAGGTCTTTGATCACATCAAGAAGGCTCTCATATCAGCTTCTATTATGGTGGTACCAGATTGGACCCAACCATTTGAACTTACGTGTGATGCTAGTGATTATGTGGTTGGAGCAGTGTTAGGACAAAGAAAAGATAAAATTTTAGGGCTATTTACTATGCAAGCCGAATATTTGATGATGCTCAACAAAATTATAGCACCATTGAAAAAGAATTATTAGCTGTTGTTTTTGCATTTGATAAATTTTGTTCTTATCTTGTAGGTACCAAGGTGGTAGTGTATACCGATCATACTGCTATTAGGTACCTATTTGCCAAAAAAGATGCAAAATCAAGGCTAATCCGGTGGATACTCCTTCAAGAATTTGATCTTGAAATCAAAGATAAGAAGAGAAGTGAAAATGTGGTGGCGGATGACTTATCAAGGTTGGAGCAGAAAAATAAGAACTTTGAAGGGCCAATTAAAGAATTTTTCCCATATGAGTTTATTTTGGCAATCAAAGATAATTTACCTTGGTATGCAGATTTTGTGAATTATCTTGCAGGTCCCCGGACCTCACATATCATCAAAAGAAAAAATTCTTACATTATGTGAAATCATATTTATGGGATGATCCCTTGCTCTTCAAAAGGTGTTCAGATTCTGTGATTTGGAGATGCATTCCAATGGAGAAAACAAATGAAATTCACATCCTTATGTGGTGGTCATTTTGGACCAACAAAGATAGCTTCTAAGGTATTGCAATCTGATTTTTATTGGTCAACTTTGTTTAAGGATTGTTATACTTTTGTGCAGACATGTGACCGGTGTCAAAGGGTTGGAATAATTACTAGACGCCATGAGCTTCCTTTGACTAACATGATGGAAGTTGAACTTTTTGATATTTGGGGGATTAACTTCGTGGGACCATTTCCTCTATCAAATGGTCGATCATACATTTTGCTTGTTGTGGATTATATTTTCAAGTGGATAGAAGCAATTGTCACACCTACTAATGATGCCAAGGTAGTGCTTAAATTCTTGTACAAATATATTTCCACTCATTTTGGCACACCTAGAGAAATTCTAAGTGATAAAGGTTCTCATTTTTGCAATAAAATATTTAATAATCTTTTGGCTAAGTATGGTGTAAGATACAAGATAGCTCTTGGATACCATCCTCAATCAAATGGACAAGCTGAAATTTCAAACCGAGAAGTGAAGAAAATCCTTGAGAAAACAATAAGGTATTCAGTTTTATTCTAGTTAAAGACTTTAAACAAAGTGCTTCTTGGGAGGCAACCCAAGCTCTCTTTTCTTATTTTCATGTGTGTTGTTTTATTTTTTGTTATTAGTGTGTTGTTTCATATCATGATGATTGTTCCTTGATATTTTACTCATTTTTGCAGGCTAAATGCTAAAAAAAAAACATCAGGGTTTTAATTCTAAAAGAACACCACCCATTTTTAGGAAAGTCCTCTAATTTTACAATTCTCTCAATCATTGAGGACAATGCTTATATTAAGTTTGGGGAAGTTTAGGATAATTGCCTTGTTGTTTGAGATATATAATGCTAATTTGTAGCTTGTTTTGGCTTATTGATTTGTTTAGTTTAGTGATCAATAAAGTGCATGTTAAAAAAAATATTAGAATATATACGTTTGTTTACATGTCTAAACATCAAAAATTGGTTTTATTTATTTTATGAGATTTTGTGAATCTTGATGCACTAAGTAGTTTGTTGAGTTACATTAAATTGTTTAGAGATAGTTTATAAGGTTTAATTATTTCCTAAATGATCCCACCAACCTCTACAACTTTCTTGATCACTAGTCGAGGCAAAATTCTAGGTGGCATAGCATTAAGAAAATGATTTAGGCCATTTTTGGACGGTTTGAGCCTTATAAGACAACCTATACTTGAATTATTCCCTAGTATCCCCTATTGAGCCTATTAAAATAATTCTTTAGACACCCTATACATATTATCGAGCTTTATGAAAAAAAAATCCAATATTCTATCATTTTTCATCTTATTTACACAATCATTCTTGAATGAATTGTTGTATTCCAAAAAAAAAAAAAACAAAGAAGCAAAAAAAATAAAGAGAATAAAAGATTAAAAAAGAATGAAAATGAAGAGATTATGAATTGAGGTGTATGATTTGAACTCTCCAAAACAAATAGACCCCTGTTTCATACAACAAAAGAAATAAGTTTGGGGGTAATCCAAGATCAAAAAGAAAAATGGGATGTTCAATAAAGAAAAATGAAGGGATTGATGAAGAAGTTCGTATTCATTCGTAAAGGTTCTAGTATGATTGTGTAAAATGGGTAAATTTTAGCTACAATTTTCCATATATTCCCACTATTACCCAAGCCTCACAATACAAGTTTTGGAAGTTCTTTTGATCTTTGATGCTATGATATACCTACATTAGAGGAGACTAGTATGAAAAACAAGCCTATGAAGTTTGGTAAACACTTCAAAAGTGGATCAAATCTGAGTAGTTGGCTTTGTAAACCTATCTGGATGATAAATGAAATTTGATGAACTACTACCTTCACACTCACACACACAAGACCATGAAGTTAAGTGAAACCAATATGCATGTTAACATATAAACTTGGTATATTTTTCTAATATTCTGAGATGAGATGAAAAAAAAAACTTTCTCAACTTTGGTTACCTAATTCATAGAGGGGTTGTGTATTGAGAATTTCATGTTTAAGGCTTGAGGACAAGCAAATCATCAAGTTTGGGGTATTTGATAAATTGGTTTTATACCAACAATTCATATACTTTTTGATTAATATTTGGTTTATTTTCAAGTGTTTTTGCTACTTTTTATGTATTTAGTTTGAAATTTTTTAGGTAATCGCAAAAAGAGAAGAAAATGGAAAGAAACCAAAAACTTGGTTGAAATGTTGAAGAATCTAATTGTGGTGCTGCTAATAGCAGTTTTTGTATTTCAATTATAACTCTTTGCTCAAATATGATTTTGACTTGATTCATGAACCACTATAAATCCAAGAGATATATATATAACTTATATGTTTATCATAAAATCTAATTCTATCGATCTTAATGAGAAAAATCGAGTTAAAGAGTCAGCACTGGGCTGAAATTTTCTGCTATGACACATCATGGTATTTCAAGCATAACTATCTTAAAAAATGTCATATTTAGTTGATTCAAGTTTCTATGGTAATGCAAGACATAGATCTACAATTCGTATGAAGAAATAAATACCCAGTTCGGAATATAAATCGGCCAAACATGGGTTTAAAGGGCTGCAGATGTTGAAGATAGAAAGTTCAGTACCTAGCTGTGTCAGGCTGTCCTGTCAGAGCCTATGCGTTGCCACGCAGATAAAAGGGCAAAATGGGTTTTTTTTTTACTATTTAGGACTTATACCATATGATTTTAAGGACCCCAAAGAGCCTCCAAAGGCATTCTGGAGGTGAGGAGTTGTTCTTGAACAGAAGAAGTGTTGTTGGACAGAAGGAGAAGTCATTCTTGGGAGAAAGATATTCTTGGAGACAAGTATAGCTTCTACCATTTCTTCCACTTGAAAATTTGGTGAACAATTTCCATGATCTTTATTATGTATTTCTTAAAGTTATATTCATACAAAATGAACTAAACATTTCTTTCTAGAGGATGATGTAACCTTATTTGATCATATGTTTTGAATTCCAAATATTATTAGTTCAAGTTATTCATCTTGTTTGTGTTATCTTGTTTAGTATTTGTATCTTGATTATTTGGTCATTAACTAAGAGTGTTTGATGTATGAGTTTGATACTCGATAGAGGAAATACTATACATGATCATAAAAATAGCATAACCTAGGAATCATAGAGTTGAGAAACTTATGAAACCTTTGACGTTTTGAAGAAGAATTTATTGAACCTTTGTAGAGTTTTATTCTTGAATTTTTATAGAGATATTGAAATTCATATTAGAACTTATAATCAATTCGACACTTGAGAGAGGGAATTGATGTGCATAGGAATTCTTGACTTATATATATTGTTGACTTAAATTGTTATATTTTGGAAAGAAAAACATATGTGATAATTAGGTGAGTCATTCCTCTAGAATTTCTTGCTCATAAGGTGTTTGTTGTATTACTTCTAAGAACTCACTCTTATCTTTTGCAATTTTTGTATTCTACTTTGTTTAATCATTACTTGATTTATTAGGTAAAGTTGAGACTATTTGAACTATAAGACTTGCTGCAATTTTTTATTATAATCGTTGTGGATACAATACTCAACTCACCGTTATATTAAAACTTGACACCGTGCACTTGTGCTTTGCAAAATATTTCACGAACACATATGAGAATTCTACAATTTATAAAGCAAGAATCTTATATTTTTCTAATAATAAAATTTCAAAAAAAATATTTGAGGTTGGTCAAAATGTTTTGCTTTATAATTCTCGATTGCAATTATTTTACTGGAAAATTAAGATCAAGTAGAGTGGTCCTTTTATTGCAAAAAAAGTATATCATTATGGGGCGATTGAAATTGAGAATCCTAGAAACGGTAACATATTCAAATTAAATGGACAAAGAGTTAAACTATTTCTAAAAAATCAAATTTTCACAACAGGAAATTCTTTTTCTTTCTAACCCTTGTTATGATTAGTGTTATATATACATATTTATTTTCTCTGAATTTATTTGTTTTGAAGGCTTTCTTTCTTTTATTTTTTTTTTCTTTTCTCGGTTAAGTGGTGGATAATAGTACTCCATGACTACTAAAGTCGGACTTGTCAGTTTTTCAAACAACTGAAATTCTCTTTTCTTGTTCTTTTCAAAATGGGTGACATTCTTCTAACTCTCAAGAAGCTATTTCATTTTCTTCCTAAAAATGTAATTTTAAAAATTTATAAAATCAGAATTGAAAGATTGAAGATGATTATGCACAAAGACATCCCAAAGGACATATGATGGATAATTAAAGCAAAGATAAGAGCATATGAGTTTGCACGAGTTTTCAAATTTTCTTACTAGATACATGCCTGGTTTTAGTAAAATCACATATTCAAAAAAATAAAGGGCGAAAAAAATGAAAGTTTGTCACAATTGTACTAGATAGACTTGCAACACAAAGTGTCGTTCTTTAAGAATGGTTTCTAAAAATTGAGAAGATAAACTTAAATTCATTATGGATAGACTGAGTATGGAGTCTTTAGATCACATCATATTGAATCTTGAGACGCATTCATGTGGATTAGTACAACGTGTAATTTTTTATTTATGGGATCATTTTCAAAATGAATATGAACTTTATAGTTTTGAGAATCTGACATTAAAAGATCCTGTTTGCAAGTTTATAAGAAAACTGGATGGGAAACATATCTTCGACCCATTGAAGGCGTTTAACCCATTACTGGGTGTAAAACCAAAGGAAGTTGTGAGCCATAATCACAACTACATGTACATTTACGTGCAAATAGGTAATTTTTAATTTTGTGTGTCCTTATTTTCAACCTTTCTAATAAAAGAAAAAAATATGCAATAAATGTATTCCCTGTTCACACCAATAAATAGCACCATACTCACTCTATTTTTGCACAACTTATTTTCAAAAAGAAAAAAATAAAAATAAAAAACATATATAAAAAAATAGAAGTTTCTTTGACTTGCAAATTCAACTGCATTTGTGTCTTTTGTGGATCCAATCTAGGAAAAAAAGGCAGCCAATAACCTTGGTAGAACATTAGCATAAAGAAAAATTCATTTAATGTATGGGAGAGGCAGTTTGGGGTTAATAAGGAGTATTGCTAGTTCTGCTTATATAGGAGGAGTCAAAGTTTTGGGAGTTATCCAAAATCTTTAACAGTACAAAATATCACAGGTATGACCATCGGAGATGAACTAAAAGTATCAAATATTCAGGACAGAATGCCTAACATGTTAAACAATGCGGATGTATTTCATCATTCTACTTGGCGATTTTAGTACACTGGAGGAATTATTCCAAGTTGTCTGTTGGGCATAACTCAACATTCACCAAAAACCTATAGGCATTCTTAATGTTAATAGTTTTTATAATATTTTGCTATCTTTTGTAGATCATGCTGTGAAAAAATATTTTATTTCACCATCTGAGAGAAGAATTCTCATTTCTGCTTCGACACCTGACCAGTTGATTGATCAACTTCTATCATATGTACCAGAACCAGATCCAATATTGGCCCATGTGGATTGGTCCAACAGTTATAATGATAAAAAACATAAATTGAATTTGACTCTCAGTTTGTGATACTTATTGTCAATGATTTTATCTAATAGTGTTTGTTTTGTGTTGTTTCAACTTTATTTTTTAGCCACACTTCAAGTGATATCTTTTAAACTCTATTTTTCTATCTATTTTTTATATTAAGGATAATGTCTCGATTAGGTTAGGGGAAAGATAGTTGATATCATGACTTGCATGTTCAATGTGTGCTTTTCTAGTATTTTATTTCAAAAACAAAAATCAAGCGTGTTTTCTTATGGGTTCATTGAAATCATGAAAAATAATGGTAGAGTAAATGGTAATTGCAATACTCTTGAGACGCATCTCTATTTTTGGCATAACATAGCAAGTTTGCGAAGTTTTTAACAAGAGTTTGTGAATTACCAATTATTTATTTATTTATTTGTTTGAGCCGTAAAGGTTCTTCCAACTTCAATGATTAAAATTAAGTATGAATAATGTGGTTTGATTGATAATGGGTGTTGTTTTGGACTATGATATTGTTATTTGGTTAATATATTTTGCGATAATTATACTCAAATTTTATTTTTGCACAAATAGTTATGTTATTCAGTGTGAAGACAATCATGTCAAAATAGAAAGTATTATGCCCTCGCTCTAATCATCACTTAGATCTTCAACATATAGGGATTAAGTATTAGAACTTTTTCTTTTGGTCTATCGAGGCGAACAACTGACAGTGCACCACTAGAAAAATGATTAAGGCATTAGGTTTTCTAGCACCATTTTCAAATCAGCTTGTTCCATATGTGATGTTCCAAGAGAACATTCCCTTAGTGAGCTTCTTTGAGTCTTTCAATAAATAAATATTTTTTTGTAACCATATCTTTTTACCTAGTCTAAATATACTATTATCCAACCCTTGTTCTAAAAATAATTTGGAATTTAAGAGACATTCCATTGATACGGTGAACTTGTAAAAGAAATTTAGGTTAGAGTAGAAGATAAGTGTAGGGAGGTTTCTCTAAAAAAAATGCAAAGTGCTAAAAATATTATGAGTTGCAACTAAAAATGGGATGTTGCAAGATGGAAAGAAAAAGATGGAGAGGGGTCCAATTCAATAACAATAAACCCCAGTGTTGAAATTTGTGGAGTTTGAGAATTTTTCATCGATAAACTCTATGTCTCTAATTTCATGAAATTCTTAGAATTTTTATTGCATCATATCATTTTATTTCTTAGTCACATCACTACCCTTTGATCCCATTACAACCTTTGTTGAAAACCTTTTGATTTTGTATAGTGCTTTCACTGTAGTGGAGATTTGTATCAAAGGAAGAGTCTATGATGTTTAACTTTTCCATTAGAGATTAGGTGATAGTTTTTATAAGATTCTATGAGAATTTACTTGTTTGAAGCATACATATTCTTGTCACTGTTGACATTAACTATCCACACACGCACTTAAGTATGCTTATGGTGAAAATATATTAACTTTTGAATGACTAAGAGTTAAACTCGACACTTGTTTGATTTCATTTCCATATTACTTTATTGCTTCCTGAAAATAATAGTTGAAAGATAGTTATTATAGGTGTTTGTGGGTATCACTGTTGGAAACCCTCATGAGACTATAACTCGTCCTTTATGGGGCACCTAGGGATTTAAAGGCTTGTTGCATATAATAAATGCAATCGTGATTTCCTAGGAATGTGGATCAGTTTAGGTTTATTTTAGACTTGCTCGAGGACAAGCAAGGGTTAAGTGTAGAGAAATTTAATAAGTGCATATTTTGACATATTTTTATATTTTGATAAGTCCTGACTATAGTAGAAAGTTCATCCAATTATTTGCACAAAATGGATCGCCAAAATTCAGGATTAGAGTTTAGCATAGTTTTGACTTATTTAACCAATTGGGTCATATCTCTTAAGCCCAAATTGATTTTGGGTTGAAATTTTTATATGTTATTCCTAAGAGATAAATAAACAAGTTTTTTCATGACATAATTATGAGAAAATGTGTCAAAATGGTAAAAATATAGGCTGTAATGTGTTGCTGCTGTTAAAGGATGGCTCTTGGATATGATCCGATAATTGGACCATATCTCCCTCATCCGATAGCCAAAATTGACAAATTATATATGAAAATATATCAGCATCGAAAGATCTAAAACCTTTTTTATTTTACATAACATCATAATCTGGTTGTATCTAACCTACAAATTCAATTCGATCCGATAGGTGAAAATTTTGAGGACTTGGTGTAACAACTTACCAACTCTTGGCAACTAACATACCACTTGATTAGCTCCTCCATTATTTGTTTGGCCTCTAGCATACTTTAAGTACTATAAATAGGTCATGTATTAAGCTTGTAAGAGAGGGGGTAGAGGGTTTCTTTAGGCTAAGTTTTCTAGTATGTATGTTTTCTAGTAATATAAGTTTTTTAGTTGTAATAGAAATGCATTCTCTAGTTTCTCTTCTATTTTTAGTCTTTCATACTTTTATTATGTCTTTCTAAATTTCATTTTGCTGAGGAAAAATGGTGAACCTTTTGATGGAGGAAGAGGAACGGTTATAAGGGTAGAAAATATTTAAATATGTTGTATTATTATTTTGAGTTTTGATCTAAACCCTACTTGTTTTGTGGTGATTCTTGATTTATGTATCTCCAATGGCACAAAAAATACTTGAGTTCATTTAGCTTATTGTACGGTTTTACCCCACCGACTACTAATGTGAAACCTTGATTTGTTGTTGACAAAGTTGTGCATAAATGTTTGATCCCATAAATAAATGTTGGTATTAACAAATAATTTCAAATAGTAAGATAATATCATGATTACCTTATTGCATGACTATTTTGATAATATCTTCCTATTAGAACCTTTATTATGAATGGATTCCAATTATGACAATTTATAGAGGTAAATATACAAAACTCAAGAGTGGATCCCTAATTTTCAGTACTTTTATTACTTTGGTTTTTTTAGTTGCAACATACATTAATTACTCATATATTTTGATTCACATAAATCCTATTTTTTCAAGAATTATAATCCTGAATTATTCAAGCAACTTCCTTGTGGATCAATCTCACACTCACGAGAAACTTATTACTTAATACAACCTACACTTGAGTTTATAACTCTAAAGTTATAACATTAATACCTCAAAAGACATCGTTGTATCATGAGAGATGATTGTTGAAATTCCATTTACACCAGTGTGTGAGGTAGTTTCATCTTAATAATGACTCCAACTCTTGCTTTGATCTAAATTCCTAGGCTTGAAAATTTCTAACCATTATAAATTACACCTGAACTTTTTAATTAAAAGTTTGGGTTTCCAATTGAGAATTTGTTATTGAAATGGGTCCTCTGTTTGTACATAGAAATCATATTTTGTTTGACAAGAAGTATTGATTCAGTTATAAAGTTGAAGCTAGTATTTTAAGATTATGGGTTTGAGTCTCACTAAAAGTGTGAATATTTGTTTACTTTTTTAATAATTGTTTGTTGATAGGCGATTATTATAAATTATTGACTTATAATTTTATCTCAATGTTAATTGATATTCGGATATAATGATGTATTGATCATTTCACTAAAAAAATTAAATATAATTTGAATTTTTTTTAGAAATTTTATGTTTAAGGTAAACTGGGGAAAAATATTAATCCTCTATTTTTTATACGCAAAGTCGACAAGTTATAGATATATCCTCCATCTATCATTGGTAGTAATATGGAATAATATTAACAAAATTATCACAGTCCTTCTCTTTGTCATACATTTCATCTATCACTTATTATTCCGTTTGATATTTTATTCACTTGATTATGTTTTTTTATCACAATCCTTCTTTTTTGTCCATATTTGATTGTTCACTTAATTATACAACAAAGTCAAACTAATTAATCTTTTGGCTGAGTTTTATACTCCATTTGTTCTAAAATTATATATTCAGGGAGTTTCTGATTAAGTTGAAAAAGTAAAAGTATTAAATATCTTTATAATATAGTCCTAAAAGATAGTAGTTGAGTTCTAAAAGTGTCACATTATCACTTTAAATTAAAAGATATATTTCATAAAAAAATTATATTTTAAAAATGAAGTCTTGATTTGGAACATCCCAAAAAAAAATCAAAATAATAAGATTCGGACAGAGAAAGTATTAAATTTTTGAACAATTTTGATAATATAGAGTTGCAAATTATAGTAATGACATCAATATTATTAAATATTTTTAAATTAATTTATTTGATATTATATTTTAAAAAATAGTTAATTTTATTAATAACAAATTTATTTCAATTATATACTAGAATAATATTTTTATTTCATATTTTTAAATTTTTATGCATATATGGATTCGTCTCAAGACTCGTGAATTGTGGAAGATCACAACTACTTATTATGTCACAAAGGTACATCAATAACCATGATATCCAAAATCAATAGATCCCAAAAGGCCATGTTTGGGAAAGTGGTTTGGGCTAGAAAAATTGTATAATCAAGTAGGGTCAAGTGTTTCGGACCCATGATAAATTCCCAACCAGTAAAACAATTCTTTAGCTGCTCGACTTTCTATCATGGCCCAAGAGATGTTATTATATAATCCTTGTGAAGGGCATGGATCCACAGAAAATTAGCTTCCATCCATGCCCTTGATATGCTACAAAAAATGACCAAATTAATCCTCTTGGCACCTCTATTAACACGATTGCCCCCTATTTAAACTCCAAAACACACCTAAAGCTGTTTGTATTAAGTGGCCGAAACCCCAACTACGTGTCTGTATTCTTTTTTGTCCCACTTCTACATTTCTTATATTGAACATTTCAAATGTTGCCGGAAAATATTTTAACTATAGATTATTTATTTGTATTTGTAGGTGGGACTTTGTGAATCTTTATTTGCTTCACGGTACAAGGATTAGCCCCATTTTATATTGTTTGTTTACTCTTGATTTTTTCATTTATTTGGCCAATAATCAATACTGCTACGGTTGAATTTAATGTTCATATAAATAATTTTTTTTGGAATTTTTTAGGTTCTACAGTTTGTTGTTTAGTTGGGTATGCTTGTTTTCTTTTTTTATTTAGATTCACCTGATTTAGAATCTGTGTTTTTTTTTTTTTTTTTTGAGATTTGAATGTATATGATAATTTTAAAATTTCTTTAAATTACTTGGGCATGCTTGTATTCTTGAGCATAGTGAGTAGTGATGCTCCTATTTATTTTGGACACTCCTATATAAAAGTTAATTACAAGATTTGTATTTAGACATTTATGTGAATGAAATGCCGATTGTAAATAAAATTGTAATAGCATGTAGGCTTTATTTTAGCAGGCTATAAGTCACATGAATACTCAGTGATTGTTTCAAAATGTTCTGTTTGAACTTTTAAGGCTAGATTTTTAGTATGCTCTATGCTAAACTTTAGAAAATGCTTACTGAAATTATTTATTTAGATTTAGAATTTATGGTTTTTTTATTTTTATTTTTTGAGATTTGAATGTATATGATAATTTTAAAATTTATCTAAATTACTTGGGCATGCTTGTATTCTTGAGCATAATGAGTAGTGATGCTCCTATTTATTTTGGACACTTCTATATAAAAGTTAATTACAAGATTGGTTAAGAGTTCATTTGGAGGGGTGGCCATGCATCCAAAATTATGAATGAATTTTTTGATAGTAGCATGCTAAATCGAGGAATCCACGCACTTTCCTAGCTGTTTTTGGTGTAGGCCACTTAAGGACTGCTTTTATTTTGGTTAGGTCAACAACTACTCCTTGCTCTGAAATAATGTGGCCTAAGTAATCAATTTGCAAAACTCTGAACCTACATTTTGACTCTTTTGCAAACAAACTATTAGTTGATAATATAGTCAAAATAGTTCGTAGATGAGATAGATGATCCTCCCAGGATTGCGAGTACACTAGAATATCATCAAAGAAGACTAAAATAAATATCTATAGATAAGGATAGAAGAGATCATTCATAAGGCTCTTGAAGGTTGCTGGTACATCGATGAGGCCAAATGGCATCACGAAAAAACTCGTAATGGCCTTTGTGTGTGCAAAAGGCATTTTTCAGAATGCCTTCCTCATGCACTCAAATCTAGTGGTAGCTTGCTCGTAGATCTAATTTAGAAAAGAATTTAGCTCTATGAAGCTCATTCAAAAGTTCATCAATCACAGAAATTAGGTATTTATCCTTGACTATTATGTCGTTTAGGGATTGGTAGTCTACACAAAACCACCAATTCCATCCGTCTTATTCACTAATAGAACCAGGGATGGAAATAGGTTGTTGTTGGGACTTATCAATCCAGATTATAGTAGCTCCTTCACCATTTTCTCTATTTTAGTTTTCTGGTTTTAAGGATATCGATATGGTCGCACACTCACAAGTTTTGCATTAGGGCGCAACGAGATGCGATGGTCATGTGATTGGTTTGGGGACAAGCTAGTGGGTAGTTCAAATACTCAGGAGAATTCTGCTAGGAGGTAGCTTATGTCAGAGGGATATGAGTTTGGTTGGAAAACATTCACAGATGGAATAATTTGGAATAGAAACCAGTACCTTATATGTTGTTGAATTCTTTATCAGTCAAGGCTTCATCTATCCTTGGAATGTGTAGGAAACTCCTCCAACTTTGAAGGTCATGATTAGATGTTTGTAATCATCTCAATAGGTTTGAGAGTTTCAAGCTATTGTACGCCTAAAACTAGTTGGTATGCCGCGATGGGAAGAACATAGTAGTTTGTTGTGATAGAATAGCTTTAGGTAGAGATGGTGATTGCTTGACACTGCCCGACATTCTATCTTCTCTCAGTTAGCAACCATGAATTGAAACTTCTTGTCCTAGATCTCTGATAACCCAAATTTAGTGACTATGGTTTGATCAATGAAGTTGTGATTGTTGTCGCCATCGATTAGCATGGTTATGTTTTTGTTTTATAGCTTGCCCAGGACACGTATAGTCTATGGATGATCGGCTCTAACAATCCCATGAAAAGAAATTTCAAAAATTATCTCTTGACTCTAAAAATCTAAAGTGTTGTCATCTTCACCTGTGTTTGTATGTGGTGATTTATGTTCCTCAATTAGTCGAGCAACTCCTATCGTATCTGCCAAGGTATGGGGTTGTTTAACTTTCACATCTAGGAGGATATCTTCTCTAAGTCCTGTCATAAAAGTACCAATGAGAAAGGTTTCAGAAAGGTCGTCGACTCGGTGGGAAAGCTTTTCAAAAGCTTCTTGGTAAGCTATCATGGTTGAGGTATACCTAAATCGAGTTAGAGCTTCTAATGGTTCCTCATAATCAATTGGACCAAATCAAAAAAGGATAAGTTTGGTAAACTCATCCCATATCAGTGGTCCACGAAATTTCATCAACCACCTATGCCATTGTAGGGCTATACCTTCTAAATAGAAGGATGCTAAATGAACCTATTGGTCTGGTTCAATATTTTGGAAATCAAAATATTGTTCTGCCTTGTAGACCCAACCACTTGGGTCCTCACTATTAAACTTTGGGAATAATAATTTGAGGTGTTAATGGGAACAGTCATTGTTGGTATTGGGATGAAGAGCAGAGTGAGAGGATTCTCTATAGGAAAATGGGTTGATTTTAGGTATACTAGTGTGTAGAGTTTGGGAGGTTCGTAGAGCTTGAAGCTCAGTTAACACTGCTCATATGGATGTATTAATTTGATCAAGGCTTGATTCATAACATGCCAAAGTTTCATTTACCTCTTTGTGGAATTCCGCATTTGCTTTACCATGAGTGTCCATAGTTGGAACCGGCTCTGATACCATTGATATGCGGAATTTAGTAAAGAGAGAGGAAATAGAAGGCAAGAGAATATTAGGCTGTAAAACTATTCTTTTCATTTCCATATACTGACATTACATAGTCTGAAATAACCAACAAGCTAAAAGTTGAAAACTTTAACTATCCACTAAAGCACATATACCCCTACTAAACTATCTAGTACTGCACATATACTTAGTAAACTACACATGCATTTCTCTTCACTAAACTACCCACTCAAGTATAATTTCAAGGCTAATAAAAAGAAACATGTAACCAACAACTTGAACTAAGTCAGGCATGTATCACAAAGCTTCGTGAATGTCTTTTAGCACAAATATATCTCTACCATACAAGACACTGTCTTGAAAGTTGGAATAAATAGGGGTAATGAACACAACAATAACAAAGCCAAGTCCCTCTCATCGTACTTCACAATGAGCTTTTTCTAAATATATGACAATTGTTCTAAATTATCTATGTTTTGAATAGATATACCTCCAGTAAATTTGCAGGAATACAACCGTCATTTCAATCATAATTTACAGCTTAGATTCTTTTTCATGTGGATCTCCTCCAACATATACCACAAACTTGTAGCATCATCTTCTTTCAAAATATCCTATAGTATTTCATTAGAAAGATGCAACTAAATCTACAAAACAACATTCTTGATGATCATGTCTTTCTTCTCATCATACATCATACAACCCAGCTGGCATTCTTTCTTTCCCTAATAGGACATTCTCCACATTCATCTCTATCAAGATAGCCATCATCCCCACCTTCCATAAAGGAAAATGGGTCTTGTGATCAAGCTTCTCAATTTCATATTTTATCAAAACCATCCTAGAGATAAGTGACAACCCAAAATGATAAATAGGACTTTTATACCAATTTATTAGTATTTAAGCACATTAAGAACATAAAAATAGATGACATAAAAATTTACATGGTTCGCCCAAATAAAGCTCCCTCCACAGGCGAGGAGAAGAGAATTTCATTATATTATATCATACATAACGACGGTCAAAACTTACACAACCCTAGTCCCTAGTCCCAAAAATAACCTATAAATACTATAACATAGCAAAAACTCAGCTAAAAGACACAAAAGGTTGCGCGGCCTTCTAATACTGGCATGGAAGGTAATCTGTCCCTATAGAGGGCTGGACATTCTAAGCTAATTTTTCCTTTATCTTTTTTTTTTATGGGATAGAGAGCTAATTTTTGGTGTTTGAAAGGTAATGTAAATTTCTAGCCTTCTCCTACAGCCAATTGTACAAAATCAAGGGCCGAAAATTGGGGTTATGTGAATGATTGAACAACCACAATGAGGGGCAAAGCCCTTTATCTGGTCCCATTTTTTTGGTTTAAATTATGTCATTTTTTTTTTGTTAAAACTCAATTTTTTTTGTTAAAACAGGTTGATTTTTTTATTTTTTATTTCCAATTTCTTACTTGTCCTTCATCCCAAAATAAAAGGTTCCCTTTAACCCAAGTTATTCTTCTAAGTAAGGAATAAAAGGTAAAATCTTTATGTATTTTATATTATTGTCACCTTAAGTAGTAACTGAAAATTAATATTATCACATTTGATTAAGAAAAGAATTTTAAAAAGTAACTTTAATTAAAAAAATAGAAATATATGTTGGGACGTTACAGATAAAATGGGATTCATAATTTGGCTTTTTTTGGTAAAATATTATAATTTATTAAAATATTTGTTAAAGTACCCTATAATGATAGGGAATCACCTAATTATAGCAAAGCGTTATTGCACTAACGCTTTCAATAAAAAAATTTTTCAATTTGAAAGCGTTACTTAAAGTAACGCTTTCAAATTCTTAACTTTTTTTCTTTAATTTATATATATATATATAAGTAACTAATATATATACATGATACGCCAATTGTGTATATTTGTAATTTATTCATATTATGTGTATTTAGCATATATGTAATTATAATATTATATATGTAAATATAAAAGTTAGATTTTTAAATAAAAATTAAACAATAATTTAAAAAATTATTATATAAATGAATGGAGTAATAAAATTAATTATATTATGTGCAATAATCAGTAATGTCCGCCAGTACCACAACCACATGGTCGCCTATTCCTATGCCATCTAGCTCTCTCTCCCCTATTTTGTGCAATAGTATTAAAATACTGTGATATCTCATCAGTTTGCGAATAATCATCTACATATATATTATGATAACTTGACGAAGAGGTATCATGGATATGATCTCGATACATTGATGTTATTGGAGGGAATGGAACAGGAGAGATATTAAACTCCGGACGTGATACATTTTTAGGCATCAATCCCAAGCCAAGATTAAGTTGTACCTGCGAGTACGTATATGCTATCGGATCATAAGAAGTGAAAGAAAAATAATCATCTGATACTGGAACTGGCCTATAAAAAACATCATTAGAAGAGACAAGCAATGTAGAAGGCCCGGCTACATCTGCTACTAGAGGACAGTGATATGATGTTGAAGCATAGCCGGTTAAATGAGGTATCTGAGTTCGACTGGTGGTATCACCCTCTACTGAGCTACTGGACCTCTTAGTACGGCTCCTTCTTTTTCTATTTGTCGTAATCTGTGTATCATCTGGTGGTTGTGGTTGTTCCGAAGGCATTTGCTTAGCTGACAAGGAGGGTTGCGGCCTGCTCACTAACAGAAATATATCGCTCCAATAATGAATTAGCTGCAGTCAAATCCTCAAGAGGCCTCATCCGAGCACTTATACTAAGAGATGTCAACTGATCAGCCTAAAATACATATAAAAAATCATAATATAAATATATATGATATAAAATAACTCAAAAATATAAATATATCAAATATCAATTTACGTACCAAAAATTGCATCAAAGATGCATCCCCAACTTGGTAGCCTGCAGTCTGAACTCTATTGGCAGGTGATATAAAACGACGTGTAACTCTGTCATACCACTCATCATATCAATCATCTCTAGTGGCTGTATCTCTAATGAGTGGTCTACGCACAATAGTCTCAAATCTTCTAATCCATGCGCTAATGTACTGTATGTGATGAGCTTCCCAGTCAAATCCTATAAACCCCCTATGGTCAAATCTATGCAAATCTGTGTCACGATCCTGTGAAAATGGAGGGATGTTTTGTATTATCCCAAACTGTTGAAGAACCCTCTCAGAATGGTGCATCTCAACTCACACATAAAAGATCAATGGACATGTGGACGTCCAAAGTTGGGGACTACAATATGGTGGCAACTCAATAATATATTGGGAAGTCATATCATATGGTTGTCAAATGAACTGCAAAAAAGAAAAAATAGATATTAATAATATATTGCGGGTGATGGCAAATAAAACTTCATTATAAGTTTGTTGACCTGGTGTGGCATCATAGCATCAAACATCTCTCGAAAATGCGCATAGAATATCGAGTAGTATGACCATAAGTCATTGCCGTATTCCACCTGTAATTATTTATTTACATTAAAATAATAAAAAAATAAATATACAAAAAAGTAATAATTAAATTTTTTTACCGTGCACCATAGGGAGGATAAGGAAGTACATGCTCTAAATCAATCTCCAGGGCTCTAAATCTATACGTGGTTCTAGAACAACGAGTGTAATGAGCGTTATCCTAGACCACGTCCAAATCTGGAAGAATTGAAATTCACATCAATACAAAATATGATAAAGATGTATTAAATTATAAGATACAAATGTATTAATTTTACCTGTAATAATTGTAATGCACCACCAATATTGTATTTTATTTTGGAGCATGTCGTACACAACTCACGATATAAAAAGTCAATACAGCACTACCCCAACTGTACCCACTAACTTCATCAATATTCTCAAATTTTGATAGATAAAGTAATGGGATTGAATTTCCTGATGAATCAGGACACATAACACCACCAAACAATATGAATGCACATGCACCAACGTACTGGTATACATGCTCCTCATCACTGTCATCAGTCACAGGATGATGTCTCATATGTTGTGCGAGGGCACTGGTATATAGACGTGCCCCCTTAAAATGCTCGAGCGCAGGTTGAAATCCTAAAGTAACCTCACAGTACTGCACCTACTGTGATATAGACATCTCGTGATCTACACCTATAACTGGACGACCATCAATAGGAAGGCCCTAAATAACTGCAACATCCTGTAATGTAATGGTGGCCTTGCCTACTCAAAAATAAAAAGTATGTGTCTCTCGAAGCCATGTCTCCACCAAAGCGGTAATCAAGTAAAAATCAGCAACGAAACGTCCACATCTATACACACCATAAAATCCTATATGATGTAATATAGTAAGCACACGTACATGCGGGTGCACCTGATCAAATAGCTGCCAAAAAAGACCGTCAACCCGTCTCCCATGTAATATCTCATCAATCATCCCTATCATCACAATCTCAGATCTATGATGTGACTGCATAGATAACAAATTCGGATCACGTGGCCCATATACTTGTGTCAAATCCATCCTGCAAGTTAGAATATTTTATATTAATGAAACCATGAAAATAATAATAAACTTATGACATGATTCAAATATAAATAAGACATATGTAATGAGAATAAGTGTTTACCAATTAGTATTTTGATTATTCTAACCATAATTACAAATAATTACATCAATTAACTACATGATAAATACTTTGAAAATGAGTATTATGATCATTCCAACCACGAATAATAAAAATAAGAGCATTATAAATATTTGGCATTAAAAACCTTAATATAATAACATGTTAATATAAATTTTAACTTGTACAATGAGTCAACCCTAAAATCGAGCAAAGTTCATGATTGAGACTGTGTTGGACATTGTTGTTGGCGGGCTTATTCTCTACGAGCTTGTTGTCTCGCATGAGTTTGTGCCCAATCTATCTCATTTGGGATGCGAGAAGTTCGATTTCTGCCTCGATTAGGAATAACCCGTAAAGTGCTATCATGATATATCTATGACCCCCATGTCCACTTCCATGGTGTGTTTGTGTGATAACGAAAGCTGACTGCTGATTATGGTCAAATATGGTTGCAATATGATGTAATGAGCATGCCTCCCAATGCTTGTATTTCTTATATGCATAATCAGTCCACATTTGATTATTTTGCATCATCCTATCTACCTTCAGCACCCGTTTATGGAAAAATTGAGCACTCCGATGAAATGTTATATCTACCATAGTTGTGAGTGGAAGGTTCCATTGATGCATTCAGACATGTTGGTGGTTAAAAGTCTGCCTCGCCACTCTCCATCATGAGCAAATGCCCATTTTTCCTTGTCAATCTTTGTCAAATATGCAAATGCTTGTGGATTAATACTTTTAATCTCCTCAAGAGCCTTCTCAAACTTACTTATTTGATGTGTAGTACCAGCTCTGTAACATAAGTCCCTCAATTATATATTCTTGAAATAATTGTTGAAGTTTGAGCACGCGTGCCTCAAGCAAAATCGATGCACACCACAAGGAAGTGTGAAGTCGGGTACATTCTCAACTGCTCGAAGGATGCTAGGATGTCAATCAGAAATTAGACACATACCTTTAACCCCTTGTATAATATGTGTGCTCAACATCTGTAGAAACCACTTCCAAAACATAGTAGTTTCTTCATCGACAATTGCAAATGCAAGAGGCAAAACCTATTGGTTTCCATTCATAGCAACTGTAATCAACATTTTATGTTTGATTTTATGTATAAATGGGTCCATCGACACTTATGACTTCGCGACAGTGATGAAATCCCTCTATACATGGCTTGAAGGCCTAAAAGACATATTTGATTATCTTTTATCATGGATTTCTCATGTCTTTATGATCCCACTCAACAACAGTCCCCTCATTCGACTATTGTAGAGCTCTCATAAACTTAGGAAGTTTCTGCACTGAGCTTTCCCAAGTCCCATACACATTTTCTTGGTGCATTTCAAGCTATACCATGCTTTCGAATATGAAATCTCAAATCCCAATTTTTGCTTCACAAATTACATGACATATTTTATCTGGCACATTGGATCATTCCGAACAATCCCCACCAACAACGTAGCAATATAATTTTTGGCTAAATTGTGGTGGTCAACTGACATTCTATCAATCATACATGTGTGGTTCTCCCCATACATTGTTATTTTAAACACATCAAGATTTGATTTTAGTGACGCTCGAAGCTCCCATCTACACCACATATCTGTTCTGCTATGTTTGCATACTACTTTCCATAGCTTTGGAGTACTCTCAACCACACGATACTCTCATCTCGCAAAGTAGATGGAAAAATCTTTTACTGCAGATATAAAGTACTTCTTATCCTTAAAAATCATACCCACATCAAGAATCTATTTAAATCATAAAACTTACCACAGTCCCTAGTTGAAATAAAAATAGAGTTTGCATATACCTCTAGATAAGTAGTAGAGATGAATGGGATCGATGGATGAAGTATATGTTCATTTGAGCTGGAGGGTATTGTTGCATTGACTGGGAGTTCAGACTGTGATGATGTCCCCTGACCATGTGATGACAATGTATTCAACATGATATCAACATCAACATCATCCTCATTATTATTAGGAATTGGATGCTCAACCTCATCTGGTTCAGAATCACTAGGTATGTTGGGCCCAAAGCTGTCTGCTATTGGATCATTAGCATCATCAGGTTCAGCATCAGGGACATACTCTGTGTATGCATTATCAGCTTCTCTCATGCTACTTGATTTAATCTGCCCAATACCAAAATTTGCATAAGCAGATGTAGAAGCACCCATGTATAGGTCATCAATTTCAATAGTTGACGTCCATTGTATCACCATAGAAAGATCCACAACAGTGTCTTGGGCTAAAAGAGACATATACAAGCCCCATTCCTGATTCATCATCATTTCTGGAGGAGCAACACTATGGTGAATTTGTTCTTTCTCAACATAAATATCCATATTATTAATTTCAGCCTCTGGATCCAAGAAAAACCCTAGACTGTCATCGTCGGTTATCTCTCTAATTGATTCTTTATCCGTTGCATGTAGACTTGTGAAAATTTAGTAAACACTTTCAACGAGATTTGATTGCTATCAATGCGAGTGCGTTCACACAATTTTGGCAATAGTTTCGAAAAGGTTGTTGTACGAGGAATTCTCATATATGCAATTGAAAGATGATCATATGTCACAGTTCAATAATCTTGTGACACTTGACCTCCCGTATATACTATAACTGTAACTTTTCTTTGAGATGTCATATATTCAAAAATTAAATGCAATTATTCATTAGTAAATTCTTTCTTAAATTAATTTAATAAACATATTTATTAATTATATTATTGTATATAAATATTATATTTATCTATTTTCAAAATAATAATATATTTAATTTATTTATTTATATTTATTTAATTTTTTATTAATTTTCAAACCCCATTTCTTATTTTAATCACTATATATAATTATTAAATTCGTAATGGTGATTTTCAAATATTATTTTCTTAAATTAACTTAATAAATATATTTATTAACTATATTATTGTATATAAATATTATATTTATCTTTTTTTAAAATAATAATATATTTTTTATTTATTTATATTTATTTATTTATTTATTAATTTTCAAATCCCAATTTCTTATTTTATTCATTATCTATAATTATTAAATTCGTAATGGTAATTTTTAAATAATTATTTTCTAAAATTAATTTAATAAACATATTTATTAATTATATTATTGTATATAAATATTATATTTATCTATTTTTAAAATAATAATATTTATGTATATTTTAACTATGTTTATCTATTTTTAAAATAATAATATATTTTATTTATTTATTTTATTTTTTTATTAATTTTCAAACCCCCATTTCTTATTTTAATCACTAAAAATTCTTTAACTTAGTTCTCTTGTACCCCAAACCAAATTAAAATATTAATTTTATATTTAATTAGTCAAAAAGAAGATTTCGACATGCACAATCTTAATTTTATATTGCAAAATATGCAATCATTTAATTCTGTAAAATTCCTATTATAGAAGTAGGTGAAAGTTTCATAGCCTATGAAAATAATTGCGAATGTAACAACCTCCACTAAAAAAATAATTTCAGAAAAAAAAACACAAAGTTTCTAAATGATATTGCATTTTACCATGCTTACTTGAATCTTGATTCTTATGTGAAGTCAAACCAGAGTTCAAAAGGGAGCAGACCATTTAAATCTATCAAGATGGTTTGAAATATTATTACATACCGTCAATGTCTAACCTAAATTCGTAATTATGATTTTTAAATAATTATTTTCTTAAATTAATTTAATCAACATATTTATTAACTATATTTTGGTGAATAAATATTATATTTATCTATTTTTAAAATAATAATATATTTTATTTATTTATTTATTAATTAATTTTCAAACCCCTATTTCTTATTTTATTCACTATCTACAATTATTAATAATTAATTAAAATATTATACTTCATAATAAAATAAAATTTTTAATATATATTTTTTAACAGAAAAGCTTTTGATTTACATTTTATTTTTATGATGTACCTACAGAGTATTATTTTTAATTGCTATTGGTATATTAATTAGTTCCAACATGAATAAATTGTTAATATAACATATTATCAAAACAAACAAAATAAGGATTAATAAAAAAAAACTGTTGTTATCTATCTAATATTTAAATTAACAACAAAATAATTTCTAACATCTTAATTTCAAAATATAATGCATACTCAATTAAATAATTTAAAAAAACTAATACTTAAATAACTAATTTACAAATAATAATATTAAAATAATAATAATTACATTTTTAATTTGATCGTCGTCGTTGTTGTCACCACCGCGTCGCTGATATCGTCGTTGCTGCCACCTTATTGGAATGCTTAGTTGGTGAAGAAAGAAAATAGGAATAAAAGTTTGAAATAAGAAGAAGACGAAGATGAAGAAAGAAAGTTGGGAGAAGATAAATAGTTAAGAATAAGTAGAAGAAGAGTGAATGAAAAAAAAAAAAAAAACCCGTGAACCACGTAAAAAAAAAAGTTGTTAAAACAGTTCATAATACAATAAAATTTAAAAAAAAAAATTTACAACAAGAAAAGCATTTTCACGTATAATGCATTCCTTTCAAATCCGGTTAAAGTTTTATTGATTGATATCTGCATTAATTGACAAATTCTGCATGACTGCATTAATTAATTGACAGA
>CM033115.1:12966667-13026700 GCA_019321725.1 Paulownia fortunei | reverse complement strand
CTCCATGCATGAAGATGTTACACCCAATATAAACCTCTTGTGATTGTTATGTAATCGAAAAATACATCAAAGTATAACATGTCATGTACAAGGTTACCATGGTGCCTTAAGTTCAAGGACTAATTCTTGCATTATCGTAACGAGAAAATTTCCATTCAACAATAGAATATTTCCAAGGTGGGGTTGTTAAGTGTACTTGTTCCCAACAAGCACCCACATACATGCACTAGTGTCTCCACACCAATATCTATGGAACGAGACATCCTCCTTTCGAGCCTGTATCGTATGTGTAAGTTTCAACAGGATCAATGATGTCCCATCTCATTAATCCTTAACTTGGAACGTTTTAAGATCATAGCCTTAGAGATATATTCCACGATCACCATCATATGCGCAACCATGCCCCATAGCTATGTGTAATCTAAGGACTTTATCTAATTCTTATGATGAATTTAAGATAAAGATTGCTATTTAAATGATATTAATATAAATAAGAATGATTCACAAGTGTATAAGAACGGCTAGAACAATTGGCACGCCGGACACTACTCTAACACCACCAAATACATTATGGCTATCGACACTTTTCTCGCCTCATCCATGATATTCGTGACAAGAAAATACTACTTCATATCAAATAGAAAGTTCTCAACTTTCTTTGCATCTTGTGCATCTTCATAGGCTCTCGGCTCAGGGATTTAAAGCATAGTCACTAGTTTGGGAGTAACAAAAGGCCCATTGCTCATTACTCGTTGAAGCAATGTCAATTTGAATTGACATTTCTTCCATTTCTCGCTGTACATCGGTGGAGCTATTCGTCCTCAATGCCTCGCCAAGGGTTTGGCATATATCTCGGCTCTCACCCAATTAAGAGTGGAGGTCCATGATTTCTGCCTCCAAGCTCTCGACCTTCTCCGCCAAGGCCTCGATAATATGTTGTTGCCTAGGGACCTCTTCCTCTAGGACTTCGAACCGCTGATACCATCTCTTCCTGGGCTGTCGGGTGCTCTCACTCTCATAGCCCACATTATTTACTGAATTAGTAGGGTCTCTCACCTCTCCTCGATCCGTAGATCAAGAGTTGAGGCTCTGATACCACCTCTCACGGGGGAGCCTTGAAGTTTGTATAGAAAATGGGCACCATGTGGCTAGTAATCGGCCACTGACGACTACTTCCACTAAAGCTTAATAAAACACGCAACGAAGCAGCTGTTCGTCATACTCCCACCCAAAGGAGCTTTCGAGGAACAACAAAATTAAAATGAAAATTCATTTTCATTAATAACGAAATGCAGATTACAATATTGAATGTTTACAATGTGTGAAGTAGGGGATGAATTCCAGCATGGAGACTAGCAACTCTTTTTAATATCTCACTATCCCTATAATAGGCTTAGAAATAAAAAGACTTGTGATGGCAGTACATATTATGGGGTCGTGGTACGTGTCATACTACTCATCACTATTTACAACAAAATGAAAGAAGAGACCTACACTTATAAACTCAAAGTAATATACGGAAGCTTTCTAGTCCACAAGTAAAGGTTGGCACGGACGGTCTCGAAACGGCGATCGTGTGCGTCAAGGGGGACTAGTGGGAAGACGACCCTTGACACTGTGGCCATCTACCAAATAGATATGATGATATTATACTAATACAATGTGGATGTGGAATTATCGTGCTAACTTGGCATCATTGGGATTATTTGATGTGAAATAATATGTGCCGATGATTTATTTTTTTAAGTTGTATGTGCCTCGACAGGAAGTTTTTTTTTTTTTTTTCTTTAGGTGTAGATAAGTAAATCAAATGTAATAGTTAAATTAGGCATTAACAATTTGAGAATCATTACACATTAATTAGGACATGTATTTGCAACATAAATGCCCTCATTTAAGAATTCAACGGGGCATAGATGAGTTTCCGTAAATAGCTGGAAAATCCCAACTTTATTTCCATAATGAGAGAGTTTGAATAGTTAGGATAAAGATGAAAAGTCCCTCTTTAACAAATGGGAACAAAATGTCAATAAAGGGTCATTATAATTTTATCAAATACTACAAAATTTACATAATGGCGATTTTTAATATGCAAATCACCATCTTAAATAAATTTTAGCAACTTGAGATAAACTTTTATAATTGAAAAGACCTAATTTAATTGGCAAAATTAGGACTTGAGATTTTGAGTCGAGTTCCATCTAAAATATGGATATTAATATAATTTGATATTAGTTTGTTACTATTAGATTTTAATACATAATTATCTAAAAATATTAGATTTAATTATCAATACACTTAATTAGTTACTGGTTATGTGATGTTTTATTTTATCATTCACTTAAAAAAAAAAAACTTTTACCCAATTCTCCGATGCTTCTAATCTGAAGAGGACAAAAAAGGAAGAAGATGCTCATTACAACATTTTTTTCTACGGCTGACAAGAATTTGAAATCAATAAATTTAGATGTAATGACAATAGAAAATTATAAGGAATGACTTTGGAATTTACTAATAAAATATGATTGAAATTAATATAATTTGATATTAGTTTGTTAATATTAGATTTTAATACATAATTATCTAAAAATATTAGATTTTATACATAACTATCAGCACACTTAATTAGTTACTGGTTATGTGATGTTTTATTTTATCATTCACTTAAAAAAAAAAAATTACTCTATTCTCTAATGCTTCTAATCTAAAGAGGACAAAAAAGGAAGAAGATGGTCATTACCATATTTTTTTCTACGGCTGACAAGAATTTGAAATCAATAAATTTAGATGTAATGACAATAGAAAATTATAAGGAATGACTTTGGAATTTACTAATAAAATATGATTGAAATTAATATAATTTGATATTAGTTTGTTAATATTAGATTTTAATACATAATTATCTAAAAATATTAGATTTTATACATAACTATCAGCACACTTAATTAGTTACTGGTTATGTGATGTTTTATTTTATCATTCACTTAAAAAAAAAAAATTACTCTATTCTCTAATGCTTCTAATCTAAAGAGGACAAAAAAGGAAGAAGATGGTCATTACCATATTTTTTTCTACGGCTGACAAGAATTTGAAATCAATAAATTTAGATGTAATGACAATAGAAAATTATAAGGAATGACTTTGGAATTTACTAATAAAATCGGATTGAAATTTTATTTTGTTGCTTAGAATAATATTTATAAAGAAAATTCAACTCAACTCGTAATTTTAAAGAGGAATGTAGTAAGAAAACCAGTTAGAAGAAATCACATATTTGGATCTTAATATATGATTATGTGAGCACAAATGAGTAATAATTATGCGCAAACTAGCCGGCTTAGTAAACGGATATGTATGAAAAGCACAGACTGTTTAAGTATAAAGATTAATAATTTATGAAATATTAATACTTTTTCTACACGTTTGAATAATTGGCTACAGTATAAATTCAAGTATCGACTCTTTTTCTCTATACGTGATATCATTATCTCAATTACAACTTTGAGGTCCTTCTACATATTCCAACAAAGCATTTTCAAGGAAAAAGATGTGAAATTTAGGTAAGACTAAAATCCCTAATTTTAATTTTGAAAACAAAATAATTTGTCCGGATTGAATCCTTCGCCATGGAAATGCCCTCTTCCCCCAACCAATACAACCAACACAGGGCTTAGAAAATGGGATTGAAAGTTCAGGTAGCTCAGCTGGTTAGAGCAAATAATTGAAAATTCTTGTGCATGAGGTTTAAATCCACTTCTAAGAGGTAAAGGGTCCAAAGGACATGTTGCAATTAAAAAAAAAAGTTCTTATTCATCAATTGAAAATCAAGACAAATCGGGCATTACAGTGAGACGTGAAAACACTCGATCCCATTCCGACCTTGATATGTTGAATCGTCTTGTGCTATATTTACTGAAATTGTTCAAAAGACATGGTTAGAGCCCCAATTGAATGTTCATTGAATAAGACAGATTTCAACATATGTCTAAATAAAAGTGGTATTTCATGCCTTAAGAAATGCCATTTCATATAAAGTGAGGTAGAGGGAACAATTGTATTCATCATTAAGTAACTAACAACGGAGATAAGGGAGGTTAAACATCATAGAGCGGTTGATAGAAGTGCAAGGAAGGTCTTTTAACAACTGATAACCTTGAGAACGGTAGTGCCTGCCCTTGCCTTCTTTGTGGGGGTCCCCATCTACCCCTGCATGAGCTGAGTGAGTTTGATCAAGCTGGTTAATGTAGGTTCTTGAATGTGCATTATTGAAACTCTTAGTGAAATTCAGAAACAATAAATTAAAGTTGCTACCACACTATTTAAAAAGGAGAGTGGAAAACTCAAAATATATTAATTTTGATAAATGTTCATTATATTACAGTTCATAAATGATAAGAAAATGAAAAAGTAAATGTTTAATGTACTACCACATGTGATCTAAGCGGAGAAAAAATGACTCCGAAATAAAGAAAGTACATAGCCCATATACCCCATCTAAAAAGGGGTTAACATAAAGCTACAACCTAAGATTTTGGTTCGAACTAGGGAAAGGTTAAACATCCCCGTCCCCCCATTCTCGGGTATCCAATTGTACCACTTATTACCATTATTTATTAACTTCGTATCTTAAAAGAAGAAAGACAAGAAAAAATAAAAATTTAATATAATATGTATGCAAGTGCAATCATAAATATATCTTATTGTTGAGTTTGATTTTCATGTGTAACACCTACATATCCTCTTTTGAGGAATTAGAACTTCGTAGTTCAAACCCGAACTTCAGAACTGAAGTTATAGATGTGGGATGATCTGGTATGGAGTAAGGAGTGGAAAGGGATAATATCAGTGTGAGAAGACTTTCCAGTAGCAAGAAAAATAGAGAAAATCACAAGGAGAATCCCTCTTTCTGATAGTAGAAAAGAATAATGAAACCATAAAAAAATTCTCTTTGTGGTAGCGAGGAAGAATATTGAAGTCCTGAAGAAGATATCATATTTTGATAGTGGGAAAGAATGTTGAAACCTTAAAAGAAATATATGATAAAGTGTATGAATTGTGTTTCAAAGTAGTGTACATACTTTTGTATATGAGAAAATTCATATAGAAGCGTCTATGGGATTTATGGAAAAGAATATATAAAATAGTATTTGAGAATGTAAAAGAAATAGTAGACAGAGTAGTGCTTAGGAGTGTGTGATGAACTATATATATAGTAGTAGGGTTGAGTCATGGAAGTTGGAAGAGACATCAAATTAGAGAATTTCCCAAAATCGTGAGAAGCAAGCAAGCAAGTCATACAAATGATGCATGATTGGAGTGATATTTTATGGGATGAATGATAATTAAAATGTATGTACTTGCAAGAATACAAACACAAGTGTGATGTTAACGGATGTGGTGCAATGATGTGTGAAAGCGTCTGTGTATTAAATTATGCATAAATATTTGTGAAAAAAACTAAATTGTTGACATGTTAGAAATGCCTAGAAAAATAACTGTGTGATCATATTGGGCCAAAATGTGTATGAAATGACTAAAGTACCCTTTAGGGGTGACAACTTACAAATATTATTAAAGTGCCTTGGCCAAGAATGTATGCTAATGACTGAATTTCCCTTGATGGGAAAAAATATTGAAAATGCTAAAAAATGATTGGCAAAATTTTTGGATCCAATATGCTAAAAATGCATGTAAATATTTAAAATTCCCTCATTAGGGCTAAAGATGATCCGAGTGCCCTTTGTGGGGCTCAAATGCATGATACCACCTAAAAATGTGTGAAATGTTAAAAATTTTCTTATGTAGGTTGGACTAAATGAGATGGTGAACACACCCTTCCATGGGTGGGATGGCTACATTTGAATGCAGTGTGACCATAATGTACTAGACATCGAGTTTGATAAGGAAAAACAAACTCAAAGGCCCTTAAGTGTGTAAGAGAGATTGCAATATGTCTCTGGATCAAAGACTTATGAAAAATATAATATTTTGATGTAATTTATTAAAGGAAAATAATTGGAGGATTGGTGTTGCAGCTCCAAAATCTGGAACTGCAACACCAAGTTAGCCAGAATCTGGAGCTGTTGCCCGATATGCAGAGTCAATCTGAAATTTTGACACTACAGTGCCAGATTACAAAAATGAATGTGAAACTTTGGCATTGTAACGCTAGAATGTAGATTGTTAAATTTTTCTATTTTCTCTAAATTTGTTTCTTGAACTAAATACTTTTGGTTGTATTCTTATACATAACTGAATAAATAACCAATATATCAGTTTTAATACATGAAAGAGATGTGGTTTGTTGTATCTTGGGGATAATTTGCCATTAAAACTCAACAACAAACTATTAGAGTAAGGACAAATAAAACCTTAAAGGAAAGTATTCCATGCGCCTCAAACCTATCATCTTTTTCTTATTCCTTTCACCTCTATTTTTATCATTTACACCAACAAGGAGGCCAAAATAACATTCACGCCATTATATTTTGAAAAATAGTAAAAAATTCCTAATAAATACTTAAAGGTGGCAAATGCAAAAATCTAAAAAAAATATGTAAAAAATTTGAACATAGATGTAAAATGGAAAAATGATTAGAGGGTCAAAATGACAAAAATACTCATAATAAATAATGATAAAGATAATAAGACAAAAAATTAGAAAAATTATGATGACATTGTGAATCTTGAAATATGTTTAGGAATACTGGAAGAAAAAAGGCAGGAAAATGACGAGAATGACCCCCTATAGGCTGAAATGATAAAAATGCCCAATTTTTTTGTAAAATTGGAAAAATAGAATAAATGAGTAGAAAAATATGAAAAATCATGAAGATGCGAGGAATATCTTAAGTGCCTAAAAATATCAAAAAATCTAAGTGAAATGATGAAAATACCCATTACTATCATCTTAAACAACATTGGAATTAAGTTTTTGTTTGTTTGCAAATTTCTTCTTCAGCTTCCAATAGTCAGTCTTGAGGTGACATTTTCTCTTACAATAGTGACATTTAATAAACATATTTGATTGTGACCAATCCCTCTATTTGTTGTCATTTTATTTTTCTCTTTTGTTATACCTCTGACAACATGCCCCTTACCTTGATTTTTTGAGACATTCAATGTGTGACTTAACCATTAATGGAGTATTTACTCAACAAAGTGATATGTAGAATTTAGTAGAGAGAGATGAAAGAGAAGACAAGAGGAGATTTGGATGTAAAACAGTTCTTTTCATTTCCACATACTGACATATATACACATAGTCTGAAATAACCAATATGCAAGAAGTTGAAAATTTTAAATATCCACTAAAGCACATATCTCCCCACTAAACTATTCACTATTGCACATATACTCAGTAAACTACACATGCATTTCTCTTCACTAAACTACCCGCTAAAGTACACTTTCAAGGCTAATAAAAAGAAACATGTAACCAACAACTTGGACTAAGTCAGGCATGTATCACTTCCCCTACTTCAGGATCCTTGTCTGCAAGGATAAAATATGGATATGACTTAGCAAAGTGCCACTGATTCTCCCGAGTCACATCTTCTATGGGCACTCCTTTCCATTTAACCAAAATCTCAGACTTTGGATGATATTTTCCTGTACGAATGTAATGACTGTCTATGATAGCTTCAGGTTGTGGAAGAATGTTAGAATTATCTGTAATTGGAGGAAGTTGAGTAGTAGTCTGAGTAACAGTTTGCAAATGCTTTTCTAGCAGACTAACATAGAACCATCATGAATTTGAGAACTAGAAGGAAGAGCCAGTCTATATGCCACTATTCCCACATTCTCCATTATTTGATAGAGACTAAAAAATAGGGAACCAGCTCCATTGAACCTCAAAACACAACTGAAGTTTGTCGATATGGTTGAAGCTTTAAATATATATACTCTCTGATATTGAAAGAAACCTCCTATTGATTTTGATCTTCCTGACACTTCATTTAATTTTGGGTGAGCAACAGATTATGGCATGACTAACGTAGAATGTCATCATGGTCACGCATGTATTCATCAGTAGCTTGGACACGGAAAGTACCTGAAACATAAGCCAGTAGGCTAGGAGGTAGAATATCGTAAACGGCCTCGAAAGGTGTCATTTTGGTAGATGAATAGATTAATGTATTATAGCTTGACTCACCCCAAGAAATCCATTCGAACTACTTTTGAAGCTGGTCTTCTGTAAAACACTGCAAATATTGCTACAAAGTGCGATTTACTACCTCTATTTGGTCGTTGGTCTGTGGGTGATAACTTGAACTCATGCAAAGCTTGGTTCTTTGTAACTAAAAAATTGCTTTCCAAAAAGATCTGAGAAATACTTTGTCACGATCACTAACAATTGATGTTGGGATGCCATAGAGACAGGCCACATTAGCAACATATGCCTTTGCCATAATAACTGCAGTAAATGTGTGCTTTAAGTCTATGAAATGGGTATACTTGGTCAAACGATCAACGACTACCATGATAATAGGGTGTCCATAAGATGGGTGTAATCCCTCGATAAAATCCATCGAAACATCAGTCCATATTTGTGAAGAGATTGGCAACGGTTGAAGTAATCCAACAGGCTTTATATAATTAGTCCTGTAGCTTTCACAAATATCACATTGTTGCAAAAATTCATTCACCGACTGATGCATATTAGCCCAAGAGTAGTTGAGCTTAATGCGAGACAGGGTTTTATGAAATCCAAAATGTGCACCACTAGGTGATGAGTGGAAATCTTCAATAACCTTTTGAATTAAAGTTGAGGTAGGACTCAAGTAGCCTTTGTCATTCTTAAACCACACTTCATCTCGCTGGATCAGTTGGTGAGGTGGTTGTCTTTTTATCAGACCCTTATATAAAGGATTCTCTTAGACTTTTTTTCATAAAATTAGCCACCAATCTACATGAGGCATTAAAATAGATATAAATTGAAACTCAACTACATGAGATAAAGAATCCACACCTTGATTTTCAGGTCCCTTTTTATATTTAATTTCATAATCATAACCAAGTATCTTTGGAAGCCATTGAGCTCGTGCTGGTGTAGTGATCCTTTGCTCGAGTAAGTAGTTGAGGCTTTTCTAATCAGTATGGACTATGAATGGTTTCCTAAGCAAATAAAATCACCATTTTTGAATTAATTTGACGATAGCCAATATTTTCTTTTCATAGGTGGACAATGCCAAGGTCAATCCCTTCAAAGTCTCACTAAAATAAGCTATTGGCTTATTGTTTTGAGAAAGGATTGCGCCAATACCATTTACACTTGTATCACATTAAATCACAAATCACTGAGAGAAATCCGAAAACTCAGAATTGGTAGTGATATCAATGCTTCCTTTAACTATTCATGCTAATATATAATGCCATGAATCAAGTATGTAGCAAATATTGATTTCAAGAAGGATAATTTTTGAAGACTAATTCAATAATTCTTACGCTTCCCTCGTGGTCCAAATAGCTGCCATCCACTGTCACAATGTTATGCTCCTTGTCATACTTAACACCTACTTTATGAATGAACTTAATGAAGTCATAGTATTGAAATTGAAGCAATTACACTTTTCTCTTGATCTTTTCAACATTAAACTCTTTCCAAAATAACGATGTCTTTTGCAGTGCAATATCAACTAATATACTGTTGAAAACTATTGGGTTATGCAAATCATTATGGAAAGGAGATGACCTCCACAACATATCACATAACAAATATTTCTCCACCCTTGTCAAATCCATTAATCAAAAATACGCCCAAAAAATTTGGTTTCTTGTTGGTGGCATTTTATGATACTTATGAGATGCTGCTATAAGTAGGGAAAAAATTGTAAGTGAGAAAAATGCTTTAAGACAAAAAATGGAAATACACACATGCCTTTTTAATCAAATATTAATACCAATTGAAATATATAGTACCATAACAAAATTGTTTGTTTCAACAACTCCTAGATTTTTGAGGAATTTCCCTTTGAATATAAATGTTGCTTGGATAGTGACCTGGGAATGGAAACTGATTTTAATTATAAAAGGACAATGCAAGTCCTTTTAAATAGCATGTGCCATTACTTGACATTGTGAATAAAATCAGAATATAAATGTAACATTGGCTATCCATAATACAACCACATGGCAAATACTATATGCATTTAAAAATCATATCAACACTGTTTCACATCTATATATTATCCGAAATTACACCTAATAATGGAAAAGATGCCATAAGTTTACATATTTATCAGATAAATACGGATCATGTTGATATGTCATAGAACAGAAAAATGCTCCAACAATGCTTGGCGTAATAGTGGAAAACTACTTGAAGTATAAAGAACATATTCAAATTCGGCCATGGAGGATCATCTTGACCATCACACCTTTCATTTCATCCGACAAGCTGAATAAAAGGTCAAGATCCTTGGTGTTGTTGCATAGCTGTTTGGCCACATAAATCTCATCTTCCACACCCATAAAATCTTGTGGCCTAGGGCAATGAAAATAGCCTTTCTAGAGGCAGATTCATCATGCTTAACACCAATTCTTTTGGCTAGATCTCCTAATCGGGCTTTAGTTTTATCATATAATGATATCATCAGATCTAAGAAATGGTCTTTGATCTCTTCAGGATCTTTTTTTGGAAGATTTATTTTTTTCACTAGCACTGCTCTTCCCACAACAAATGGAGTTGTAGCCAGATTCTTCATTTATACCATTGAAAATGGTCACATGTCTTCAAAATCATTATTAGGTTGTTTCCTCTTTGAACTAATGAACAAGTCCTGAATGACACTGGCAATAGCTTCTGCATTTTCACCCGTTGCACTATCCTTACCAAATATATCACCCCAGTCCTTGTAATACGGCCAGGCCTTGTACCGCGGTACACGCATTGTTGTCTGTTTGTGATGGTGAATGACAAAATTTGTAATATAACGAATAACATATTTATATACACAACAACATAGCTATATGACCACAATTATGAAAATTATTAGATTTAGTATAAGTAGAACCAAATGTTTAGCAAGGTAAAAAACTTACCTCGACATAATTATCCCAAATTTCATTAGATTGTACATCGAGGGTATGAGTGACATCATTCCACCCAAAGCTTGATCTTGATAGTATTGTACTTAGAGAGTTATAGTTTTTCTTCCACACATGGATTTTGGAATTGATGTGGGGATCAACTTTTAAGTATATTCATGGGAATGCTTGGAGCATAGCCTGCTCCAAAATTCCAAGATATCCTACCTTAAATTTATTATTGCATTTCCAACCTCTAACCATGAGATCTTTCAATGCAGAAACCAACACTTGCTCCTCTTTGACTGTCCAAGACCTTCTAGTGTTAAATGTTTTTTTGGGGAGGACCACTTCTGCCAATACTAGAGGATGACTCTATATTCCCTAATAACACAAAACTTGTATCACATTCAATTAAAAGGGGCAAATTATTAATACATTTCCTAATTTTACTAGAGTTATGTGGTTCATATTTATCACAAGCAACTTGGGAAGTTTAGTTGTACATGAATATTGGGGGCAGACATATTATAATTCAACATAGATTCTCCATTAAATCTCATCAAACAAGAATATAACAATGTGTTGGATAGTGTAATAACTTGAGCATAAAGATGTTCAGAAAACTAGTTCCTACGCTAATGCCAAATATTGTATTCTTTATATCATATTAATTATAACACAATAAATAATAAATATCTCAACATATGTTGACTCGAATGGAGAATATGTCTAATACTTGCAAATAAATGAGAGCATTAAATGGAACATATAATTATTATTCCTACTATTGCCCCCTCTTCACTGATCGTACATAACCATTACGAGATTATACCTCCAAGTAGTCTATAATAGAGATGACTCAACTTGTTCAACAAAATTATCATTCTCTTCATTGCACAAGTGATGTATATATTTTAGAAGTTCAGCCTCTAAAGGTTCAATGGCCATAGCAGTACGAATGAAATTGTGGAGTAAACAACATGTCATAATTATGCAGTTTTGGGTCTTGATAGGATAATAGGAATTACTCCCAAGAATGGCCCACCGTGACTTAAGTAAACTAAATGACTTCTCTATGACATTACACACCTTAGCATGCTTCAAGTTGAACAATTCTCAATAGTTTTGAGATGGGGAGGGCTGTCATCCCATTCATCTAAATCGTATTTGACACCTCTGTATGGTGTTAGAAAACCAGTGTCGTTTGTGTACCTATAATCACATAGGTAATAATTTCCTATAACATAGATTGCAAACATTATCATGTTTAATGTTTATCTTAAAAGATAAGGTAGTTGGAATATCAACATGTATCTATTGAAAGCCGAATTCAGATACATATTTTCATACCATTTGGAACTCTCAAACTATTTGGTCTACTGATGGCATCTCGTAAAACTCTGCTATCAGCAACAGAACCTCCAAGCCACTTAATATGTATATAAACTTCATCTTTTCATCACATATGCCAAGGACATTAACCACAATTTTCCCTTTTATGTTCCTATATCAAGCTTTGTCGGTTTGAGGTACTCTCACTTTAATATAAGTGCCATCTAATGAACCTAGGCAATCTTATACAAAACATTAACTTTAATGCTTTAAGCAATGCTAACATAACAATGGAAATATTTTTAAAAATAGGTAAATGTAGTAGTAACTTTGGGTTAACAAGGAGTATTGTATGTAGCCTAAGTAATGCTGTAAGCACATATGTTTGCTAATTATATACCCAATTATATAAAATCAAACTTAACAACTCGATTCTTTTTGTGATTGGCCAAATCAACAAAGAAAATTGCCATTTGTTCACTAATTTGGACTATCTTGTATGGACAAGTCCACCTACGTTCTTAAGGAGGAAACACAAGTGAGTAAAGGCATTTCTATCCATTCGCATGTCATCAATACATGTCTCATCACTAATATTTATAAGATCATGTAAGTGTTCTATTTGTTTTGGTACTTGATCAATTAATCTGTAAGATATTTGCCTACCATGTCTCAAACGACGACGACTACATGACATCACACATGCTTGGTATGCAAGAATAAATGCCAACAATAAAATTTAATCAATGTCATACTTTGCTCTACCGCCATAAATATATGTTGATGTTCTGTATCAACATCCTGATCCATCTATCAAAATATAATCAATACGAATGACAAGTGAGTAACCCTAGTTTCAAAATGATAATATATCAAACAAATTTAGTTGCAAATGGATTCCCGCATTATGAGACATATCACTTTATATTTCATTATAAGAAGACAGTTGAGATTGATTTTGGAGACGAGAATGGCTACAATGTTGCAGCTCCGTTAGAAGTTTCGGACGGGTCAGATGATGAGGACAATAGGTTTGATGATGAGGACAATAGGTCTGATGATGATGATAGTAGGTTTGATGATGAAATACAACTACTTTATCACTTTTCACAACCCTGTGGAGATGCGCCAAATGTGTCGGTGGGTCCTGACGATGAAATTAGTGCTAATGATGGTAAAGTAGAAGAGGAACCAAACTCCAGGGTGGAAGATAGATAATGTAAGTTTAAGCAACAAATGGTGGTTATAATATTCAACAAGCATTCCTAGCCCTATGTGATGTGTTTATATTAGATGTTTATGCACATAAAAACTAACAATGCACTAAGTAATTAGTTTAGTTTGTCAGTTGTTTTTCATGAGTGGTGGTTTGAACAAAAATTGGCATGTATTTTGATAGCAATGAGAATTACTTTGCTATTGTGGGTATTTGATATGTCGCATCCTGGAGAAAAATATCATTTTGGTATGTTCAATATGTGTCCCTCTTCTAGAGTGTGATTCTGTATTTATTTCTTCCCCTCCAAACATTTGATATCTATTTTTCCTCTTTTATGAAGTGATTGTATTGTATATTCAAGTATATTTCTTTCTTTGACATCAGGTGGAATGTGGCATAATTGGTTTATAGCTTCTTTGATTGTAAGCAACATCTTATTACAAAGTACAATACTCTTAAACAATGCATGAGAAAATTCTTAAAATATTTTAATATAAAAGATTTTATAAATTGACACTTGCTTAATATTTATATATAGCACGCCTACCATCATGCAACATTGAAACATGAAAAACATGAGGAAACGTAAGAAAAAACACAGAATTTAGCATATACATACTAACCGAACACAAACTTGCAACTATTGCTAGAAACCTGATATGAAGAACCACCACCAGAGAAAAAATACTTCCACACAATGAATCTTAAAACTTTGAGGGTGAATTAGATGTTGAGGAAATAGGTGTGCTTCTGCACTTGTGGATGGGGCTAAATGACTCAGGACTTTTTGGCAGACGTTCAAATAGTACTCTAATCTATTTGATAACCTTCAGATCGGTACTCAATGAATACTGATTGAATGAGCCTTTGGATGCTGAATTTGACACGTATCATGTAAGATAATTCCAAAATATTGGATCAGTACTAGATTCAGTCATGGATGATATATTGATCAATAGAAGTGCAGTTTCATTTTCCCTCTCCACATCTTCAACACCAGATAAGATGTTGATGATATCCTCCTCAATAAGGTTATGGACAACTAGTGCTTTGTTAAAAAGTTTTTGGAGTGCCTCCCAACTTAGGTCTCCATATTGTTGATATGCATACCCAAAATGGTTCCTCTGCAAAAATATAACACAACACACCATTTATTATTATGTATTGAAATAATATTGTTAATTACAACCTAATCAATATATAATATACATGCATACTTGAAAGATGTAGTCCCACACAAAATTCAGTGCACTAATTTTGTTGGTTTGAGGATCATAATTTGCCCCACTAAGATTGATTATCCAATTAAACACTCGGTGTCTTTTCTCAATATTTCTAAGCCTACTCATGCAATAATCATATGTGAATGCTTTGTTACATTCTTTATTAACAAATGCTCGTCTAATTAGAACTGCATGTGCAATCATATAATTGGCCACAAAATTCTTAATTACAATTTGATCCACTAACATATCAATAAACAATTTATTAGTGGTCTCAACCCATTCTAAATCATACAAGAAATTTTCTTATCTTAAATGTGATTTTGGAGCCATTTATGCACAAATGAGTGTTTTGAAAAATATAGCCTCAAACAAATGGAAACTTCGACTATTAATACATCGCCTCACATTCATATTATATTTATAGACAAGAACTACTTTGTATAAAAACTACATCAAATCCGATAGAGGGACAACAGTGCATTAATTTTCCTAGTAACCATTAGTGATGCTTTGAAATGGGACACAAGGCAGTAGTGTAGGGCAAATTGAGTTGTCAATCAAATTACATGATTAAAGGATTCCTTTTTGGAATATTAGCATTTGTATAGTTGTTTTCGCAGTTGAGTGGTCATTCAAGAATCTTGCAAACCCCCAAGGTTCATATATGGCTGAAGAAAGTCTGTTATTACTAAACAGAGGCATATAATTTAATACGGATTAAATTTGAACATTAGTAAGCATTGTAAGAAAATAGAAAATATGGTTGGTAAATGGTGAAAAGAGGAGCATCAAGTTGTTAATTCACCTATTGAATTTAAACTATCTTTGATTATATAATATGTAAATGCCATCAAGATTGAAATTATCTTTTAACTTGGAATTATATACATCCATTTTGGATGGAATTTTGAATACTACCTATAATCAATATTAACAACATTTAATTCTAAGTAAGTTAAAAGGGAAACAAATGGTTAAAGTCAAATATATTTTTATGGATGTTAATATTTGTTAACAAGTTCAATGTTCAATGTTTAATGTCAAATGTTTTTATGCTACGATAGTGGTTTACTAAACATGATTGATTGCTATACTAATATGTTTAGGATTGTTTTAATATCACTCAATAATCATGGTAATGCATCTAGCATTCAACCTATGTATCCATGGTGCAATATTTTTATAAAGGTAAGACAATTAATGACATAATTGCAACATTTTGCAAATTTACATTCAAATGAAACTGTTTTGGACAAATACACATGTAATATATACATTGTTAATGCATTGATCACACATTTAGTAGCAGTATGGTGGAATAAAAATTAGTAAAAATCAACAAAACAGTAGCCTATCTGCTAACATAAAACCTAAAAATTGCATTGATCACACTTTAGTAGCATAGTGAACCAGAGCAAGTCATTAACAATATAATAATAGTATTCTACTAAGGACATGGCAAGTATTGTCTTAGAAAATGCTAAAAGCAGTATACAAGCTTTCATATAATTGACTAATTCACTCTAATCTTAACAACTTAGTGCATCCTCTCTGAACCACATAAAACTAAAAAACCACAAACAAAATGGCCAACAAAGTCATAATACAAGACACAATTGAAAAAAATTGCCATCGTTTCTGTATTTGCTTATATAAAGACAAATTACCTTGTAAAGTATTAATTCATTGTAACAAACCAGGAATAATTACCTTCGAATGATTGCACATTTTTGGATCACACCAAATGAAAAAGTCACATTTATTTGACTTCATGAAATACAACTACTCATTATAAAGGTAACAACATTCAAATGGACATGGTTCATATTATACATCATACAAATGAAGTGTATGAACTTACCCTTTTATAGGACATGACATGAATCATCTTTCAGGATAATTGTTAGTCCACGAAGTCTACACTCTCAGTTCGTAACCACTTAGACAACGTTATGTTATTCTCAAACACCCCCTCTATATCGAGATGAGCTCGTGCTGACCCAATTATTTTATCCACTATTATAAATATTGCTCATTGCAAGAAACCTCTTTAAATCGTATACAAGTAAGTTGATTATACTATATAAGGTGAAAAGTAATTACTTTGCAAACGAAGATGGCCAGAAGCCCAACCACATATATTTGAACAAGAACATATAACAAATTCACTTTCACTCGTATAAGAACAAATGATAATTATATAAATGAACATATTTCCTACAACAACCTGAATTAAAACATGGTGATAATATATAGTTCATTCAATTAAATTGCAATACTTGATAAATGTTTGATGGGCCAGATTTGGAGTCAGTAATGAGTTTTATTAACTAATGGAGTCTATGTAACAATTTGGAAGATTATGAACTGAAGCTTCATTCCTTGGCCAATTACAATTAATTCTAGAAAGCACAGTAAACAAATTATAAGAATTATATTAAGTGCTAAAAAATTAGGCATATTATTATTTTCATTAAAATGCAAACTTATTCATTTCAATTGCGTTGTATAATTGGAGTGTGTAATAGGTTTCGTAGCCATATGCGAACTAACAATTAGTAATAGATTTTTATTTGATGAGAAACATTTCCCAAACCCTAACATCATTGAAATAGAAGTCACAAACACCCACTGACAAATTAAATAAAAATTTCATTTAAAATGCATATTTGGTTAATTTGGGGATTTCAACACACTAGAAAAAGGCAAATACATATTTGATGATTTGGAATATGTAGGAGCATCACCTTGAAATTATGGAGTATATGTAACTTGATCTAGTGAATAGAAACACAATGCAATGACAGAGGCTCCTATGGACTTCAACCCACCCAATTTGCACGCTATAAAGATTACAAAATTTCAGATATATATTTTGTAGAAAAAATGCTAACCGATTTAGAATAAATTAACAAAATGAAAGATAAGAAAAAATTAGGTTTTCATACAAAAACAACAATGGTGTTCTCAAATTGTTTTTAGCTACAAACCTATTTCCCAAAAAACACAATGGTTGCTTGAAATTTTGGAGATACATGGGAGCAACACATGGGTTTGGACGATGAGCTATGGCGTTGGTACTTGAAGAGGATTCTTAGTGGATGGAGAAGCCCAGTGTTTGCAATTGTGTATTGTTATTCACATATTGTTGACTGATTTTTCTTATAAATGGGCAATTTTGACATTTTTGGTACTATTCTATGTAATTCCTATTGCCAAACAAATGATTCTTAATATTACATAATTCTTCATATTTCTAATCATAAAATCCAAACATAAAAATTATAACTGTTATAAATATCCATGAATAGTGTAATCATAGTCTATCCAATCAATTTTAATAATTCCATCTATAAAAATCGATTAAGAACTCACTAGCACATATATAAAAGTACTAAGAGTATGTTTGGAATCACTTTTAAAATAGACATTTAGATATAAAAGTCTTTGAATTTTGTTTTGGTGTTCGGTGATTTATATTGGATGAACTTTTCGGATAAGTCACATCTCTAAAAGTTCATTATAGAAGAGTGAGAATAGACGGCTTCTCAAAACTTATTTTCCACACTTTTATCTGGAGATTATTAAAAAGTTGATATTTTCCAATTCTATCACTTCTTTCTATTTAAATTATCAATATTAACCTAACTATACTACTCTATACTACTCTTCAAAACACGTTCATTCTTCTAAAACTTTTCACAAAAGTTCTAAGGGATTTCAAGGTACCTATCATTTTTTCTTTATGTAATTTATTTTTTAGTAGAGATATAAATGATGTATTGTTTATTTGGATTCTTCATACATATATTTTATAATTTTTATCCGATAAAAAAATTGAGTAAATTATACAAAATTCATACTCATATAACTTTTTACACATACTGATCCTTGATAGTATTCTCTATATTTTTCAGGTAAATTCTATGGACTTGGATTGTTTCTCCTTCATTTAAATTATTGTGGGTTTTCTCTTTTATATATATATATATATATATATATTTGTTGTTACTGTTTGATGCTAAAACTTTGTATTCAATTGGATTCTTGTTTTCTTTGCTACTTTTACTAAAATTTTATAAATTATTTCCTTTTTTTCCATGAATTTTATAGTTTATATATATTTATGCTTGTTAGGTCTCTCATTATGGAAAAATATAAATGAAAGCTTCTTTTTCTCTTAATAGAATTTCTTGCGGATGTTTTTATTATGTGTATTTCTTCAATATTAGATTTTGTTTCTATTCTTCTCTCTAAGTATAACAAAGTGTCTTTGATTGAAAATTGTTGATCAGACATAGTATAGGAGAGTACTATATTACATGTCATCATTCTTCTTATTTGAATAGAATCTTTATCTTTTTATTTTTCTTTTTTGATTATTTTTTTCATGTTTGTTAATGAAGATATGGAACTTAACTCAAATATACAACAACTTAAGAAAAATGCAAAGCCAAAGGTAGTTTGGAATAGTGATGCACACAAGGTATTTGTTGAATTGTATGTGAGCAAATGTCAAAAGGGAGTAAACTAGGGACCTTTTTCAGCAGAGATGGGTGAAACAAAATTTGTGTTGACTTTGTCCAAAAGACTGGTTTGAACTATGATAAGAAGTAATTGAAAAATCATTGGGACAATACCAAGCAAAATTGGAAAGTGTGGTATAAACTGATAACTTTAGATACTGAACTTGATTGGGATAATATCAAAAACACCGTTTCTGCATCTGATGAATGGTGGGATGAGTACTTGAAGGTAAATTGTTGTTTTTCATTAACTGATGAAACTCATAAACATACACATATGTTATAGTAAAAACTTTAATGACTTATTTTATAATTTCCTAGGCCAATCCCGATGCGATTAAATATCGATACAAAGGACTTGAAAATTTTGAGGAATTGACCTCTTTGTTCAAAGAAGGATATGCTACTGGAAAAAATGCTTGGGCACCTTCAGAAGGATCTCTACCAAATGACTCTACTAGACCATGTCAAACTTAATCAAGTTAATCAGAAGAAATATAATACAAATAGATCCAGAGGTACAAGTTGTAGACCAAACAAAGCAGCTAAACCAAATCAAACTAAAAATGGAGTTGGAGATACTGCTGGTGTCAGACGCCATAAGAGGGCCAGGAATGAGTTTCCACCACCTAAATGCTCTCGTAAAGTTTCATCTGCTGCAAATATGGATATGTATCTTGGTCGTATTTATGAAACTGTTGAAGCAATGGGTGCAAGATTTGAGAATACAATGCAAGAATGCATTAATATACTAAATGAGATGTATGAAGTCCCTAAAAGAAGTGAGCTTTATTTATTTGCTTGCAGGTTATTTTTTAAAAAGGAACAAGAAGATTTATTTATTGCTCTTGGAATCCAAAATTGCAGTTCTTGTGCTTCAAGATGAAAAGGCAAAATATGATAGGACTAGTAATAGGATCTATTCCATAGAGACTAGATCTAGAATATTCTTACTATTTAAATTAGGTGTAAGACATAGTTGTCATTTTTCTTCATTAAGTTTCTAATTAGCTTTTAAAAGATTTCTAGTTAGGTATCAGTTAATAGTTTTTAGTAGATACTCTTTTATTAATATCTAAAAAGTGATTTTTTTATTGCTTTCTATATCTAATGGAATTGAATTATTGTTTTCGCTATCATTATTTTTTTTCTTTGTCTCTATTTTGTATATATCTTCTTTTGTCACCAATATATTAAAAATATTTTGATATATGTGGATTATATATATGCTTTATATTAATTATCATTATTTCTAAATAAAAAACTTGAGGGATAAATTGTCAATTGTCTAACAATGGAATATGAATGTTTTTTCCTATGTTATTTTTGTTTGCTAGGGTATAATAGACTTCAATGAGGAAAATGAATATGATGAATTCAAAGATATTGCATCAGTTGCATTAGTAAGTATTATGGTTGGCAAAATCATATCCTATTACGAGAATCATATAGTGAAGGAGCCTTGTAGAGATTCAATGTATCGAGGGCATCGCTTTGTAATGGATATTATAAATAGACATCATGAGTGTTGTCATCAATTGTTTAGAATGAAAAACATGTATTTTTGCGACTTGCAAAAGAACTTCGACAAATAAATTTGCTAAATGATAGTCGTGAGGTAAGCGTTGAAGAACAATTATCTATCTTTCTGAAAACTATTGGTCATGACGAAAAGAACAAGATGTTACAAGAATGTTTTCAACGAGAAACTATTAGTCATCACTTCAACACAGTGTTGAAAGCTCTTATGAACTTTTTCATGTTAGTGATTGTTGCACCGTCATTTGAACAAATACCAAGTTATATACGTAACAATCCTAAATATTGGCCACACTTCATGGTAACTTTTTTTCCATCAAGTATCTACTTTATATTTTACTATGAAAAATATATTTCTATCTAATGTTTCTTTCTTTTTCTTTTTCTTTTTTTTAATTAGGGTTGTATTGGTGCAATTGATGGACCACATATACATGTTGTTATCCCAACTAATGAACAACTTGCATATCGTGGAGAAAAGGTGATTGCACTCAAAATATTAGGGTTGCATGCTCATTTAATATGCGGCTCACCTTTGTTTGGGCAGGATAGGAAGGAACTGCTCACGATTCTTGTATATTTAACGAAGCTATTCATAGACCAACTTTGAAATTCCCCATGCCTCTCACAGGTTAGTAGTCCTATAAAAGTCTTATTTTTTATTTTTTATTTTTTGATATGATAATACATGTGTTTGCTCTCTCTAGGTAAATATTATGTTGTTGATGCTGGGTATCCAAATATGCCTTGATTTTTAGCACCTTACGAAGGCACACACTATCATCCAAAACAATTCCGAAGGAGGCAGCGAGCAAGTAGACCTAAAGAATGTTTTAATCACTCGCACTCATCATTAAGAAATATAATTGAGCATTGTTTTGGAGTATTGAAAACTCGATGGCCAATTTTTAACAAAGACTAATTGTTGTTGCTTCAATGGCATTACATAATTATATAAGACAAGAGGCAATAACTGATGAAGAATTTAAACGTTACGATGAAGATGAAGATTGCTTTAGTGGCAGTGAAGAAACAAAGGTTGACTTAGAGGAATATAATGATAAATCATATGAAACCGTGAATGAACAACAAAGTCAATAAATGACTATTGTACATGATGCTATAACCGATTCCATATACAGACAAGAGGATTTTGACTATGATGAATTTCTTCAATTAAATTTTAATTTTTGAATTTGAACATCTTGTTAGTTTTCATTGTTCAACTTTTTTTTTCTTGGGTTGGACGTCTTTATTCGTTTAAGGATTGGACTTAGAGATGATTTTCAATTAATTATATTTACAAGCTCATTTTATTGTATGGTATATATTTATGTTCTATTTTTAATGAGTAGTGTAGTGTTGATATTATACGTATTTTTGCATATAATTTTTTTTTTTGCAACATGTCATGTATTATTTTTTTTAAGATAGATTTTCTCGAATTTAATTACTCCACTTTTAATATAAATATTATGCTTTTGAACAAGGTATTAGAATTGTTGTCGATTATAATTACTTAAAAATAAAAGTAAAATCATGAAAGATAAATTGAAACTATGAGTTGCAGTTTTTCCATTAATCTAATTTGTAAATTTTTCTTTGAACAATTCTAAAAAAATTAAATTACTAACTAGTAAAAAAATAAAATTATATTTTACTTAAGTAATGATAAAAATATATATACCGATTAATTCATATACTATAGAAAACTTTTAATATAAGTAGGGGCAATATTATTAAATTCATGTTAAATATGCATTTTTTAATTAGTTTACCAAACACAATTCATGTGAAAATGAATTTTTAGTTCTAAAATAATTTTTTGAAATGGGTTTCACCAAACATATGTTAATAATATAAATGGTTAAATTCATTTTGCCCCATTGTACTAAAGGGTTGACATCAATTATCCCCCTATACAATTATCTTCACTTACCCCCTTCATCTTAAAAAAAATTAATAGATTAATATAAATACCCTTAGCCTTAATAAAAAAAATGACTTTACCCCCTATTATGACCTATCTATAATTAAAATTTCAACTATTTTGACTCAAACTTTATTTAATAAAAAGATATTGTTTAATTTTTATTTTAATAAGTATAACTAAAATACTAAAAGATTAAAATACGTATAATTAATAGTACTATAACCAAACATGAAAGAATATTTTAAAATATGAATTCTTATCGGAAAATATTGAAAAATAGATTTTGAAGGAAAAACCTTTCTACAATCAAATACATCAATAATTTTGACTCAAAAGTTTTCTTCTAATTAAAAAAAATAAATAAGGTATCAATTTGGCTTTATATAATTTAAATAAACACACAATTATTAATAAAACATACACTACTAAAATAAAATGAATATATTACTTCTATTACGTAAACATAAACAAAAAGGGTTAAATTCAATTTGCCAATTTGAACCCATATTTATTTAAACATAAGTACTTAGTTGTATTTAAAAATTATATAGTGTATAAATTCTCAAAAAGGTGTATTAAAATTTTGTTGAAATTTAAAGGTGTAATTTTTACTAGGATAGATTTTTTTAGACTATTATATTTAACTTTATGAATTTTTCATCTTATTGAATAAACCTAATTAAGATAAAACATGATTTAAGATAAAACATGTGAATGAAATCTACCTAAAGCAAATTGGTGGTCACTACCAAAAAGTTAGTTTGAGAATATGATGGAATTCATTTTGCTTAAGAATTCATTTATTGAATGATTTACTTTTTTTAATAATTTTTCTTTTAAATATTTTTTTTGTAATATAACAAATTAGTCTATTTTAATTTAGTTGTATGATATTTTGCTAATGTGTTTATGTTCTTATTAAACTTATGTAAAGAAAATTGGTACATTATTCAATTAGTTTTTTATTTTAATAAAATTTAGGGTTAAAATAGTTGATATATTTAATTTTAAAGAAGACATTTTAAGAGTTCATTCTTGAATTTTTTCTTTCTTTAAGACTTCATAATTTAAAGTGCTTTTTTGTTTATTTTTATGTAGAAGAGATAATATATTTATTTTATTTTAGTATATGTTGTATTAATAATTTAGTGTTTGTTTAAATTATATAAATCAAAAAATGATACCTTATTCAATTTTTTTAAAAACAATTGAGTCAAGATTATTGATATATTTAATTGTATAGGGATTTTTCCTTCAAAATTTATTTTTTAATGTTTTCCTTAAAAAATTTCATATTTTGAAATATTCTTTCATGTTTATTTAATTTTTCAATTATATGTATTTTAATCTATTAGTAATTTATTAGACCTATTAAAAGAAAAATTATATAATATTTAATTAATTTTTTGAACGAAGTTTGGGGTCAAAATAATTAAAATTTTGATTATAGAGAGGAAAATGCTATATAAGTTATAACAGAGGGTAAAATGATTTTTATTTTTATTAAATTTAAAGGATATTTATGTCTATTTAACTAATTTTTTTGAGATAAAAAAGGTAAGTGAAGATTTTAATTATATAAGGAGATAATCAATGTAATTCCTTTAATACAAGGGGCAAAATAAATTTAATTTATTTTTTTTAAAAAAATATATTTAATAAAAAATTTATTTAAAAAATGAACTTTTATTGCTCTCAAAAATGCACTTAATTATCTACTTTCAAGAAAATCAAGCGATGCCCTTTTCAAAATTTATATTCCGAAGGGCCCAATATTAATTCTCGTGTTCCTTTTTTCCATTCTAATGCCTAATTAATCAGAAAAAAGAAGAAAGAAATTGGAAAAATCGCACAGAAATTTCGGAAATTCCGAGAGGAAAAGAAATTGCAGAGGCCTTAAACGTATTCAGTAGTAAAAAACCCTCCTCTCTGCTCTTTTCCCACCTCTCCTTCTCATAACTTTGTTGTGTTTATTTATGTATGCATCGAATTATATGGAGTTTCGTTATAGAAGTCAATTAATTGATCCGGGTTTTTTAATTATGCCCAAATGTTACCGTTTTTCTGGATTTTTCTTAGTGATATTCGGTGCATAATTTGGTTATTTCGTGGAATTTCATGAAACTAGGGGACTCTAATGGTTGTAGTTGCTAAGAAATTCAGAGAGATTGAAGGAACTGTCAATGGGTGATGTCTTTAGAGTAAACAATATAGAAGTGTAGGAAACTGTGTGTAATTCACACAGGCTTATACATATGAAAACTGTAAGCATTTTATGAGTGCGTTTGCGTTTGTGGTTCCTATTTCAGGCTTGTAAGATTTTCTCATTGTGCTTAAGTTACATATGTTTAAAATGTGTGATTTTTTTGATAAGATTGTTATAGTGCCCGCCACAGTTTTATTTTTTTTTTATATTGAACTATGTTGTACCAGCTGTTTCTTTGGAGAAGTACTGTGTGAACAATGAGATATAGCACTATGCTATTTATCCTCTACAACTGTGGTAGTAATTCTGAACAATTAGTCTCTTTCTTCCTTTGTATGCATCTAATAACAATTATAATTTTTATATATTTTTTATTATCAAAGTGTGAATTAATTTTATCAGATTAAGAAACCAAGTTTACCAATTAAAAACATAGGATTTGCTTATTTTTGCAGGATTTTGATCTTTAAATTTTTTTGGACGATATTTATATATTTGAGTATGTTTCATTAGTCTGTAGCTCTTCTATTTCAGTTTTCAAATCTCTCATGCTCTAGGAAAGTTTAAACTTGGATATTCTATGAAATACTTTCTTGCAAGGGTGTTGGAGTTTCTTTTCTGATTATATTGTTGGATGTTAGTGGAATCTCTTTGAGAGTAGTTATAATCATGTGTTGTAAAATTTCTGTTTGAAAAGTTGATGTGTGGTGGGTGCAAGGTACGACATCTGCACTTGTTGTGACTTTTTTTATCTCAGTGCATGGCAAACGTCATGGCTGGACTGATGAAGTGCAGCATTTTCTTTCAGTGGATGTTGAAGATACATTGGATGGTGGCAGTGGAATGATAGAAGCATCTGCTGTGGGGGACATTACATCATGTGAAGCTGACAGAAATTTAGAACCCTATGAAGGTATGATATTCGACTCAGAAGCTGCTGCTAGAGCGTACTACGATGGATATGCAGGGCGGGCAGGTTTTTTGACCCGCATTTTATCGTCCCGTAAATCAGAGCGTGATGGGTCAATTATATCACGTGGACTAGGATGTAGAAACATTCTTAATATTCAAAAGTCAGGTAATATCTCCAATGAAGTGGGAGAAAAAAGGCGGGATGGTTGTACTGCAATGCTCTTAGTAAAGAGAGAGAGCGGAGGGAGGTGGGTTGTTCGGAAGTTTGTGCGAGACCATAATCATCCTTTGGTAGTTTCTTTGCCTAAGAGACGCCCTACTTTTGTAAGTACTAAGTTCCGTATATTCCCTGATTACTCATACCTCTTCTCTAATGACAAAATATTAAACCTTTTATCATTCTTTACCTATTTCCCTGGCTAACATTTGCTCCCAGTTAGTGGCATGCTCTGTATCAATAAATTGTACTTGTTGCATTTGGTATGAAAGAGTATATTGCTCATTTGGTACTTGTTGCTGTTCTCATACTCTTGTACACCTTATAGTTGTGTATTCATCTACTTTCTGGTGGTTATTAGACCATTAGCATGTCTATAGCAAAGATTTTTGTTTCTTTTACTTTCTTTTTCCCAAAAAAATGCATGAACCAATAATAGTTGTAAATTAATTGCTCTTTGTGAGACTGTGAGAAGTAGATGTACATAATAAAATATACGTGCAGGGAAACTAAAAGAAAAATAAACTTGTGCTCATGAAAATGAATACAAACTATTAAGCTTAAAATAGAACGCCAAAGAACCTGATATCGGTTTTGAACTCAAAGAATTTATCCCTCAGGCTAATTTTTTGAGATCTAATTTATGGTTTATGAAACAATTTTAAATGTTTATGTCAATTATTTTGACAAAAAGGTATGGTATCAAAAATTGACAAGCAAAAAGCATATTTGAAACTGTCCTTTTCTATTATAGAGTCTATTTTAATTAAGTTTTGTTTCTTTAATGAAGTTTAAGAACTTGACTTTGGTGGCTTTTCAGAGAATTGCAGTAATTTTGTTTCCTGAGTTATAGTTTAGGATTTTAATTGTTTTGAGTTATATTTGGGGTCCTTAAGTAATCTATAATGAATTAATTGGTTAGTGTTCTTCAACTTGTTTCAATAGGAGTACTCCAGAGGTCTATATTTATTTGTGTAATCTCTTTCTTTGGTAGAATTCATGTTGATCTTCGTGAGGCTTAGAGGTTGTGCTGTAAGGTTTTGCCTAATCCTTGCTTTGGTAACACATTTTTCCTGAGATTGTTTAAACTAAGGCTCTGTGTTTTCACCAAAGTTGGAAAAAAGGAAACAAAGAAAAGATTAAATCTGGAGAGATAGGAAAAGATCTTGTCCTAGCCTTTCCTCATGAGAACAGAACCTTAAGTTGTTTAGAGCGAAGATGCCACCTGAAAAGGTTGTACAGCCTGGTAATATTGTTCAGAACGAGCAATTGGCGTGAAGCTTGAATGACCGGCATAGATGATGGTAAATTGAAAAACATCTATAGTTTCTATAGGTTTCTAGTTTTTTGTTGAATTTGGACGAAATTAATTTTTTAATTGTGTAGAATTTGAGACAGATAGTAATTTTATTATGCTCAGGTGGCACTTTTTTCTTTAACATTGTTTAGTGTGATATTAAAGGGTTCACTTAAACTGAAATTTGTCATAATAAATGAGTAATGCACTATGAATGTCCAGACTCCAGACAACACATGTCTACGTGCATTTAATAGCCAATCCTATTTATATCTAAGTGTATGCATGCGTACAACAATCACTATCCGAGAATATTTATTTCTATATTTGCTTCAGTAAATATTCTTTGAAAATTCCCATTCCGCTCTTAATACTGTGATGAAAACTTTCCAAAAAATTTCAACTTGGGTGGGAGAAATACTCACCTTGAGATGTTAAATGAAGTGGGTGTACGATTTTATTTTTTTTAATTATGAGAAGCTATTAATTTGTAAAGTATTTACTACCAGAAGATCAACTGTGGTTTTATGTTGGTTGAATGTGAGTTCATATTGACAAACTAGTTCAAGTCTTTCAAATCACAGCAAACGAGAAATATAGACACGGAGACTATTGTTTAAAAACTGTACAAACTGATGAACAAGTTCTACCTACAAAATTCATAGAAATGATTGCAATTGTTCTTTCTTTTTTTTTTTACTTTTTTTTTTTTTTTTTTTGCTTGGGGAAGTTCTGTAATCACTTTATGACTCGTGTTCTTTCTGAACAATGGAGTTCTGCATTTTGAAAGTATGTAACTACTACTTGAAATTTGTTTATTAATAAATAATTTAAGATATTTTCAAAACATCCCCAACTGTAAGAAACACTTGACTTCAGTAAAGTCATTGAAGCCTTTTATGAGTTCTCATTGGCCTTTGCCATGACTTGTTGTTGTTGTTGTCACCGTTGTCGTCTCTTATTCTTCTTTGGTGTATTACTTTGAATGTCAACTAGAAATTTGTTTTTCTTTTGTATTTCTTGTGTTTTAAACAAGCATGTATTTGAGTAAAGTTGACAAGTCAAGTATCTAAATTTCTTTTTGTGAGAATTTTTCTTTCTAAATATCTGCTAATTAGTTCCATTTCTACATGTTGCCAGTTGCTTAGGTTTAATGACCAACAGGCACATTATCACATGCAATTTGTCATCTAGATGTGTATCACATATTGACTTCACAGAGAGAGTGCTTTCTTTGATTTTTGCTCTGTTCGAAAGCACTTATGTTTTGATCAAATTGTGTAATTTTTGTAGGATGAGAAAGATAAAAGGATTCAAGAATTAACTGCAGAACTCCGGGTAAAGAAACGTCTAAGTGCAGCATATAGGGAGCAGCTACTTATTCTCATGAAAGATGTTGAAAACCATAATGATCATTTAACATCGAAAGTACAAATCATTCGTAATAATCTAAAGGAACTTGAAGCAAGAAGACAGGAGCTTCCAAACCACAATAAACCAAGCTTATAGGGTGAGTACCATGATGCTGTCTTGTGAAATGACCTCTACTCCTTGTTACTTTCTTATTTATGCTTAAAGTTCTATCTTGCCCACTGAACTGAGGTTGTGTTTCAGTTACTAAACTTGGTTTTGTTCCAATTACCCATCTTCAAAATGGTGTATGTGGCACTTCTGTTAAGTTCTTTAATAGATTGGACAGAAATGGTCTGGATTGCTAATGACTGTTCTGATGACAAAAGAGAGAATTTATAAGCTTTGCCCAGATAAATGATATCTGCAAGTTAAATGGACCGTCTGCATGGGAACACGTGTCTGCATATGGAGATATGTTTGTATGCAATCTGTGCATTTGTGCCTTTGTGTGCTCTTGCACATTAATGTGAGAAATCTTTAACTTGGTTTGGGATAAGATACTTGTCAATACTAAAATTTAATTCCAATTTCTTCAACTCAATTCAAAAAGATTTACTCGGGATGGCCTATGAAAGTGTATAATGTTCGGTCTTGGGCAAGGGATTGGTTGTGAACTTCTTGGATCTTTAACTCTTAGTGAACTTGATCTTAGTTATTGTCCAATTCAAATTTAGTTTGATTGCCTATGCTCGGTGGTGTAAATTGACTGGTAGGAGAGGTTGATGAAAGTGCTAGGATAGAATGATGGTGGTAATTGTAATGTTTCTTGGATGATGGTGATGTTGCTGGAAAAAGGAGCTGTTTCACAGTTGGTGCCACTGGTGACAGTTTCATGGATTAGGAAAATGTATTTGGTAGAGCTTGTTTTACTTATTGAGTCCTTATGTGAATTTCTTTTGTTTACTTTAGGCATTAGCTTGACGAGAGATTTAGATGTTCTAAAATGCCTTCTGAGTTGTCAGCTGCCATTCATCACGATAATGCCCTGTAATGGAAGTGAACTAATTGGTGTGTACACACCATGGAATAGAAGTTTGATAAGTGAATTGGAACAATGAAGTTCGATGACAAGGATGCAATGTTGAATGAGCAAATTATACTATCCTTGATTTCTACAGTTATAAGTTATTATATTATATGCTTACTAATTTATAAGAAAGGAGTCTCTTTCTTTAAAGTGTTGAGGGTAAATCAGCCAATGGAGATTTTCTATCTATCCATTTACATAAGAAAAAGCCACCAAAGAAGGTTTCTCTTTTAAACTTTGATACTCCAATTTTACATTAATCAGCTTTGTCTGACTTGGGTGATTTTTCAAGTTAAGAGTATTTAGGTAGAGCATGAGTAAAATTTCTCGTTGTTACCTGAATTGAGAGAAGTGAGTGTGCACCTATAAAACAAAGAACAAAGTTGAGTTTTACTAACCCAAGTCAACCATCATTGCCACCTACTACCACCGCACCTGCTACTGTCACCTCCACTACCACTGACTATCACCATGTACAGTAACAACCGGAAATGCCATCGACCATTGCTCCAATTTGCAGCTAGGAACTCTGAGGTTGGAAGTAGAAGAAAGTAGTTAGACCTGTCCAACCAACCTGTCTAACACCAATAGAGGTCACAATCTCAACCTTAAGGTAGAAACTAAAACACAACTATCCGCTTCCAAAACAACCTTGGATGGTAAAGCAAAATATTATGTGCTCCCACAGGGGACGGACCTCCTAGTGGGACTCCAATGATTTATGGACTCTGATATTAAATATTTGGTGTTCTTTTTTTTTTTTTTTTTTTTTTTTGCTTTGTTAAAATGTCTGACCCAATTTCCTCGAGAAACCCTGCACGCAATTGTAAACAACTTCAAAGTTTCTCATGCAATTCATGTGAGACATTACTACCACCACTAAGTTGGACATTCTTGTCGTGCTCCTTCCACAGTCTAGACTTCCCTCAGTACACTCAGTCGGTTTTGGTATCATTATTATCATGGCCTTGCTCAAGGGGCAACACCAACAAGCAATGCCCCAAGCACAATGGACTCTGTCAGAAAAAGTACTTGGTGTTTGTCCTTGTTTCAAAAATGGTTTCCTCAGATTGTTAGAGAAATTCATTGCACTCATTTATATCATAGCCATCTATGTGGAACACTACAAACTCTGAGAATGCAGTACGAGTGAAAGAAGAAAGATGTGTAAAATGAGTGCTATTCTGCTGCCCTCTGGGCTTCTAGATCTATGGCTAGACACAAATCTTACTCTAAATGACCATTCAGTAGTCATTGTTAAGAAGGCTGATGCTTCTAGTGGTTGTGATGGTGAGGGGAGTATTATCAGATGCTGTTGGTTCCAAACAATGCTTGGTGAGGTTAAGATAGAGTGGTGGTGGATGCAATAACAGTGGAAGCTTAGATAATGGGAGTTGTTGTTGGATGGTGATTGGAGGGGAGATCGGGTGTGCTGATGTTTATTTAATTTGGTTGGGATGGTGTCTTTTTATTTGCATTTTAACTTGGTGTTTGAGAGTGAAAGATGGCGGTTTTGTTGACTGGTGTAACCTTGAAAGAGAACTCTTTTCTTCTCTTACCTTCAATTGATTTGTAACATATGGAAAATAGATGTTGAAAAAGTTTTGCATTTGGCGAATGGCCATTATTTAGAGACACGAGGTAAATGATCATTTTTAAATATACCCATAAAAGAAAAGACAATAACTTAATACCATCTCCATCATCAATTGAATGTTCAGTTGGTGCTATTGGCCCATTAAGTTGATTATTTTTTGAATGAAACATTAAACAATTTAGTTACTTTTCTGATGACGATGATAATAATAATAATCAATAATAGGATTAATAATAATCAATAATAGTATTAATAATAATGATAACAATTATAAATACGGTAATCTAAAAGTTTTATAATAATGATAATAATAATAAATACTAAAATCTAAAAGTTTTATAATATAAACATTTTTAAAGAATAAATTAATTAAAAGATTAGACAGATTTTGTGCTGTAGTAACTGAACATGTAAATATGGATAGATGGAGTATGAAATATACATCTTTCATAATTTTTCTTATGTTGTTGAGTTGGTTATCCTGTGTTCTTAATGATGCTGCCAGTTCCTCAAAAGCTTTTTTTCATTATTACCTTTTGGTAAGGATTATTTGATCCTTATTTCTTTTAAGGATAAGTACAAAAATCTCTCCTACTTCTAAATACATATAGACCCCCTCAAGTTTAAAAAAATATATTAAACTCCCCTGACACTAACAGCCATTAAAACACCCTAGCTTTTTTAATAAAATGACTCTTTTGCTCTTTGTTAAAAATTACACAAACCTCCCTTGAGGTTTGTCCAAATTACAGAGACCTCCCCTAAGGTTTGTTACATTACAATTACATCCCTTGGTATTTTTTTATTTCACAATTAACACCCCTTGTGGTTTATTCTATTTAGAATAATAAAATATCCTAAACATTTTAACTCAACAACTACAAGGTAAGTTAAATGTTCAAATTCAAGTTTAAGGTCCGTGATACTAATACTTAGATCTACATAGAGATTCGAGGCATTGTCTCTTCTCTTCACGAGCAAACATAATGCTCGCTATCCAACCTAAAAATCAAGTTACCTTCTACTAATGGGGTTTCTTGGACATAAATAACACTTCAGTGCTCATTAATTTTAAAAAATGGAAGATAAGGTGATAGAAACAAATATTAATTAATTTTCTAAATTCTTATAGTTTTAATTAAAGTAAATTAGAATGCACTTATTAATGTTATAGAACGTAATTCCAAAATTGTATCATAAGTTAGAAATATTAACTTCGAGGAAGCTTAATATAAACTGGATAAATCTCATACAGGTTTGTAAATACCAAGGGATGTAAATATGGACAAACTTTAAGAGATGTTTTATCCATTGATAAAAATAAAATAGGGCTTTAAAACTTGTCAATGTAAAAAAAATGATGCCAAGGGTGTAACAAAAGGTAGAGTTTATATGTAAGATGACAACAAACTTTAGGGGAGGTGGATGTAATTTCTGAAATCTTAGGGTCTTCTTGTATATAGACCAAGCCTCAAGCCTCAGGCCTCAGGGAAGGTGTATGTAATCATCCCTAGGGTGATTTGGTCCTAAAAATTTGTCAAACTGCCTAAATCAGTCAATGTGAGGGCAAAATCTGATTTTTATTGATTTTTAAGCTGATGTCATCAGTTTCCATAAAAAACTTTAAAGACTGTGTCTATTTTGGCAGATGGCGAGAAAAGTTGGCAGTACTGAATGTAATATTCAGAGCTGGGGAGTGGGGTGGGGGGGCGGTGGGTGTACCTGTATTTGCAACAAACCTCATAGGAGGTCTCTGTAATTATCCGTTCTTTTAATAGTGAGGGACAATATATTATGTATCATTGTATGCACGACAAAAAAATGAAAGTAGGATTCCAACTGGGATTACCAATTTACCACCTAAGCATGCATTGGCCTTGCATACAAAAGGCAAATTGAAGGCTCCACCTGATTTTGGGAGGGAGGTGGAGTTCTTCAAAAGCCAAGTCTTAGGAAGAGATGAACATATGAACATAAGCATCACCTTGAGATTACTTATTCAAATCCTCTATATTTACTTGAATAAATCTGTGCGAATTGGCTACAAATGGGAAGTAGACCTTTTTGTTTTTCACCCAGGAATCACAATTGCAATCAAGAGGTATTAGTAGACGCATGTAGCACTGACCTAATGGTAAGATAAGATATTGCCAGGATATGTAGCCCTTGGGATATTAGTTTCTTCTATCAGGGCTTTCATCTCTATGGTTGACTATATTGTGCACGCAAGCTACTCAATTTTTTTTTTATGATTACTTGTCATTTACAATGAATTGAAACAAACTTTAACAAAACTGTACTACATGAATATAAGAACTGTGGTAGTAGACTGGCATATACGTATAATAATATTGTTATTCTGAAGCAAGAATATACAATGTATTGAAGCTATCTTTAACCAAGTGTAGTTCATGGATGCAGAAATTTGGTGGCAAACTAGCATATAAGTATACTATAAGAACATGAAGGAAGGATTTTTTGAAGCTGCCAAGCAACCAAAAGGCGTCAATGAGTTGAGGATGCTATATTTAGGCTTTGAAGTAGAAGGCCAAAGTTTGTTTGGTATAAAGCCGAGCATTTGAACTGAGAATTTCGATCTAATTGCTTCATACCTGCAAAACGAAATAGGAAGTATAAGATGGAGATGCTTTTATACACAACTCTTGGAGCTATTTCCTTGTTTACTGATATCCAATAGGCTTGTAAAGAAATATTCGAAGTGGGCTGCTAGCATGTGCTTCCAAGTCAATGCAAACATGAATATGCTGTTTGAGGATGAAATTAGTGTGAAATGATTTGTAAAGCAGCTCTTAGTGCCCCATGGATATAGGTTTCCTGAACAGCATGGTTATGGAGATTATGCCTGAGAGTATTTCGTACTATTGACATCATGTAGGTAAGATTGAATACACTGCACCATTTTATCGTCAACATTATTTGGAAGAGCTCTGTTTTCTTCCTTTTTCGATAGCTTTTGCTTCACCTTTAAATAATCTGTTATTCATCGAAATGAAGTTGATGTAATTTACCTCATGGTTTTTCAAGAATTGCAGTAGATGTTTAATACTTTGTATCGTTGACCAAGCAGGAAATTATGTACCTAATATTTGTGGTAGGGTAAAGGTTATGCCCATTTAGCTCAAAGGACATGGAATGAAATCAACACTGTAGAAGTTGCATTGTGCTTCGATCTCTATCTGTGGTATGTTCATTTTGATAAAGTGTTGAGACATTAAATTTTTTCGCTCTGTTAAGTATTGAATCAGTGATATTTTTAAATTATGTTCTGAATTAGTGGATGCTGCAGGGTTATGTATTTGGTTCTTGAATAGAGTTAACAATTCATTCGACCTAGTTGTCATTATGCACGTTATTAACATGGTTGGGCTGTTCATTTGATAAAAGTGTATCGAATCGAAATCAAGAATTGGATATAGCAAAAATAGTATACCAAATACCAAATAGAAATACCTGACTCGGTTTGGATAATTAATGATTTTTTTTTGGGTTTTTCGATTCGGCACACTGGTAAATCGAATCATAAAAGAAAAAGGAAATAGAACAATTTCTCTGAATTTACAACAACAGTAGACAACAAAATATGGACAATTTCATTAAATTGGAGAGCTTGTTTCTTGAATTTTCAGCAAATATAAAAGAAACTTACTTCAACGAAATTTACTAGAGAGGATTACAACAATTTCCAGTGATTTACAATAAAATCTATGAGTTTCAAAGGAGAGGATATGGGTGACTATCAACTATGTTGGGACTGAAACCATCGGCAAACAGTGGTGGCTGGTGGCTGTGAGGAGCAAAAGCTTTGTGAGTGGAAGAGAGGGCAAAAACGAGATGAAAAAGTAAATATTGAACAGATGGTAAATAATAAATTTTAAAAAATAATATAAAAATATAAATTCGATATATGGTTGGGTACAGTAAATCGGACCACAAAATCAATATCAACCGCATATTGAAATTTTAAAAAATTAAAAATCAAATATCAAAATAATTATTTTTTTTCTAGTTCAATACATACAAATTTTAATTTTAGTATAGTTCAATCACTTTATTGAATTGTGCATAGGCCTAAACATGGTGCCAATTTTGGATGTTTGAGAAGTTGATTTTATTTTTTTCAATATTATTTATATTATAATACTTTTTATGTAAATGCGCGGGCTATAATATAAAGCCAAGTTGTGTAATCTTTTGACTGATTTATTACTTATATTGATTGTTTGATGGTCTTGCTATTACAAAACTTTGAAATTGTAGAATAAATTATGTTGTATGTCATTATTAAACTTCGTAAAAAAATCGATTAATTTGTTGTATGTTGCATTCACAAAAATAGTCAAATTCACTGATTAATAATATCAATTGAACATTCAATTTTGGATGTACAAAACCTTGTATATAAAAAGGTTAATAAAGTGGCTTATTTTTGACATTTGTTGAGAAGATTATTCATATTTGACTTGAGTGATTTAAGAGATATTAATAAATAGTTTCACCCAATCTTTTGATTCAATTACTCTTATTTTTGTGTAGTCTCTTTTTAAAGTAGAAGTTTTGGAAGCATTGAAGTTTATGAAGTCATATAAAGTCCCCAATCCCGATCTCGCCGTACTTCTTTATGCTATGTATAAAAAAAATCTCACTTTTGATTTTATTGACCTGAAGGTAGGAAAGAATGAATGAAAACTGATAGCCACCACTTCTAGCCGGGGTCCCAAGATTTCCTACCTTCTCTTTGCTGATGATCTTAACCTATTCGTCAAGGCGACTGTCTCTCAAACTAGAGTAGTACAAAAGACTATCAGAGAGTTTTGCTCATGTTCAAGGATGATAGTAAATTCACAAAAATCAAAGTGTCAACCTTATCGGCCTTAACGACCTCTTACTTCAAGAAGAACGAGGGAGAGACTACGTACCATTTTCTAGAGGTAGGTTTGAGTAATTGGTATGCGAGAATGAGTTGAAAATAAAATAGTTGTCATTCTAAATTCTATGCTTGGTGTAATGAACTACATAGAATATCTAAAAATCTAGATTCTAAAAAATAACGATTAATCATTCCATCATTTCCCTATGATTTTGCCTATTTCCAATAGGTTGGAAATGAATCGATCTTTTTATGTTCATAAATAATATTTATCAGAGCTCTTCTATTACAAGGTTTAAAATTACACATCACATATTATTTTTATCTAGATCAAATATATAGGAAAAAATATACATAAAATACATATATATCTATAAATTATATTTATGTTTGAACTACGTATCTAATATTTTATTTTATTTAATGTTATTCATATTTATATTTAAATATGAATAACATTAAATAAAATAAAATATTAGATACGTAGTTCAAACATATATGTATAACATATATTCATATATGTGCACCCACACATACATATATACACATATATGATAATGTTAATCTAATATAAAATAATTTATTTATATCTTTGATGTATATAATACTAAGCTATCAAATTCATTTTAATGGTAGTATATTTTATATTAAATATAGAAGATATTCATATATTTTCATATATAAATATAATATGATAGATATTCATATATACATTATCTGTAAGTGTATAAAATATATTATACTAGTAATATGTCTAAAATTGAATTAATATATCTATTTTTAATATAACGAATATTAATATAAAATACTAAAATATATTGTTTATAAACAAAATTTATATTTTATAATAACTTGTAGTATTTCAAATAGTAAGGTAAGTAACATATATTTATGTAGAAATTAATATATCTACATATATATAAATATTTATCTGTAAAGGCAATACACACTAACTTATATTAAACAGATTGATAAATATTAATATCTGTTACACATTACAAATAAGCATCCTATGATGATATTAGCTGTATATTAAATATTTATTAGATATCTGAATATATAGAAACATCCAAACAAATTATATTAATTAAACTATATTTTAAAATTAAATTTCTTATATGAAGGGTATTTCAATTAATTATTTAATTATTTTCATTCCTACCATTCATTATACTTAACAAACATATGAATAGAACAAGGAAGGCTGATAAATTCTTTTGGCATCACAAGCATAGGAATATTATGTTAATACTATTTATTTTTCTTTTTCATTTCATTCTTAAATTCATTCATTTTTTTTTCATGCATAATAATTGCCCCTTAAGATGTTTAGAGATGTTGGGCAACTTGGATAGAAAATTTTAGATGATATTGGCAAGACTTTGATTCCAAAGAAAGATTACTAAAGTTTAAAAGTACATAGTAAGTTCGATAAAATTTCAGAATATCAAAATAAGTTAAGTGTCCTATTAATCTATATTATTATAAAAGTATGAATGTTGCTTCCAAATTTTGATTGGACTAAAATAATCCTTTTAATTATATTAATTCTAATGGCAATAATGTAATTTGCAATTCTTCTAAAAAATAATTTTTTCTGAAAAAATAAAGTCCTAAACAAACTACAAAAACAACACCAAGACTCCTCAAGGCAAAAGGAAATCCATCAAAATTTTAAACAATAAAGATTTAATGACAATAATATAATTTATAACAAAAAGTTCAATAAACATTTATTAATCTATTGCTACATTCCAAAAATTACATTTCTTGAATTTAAAAATTGCATAAAATCGAACACAATAGTCTGACAATTTTTAGATACCATGGGATACTGGTGCCGTCTTCTCTTTCTTGCGAGAGAGTTCAAATTATGGGTGCGACAACACTTAAAGTATTTTGGCAACAAAAATGTTGAGATAACTAAGATGTTTATTAATTAATAAATATTTATTATAATATGATTAATATTCCTCCAGACTTTCTACTTTTGGAAACTAAGATGGTACGTAGCCAATTGGAGATCAACAATAAAAGTTTTTGATTTATCTAAAATTAATTGAGGAGTACTTTTGGACCTTTTTGTTGATTTTGGTTGAACCTAAAAACCACATATTGATGAAAATTATGCAATTTCATAAAGCATAAAAAAGAATTAACGTATATGTACAATTAACATTGAAATTATTTAATAATTTCAAGGGAAACATATGAAACATCAAATTAAGTGTCTACATATATGTTAAATATATTTTTAAAGTGTTATTTTTTGACTGACTCCCCATCAAAATTCTTGAAATATACACCACTTTGAATTTTTTTTTCTTTTTTCTTTATTTTATTTTATATAATTTATTGGGATATGCACCACTTTGAAATATACATTGACGATTGTCCGTATCAAATTCATTTTCGGGTAAAGTTGATTTAATATTGAAATTTTTAGTGAATTTAGGAAGTTGATTAATTTTAACTATTTAAATATTCAAAGTACATGTATAATACTTTTATAAAAATCTCATATTTTTTATACAACAGTGATAGATGTATATTGACAAAAGAATTTTGATAGTTTGAAAAGAAAATATATCAATCTAAGTACTACATGGAGGTGAGAATATAAATAAAATTAAAAAACATAAGAAAATGAGAAACTCAATTACAAATAAACAAAATGCACATGTTACATGACTTTTTAAGCTCAAATGATTCCATATGAATAAGAAGGTAAGAAATTTAAAGCATTGAGGTGAGCTTCTTACTATACTAAAATTTAGAACTTTTTCTTCTATTTGACTTAATTCATTCTTAATTTTGTATGATTAGGTTATTTTGATATAGGTTAAATATAAAGTTGGTAATATACATTAACATTTTTAATTTTTAGAATTGAAAGTCATGATAGATTAATTTGCTTCTCAATATAATTTATAATTTTCATTGAGAATTTAATGTTATAGGAAAACCTTGTTTTATTTTCTAAACTAATAATATTATTTTTCAGTAAATAATCTACAATATAATAATATTTTTGGCCCACCAATACTTCTTCAACATATGATGTTCTATTCTAAGAACAAGAAACTACATTCTATAATGGACTCCTCAGTTTATTCTCTATCTGTGCAATTTGTAATGTTTTTAGAATAAACACTTGAGATATATATATATATATACACAAATATATGTATGAATATGAATAATACTATTTTCTTTCAATTTTTGATCTGGCTAAAATACCCTTTGATATATTAACTTTAATGGAAATAATATAATTTTAATACATTAATATTTCCTAGAAAAAAACTTTAGGTAATAATTTATATTTGTTTAATTCGTCAATAAGTCTATTAGGATAATTTAGTGATATTTGGAAGATTTTAAAAGGAGAACTCCAACAATACAAGAAGACGAAAGGCAGAAGGAAATCAGATAAGCTCTTTGTATCCTTCTTTCTCTAGGGTTTCATCCTTTATTTTTCTTTTGTGAATAAAATTGTTATGTTGACAAGCATTCTAAACTCTATGACTTAATTACAAAACATATGATGCATGGACCGTGTGCAGATAAGAATTTGAAGAATTCTTGTATGGTGAATAGAAAGTGCAAGTACCATTATTCATGCCCATATTGTGAAAGTAAAATACAAGGTAAAGATAGGTATTCAATCTATAGAGAAAAAAAATGGACCGATAGAAACAAGGTAAATGTTGGAAAGAGAAAAAAAAAAAAAAAGAAATATGATTAGGCATATAAATACTGCAAATCCTATTAAAAGGGAAAGGATTACTACATGAATCATGTCAGAGGGCTAACATCTTTCCAAAATTTGCTAACTGTAAATGATTTGTGTTGCTCCAATCTTCAAGAAATTGCACAAAAAAAAAAAAAATGTTAGAATCTGATTTAAGTGTTATTGAATGTCTAGATAAAGCTGTCTCTTTTCAAATACCACATGAAATACGAAAACTATTTGCAATCATTTGGGTCTATTGTGGACCAATAGATGTGAAAATTTTTTGAGATACATACTTTGAGGTAATGTTTGAAAATTTAAAAAAGGTATCAAAAACTCAATTAAACTACAAGTTTTCAAAACATTAAAAAGTTTGATTTTTTTCTTGGAGAGCATGGAAAAATCATCATTCATGATCTTCCAAGCATTACAATTGACATAAAAAATATGGACAATGATTTTTCAAGAGAGATGAAGATGAAGTATCAATAGAAATACCTACAGAAGATTAAGAAGTAGAGCTAAAATTAAATCCCAAAAAACATAAAGTTTTTTTAATGTCATAGATTGCATACAAAAAAGGGCAAAGGTGGTATTTTCTTTATTGATGGGCTCATTTTAGATCCAAAAATCTAATAGCATTTGCAACTGCTACAACTGGAGTTGTTGCTGCAAAAATGCTGGGAGGGAAAACAACACATTCACACTTTAAAATACCAATAGATACAACTGAATCAAGTAAGTCCAATATGTTCAAGTAAAATGCAGTTACAGAGCTATTACGTAAGGCACAACTATTTTGTGGGATGAAACATCATTGGTGAAATGATTACCTACCGAGAATGTCAATAAATTATTAAAAGACATAATAAAAAGTGATGAGGATTTGGTTAAAAAATGATAGCTTTTGGTAGAGATTTTAAACAAGTATAACCCATTATTCCTAAAGTAACAATCTAACAAACTATTTTTGCAAGTATAGTGAAATCATATTTGTGGCCCAAAATTAAAAAAAAATTACTTTGTCAAGAAATATGAGGTCAATGAATGATCTAAACTTTAGTCAGTATATAAAATAAAATAAAATAAAAAAATGAATAAGAAAAAAATTAAGAAAGACGACATTGAAATTCAAATTTCAAGTGATAATGAAAAGACTATTAATAATCTGAAAAAGAAATATACAAAAAAGATTGTGAAATCAAGTAGAAGAAGACTTCTCCATTCATCGTGATCAAACAAAGATGAATGTGAATTCACATAAAAACTTATTAGTTATATTATTATCTTTCGAATTTTCTTTGAATTAATTCTTTGAATATTTATTTAATCATTCATATCATTTAACATTTCTTGAATTTAATTCTTTGAATATTTAATTTAATCATTCATATCATTTAACATTTAATGAATTTACTATTTTTCTTTATTTATTAAGTATCTTGGAATGCCAATGGCACAAGGAAAGCCAATGACATTAAGAAAAATTCTTATGCGAACGCCAATTTTCTTTTCATTGGCTTCTAAGTTGATGTGATATTTACTCATACTATTTAAAATTATAAAATATCAAATAAATTCATAAATGACTTGGAACTATTAATCTTTATTCAAGTGATGTACTTTTGCACCTTTTTGTTGAAGCTAGAAACCACATATTGATGAGAACTATGTAATTTTACAAAGCTTGAAAAAGGAATTAACAAAATATTTAAATAATTTAAATGCAAATTAAAAATAAGAAAATGACTCTGTGCATTGTTCAATTTAAATTTGCTATTATTCTTAGCGTTTATTTTCTTATCTAATGTAGGCCATTTTGTTGTGTGAAGTAATATTTAGTTTGGGAGTAGGACTAACTAATAATTCAAGCTCTGGACTTCTTTAGAATATACAAATGCTACGATCATCCATATCAAATTCTTTGTCATGTAAAATTAATTAAATATTGAATTTTTGAGTATAAATTTAAAAAGATGATTACTTTTAACTATTTAAGTATTCAAAAAAATCCTAACAAAATAAAAAAGAAATAGACGATAATATATAGATACTTGTATATTACATTCTTATATCGTGCATTATTAGTTCATCTTAAATCCAAAAATTAATAGCACTTGTATTTACGATATTGGAGTTGTTGCCGCAATAATACCATGTGGGACAATATCATATTCATGTTTTAAAATACCAATATATGCAAATGAATCAAGTGAATGTACTATATTCAAACAAAGTAGGGTTGTAGAGCTATTGCTTAAAACACAACTATTTTTATGGGATGAACCACCAATGACAAAAAAATGGGCTATTGAAAATTTTAAAAAATTATTGAAAGACGTAATGAGAAATAATAAAAATTTGATGGAAAAGTGATAATTTTTTTATAAAGATTTTACACAAGTATTACCAATTGTTCTTATGACAACAATCAATTAACTATTTCTGGTGAAATCATAAATGTGGCCCAAAATGAAAAAAAATTACTTTGTCAAGGAACGTGATATTGAGAAATAATCCAAACTTAGAGTTGGAACTAGTGAGAAACCAACCGATATTGAAGGTAACATCAAAACTCCAAAAGAAATAATTATTGAGTATAACAACGAAAAAAACTCAATACAATAACTTATTAAGGCTATTTTTCTAGCCTTAAATAATAATGTCATTCAACTCATTACATAATAAGTCAAGTAATATTACCGAAAAAAATAAGTATGTTCATAGATTGGATTAAGTTAATCTCTAAATTTACTGAAAAAATAAGAACTTTTAACAAGTTTTGATGAATCTATTGATAACGCAAAAAAATAATATTAAGACTTTTTGAGCTTTTTAACCCTAAATAGCTGCCCCTTCATAAGTTGGTGCAGAAAAGAAATTACCCAGTAATTCTTTTTGGGAATTTTGACTAATAAAATGGGTTGTGTAATGATACATGAATTGTATCCATGAACTTCAAGAGTAATATAATTGATGCACATATTGTGTTTGGGTAACATAATTGACGTAAATAATTTCCAATTAACTTTACTTTGCCATGACAATGACAATCAATAAAGGTCAAGAACAAATAATTTCAAATATTGGTATATAATTGTCTCATTCAATATTTTTTCATGGCCAATTATATAGTGCTCTTTTTAAAGAAACTTTAATATTTATAACCAAAGTATTGATTAAATTAGACACCGCAAATATAAGAGGAAAGATGTGGATGGAAATAGTTTATCGACAAGTTTTAAGAGCAGGTACCAATATTTTTCATCTAAGTAATATATTATATATCATTAGTAATAACTAATATTGTATTTTTATTAGGAAATACAATATTGAAATAGGATTCAACATAGCATAAAGTTATAGTACCTTACAATTAGGTAATGTGAAAAAAAATTCAGCATTCAATAATTAAAAAATAATAATTTAATTACTTAATGATGATCATATTGAATTAAAGTAGTTTAATATTTTTATGTATTGGCAGTATGTACACAAAATAATATGTATAATATGTAAAAAATAACAAATTCCTTGTAAGTATTTTACTTAATTTTTAATTCTAGAGTCTAATTATTTCACTTATTTCCATATGTATTTATCATTAAAGAAAAAAATTATCTAAATTGTAATTTTATTTATGTTCAAAACTAAAGGATTTTATTTTTACTATTAATTATTTATCTTACTTAATATTTAGATTCTTTCAACTTTCACTAATGCTGTGTAGGTTTTCAAATTTCTTCAATCTTTAAGGTATAAGTATTTTCTATAAAGTATGAGTCGAAAGAAAATTCATTGCTTTCTTACAATGTCAACTGCAATATTTTTTCTTTTCTTTTTTTTGTAATACCTCATTTTATATTATTTTGAAACAATTCATTTCTTCAAAATTATTGATATTCATCAATATGCCAAACTTGAAAAATAAAGTACAATCAACCATCAAATCTTATTTTATTACTTAGATATTATCCTATATTATAAATAACAATTTTTTCGTTATAAATAATTTAATTAATTTACTAAAATCATATGAATCTCGTGCATTACACATGTTACTTAATAGTATGATAAAACTACGAACATTTCAACTTTGGGCTATTATTGACAAGGCATTTGTGCTTTCATTGATTTCCTCAGTTTTCAAGCGACTCCGGAACCACAGCATCTTGTTCAGTGCACCAATGTAGGCCCGAACGCTGGAGATGACAATATCCATTGCTGCTCCCGTTCCACTGGTGGTAGAGAAAAAGCCGGTTATCGAATTACAAAAAACGTAAAGTGCAACTTAGATTGTTTTTATTTTTCGCATTCTGAACTAAAAAAAGGTTTTAAAGCATTTCACTTTGAAGCAAAGTGGAATTTCAAACTCTGTACCTGAATGCACGGTTGACAGTTTCTCCTGTCAAAGAATGGGTTGCTGTAACAGTATCCTCTCCACGAATTAGAACCCTTGTTGTGGCTATAGCGTCAATACCTTCAGCGACTGCATTCATGGAATACTCGACAAGTGTGACAGGAACCTGCACAAAAGCAAAAAAGACTTAATTTGGTGATTTCAGATTGAAAATCGAGTGCCAAAAATACAGCCTCAGGTATTGCAGTAACTTTATGTGATTATAGTCCTAAATGATGCCAAACTTATCTCAAATTGACTCAACAAAACCTTCTCCCAAACTTATGCGTTCACTAAATGGGATATCAAACTTGGATTTTATTTTACATCTGGATTCCGAGGAAAAGACAAATTTATTATATGGCCTGAAGAAGTGTATTGCACACAGTTACTAGAATTCGATGGAGGGTGGGGAGGGTACATTATTCACTTATATAGCACACAAGGCAACAGTCAGGATTCGTGTATACATTTTACCAGATGTCCCCTGATCTAATTAGTATGGAAAAAAAAAAAATGTATAAGCAACTGTAATTACTTTTAAGTTTCAGACCTTAACAATAAGATCAACCGCCTTATATGCTGCATCAACTGGCCCTGTTCCCACTGAACAAGCAATATGCGTTACCATTCGCACCAGTTAGTTTAACAGTTAGTTGAAAGGCCAAGAGTTCCACATGTAACCTGTCCATGAGCGACATTCATTGCAAATTGGCTGAACCATCCTACAGTAAATTCAATGATCAATTATTACTCGAAACAAGGACATGGACATGCCTGTACGTCTTCAAGTTTCCAGACAACTTGCAGCTGGAAAACTTCATCCGAAACTAGGGCAATTAGGTCGTCATTGGTGATAATCTGGAACATCAACAACGTATAAAAAGGTAGGCACATGTCTCAACATTATCAGGATGAACATGTATAAGCATGTATATGCATCTATTATCTGTTAGATTATATCTCGGCAGTACCTTATTATACGGTTGAAAAAAAAAGTGCTGGACAACAAAACAAGAGTTTATAATGCTTTGTAACTATGATGTTGAAAAACTTGGCAAACAATTTAGGATTTGCACCTCATTCAGAAAAGTTGAAAGGATGGATCCATGTAAGAGCATCCTTTTGGATGCAACGAGATCATCAAATGACCACATAAAACAATCTAGCAGGTCAATCAATATAACAAGAACAGGCTCCAATGGTCACTCATGCTTATCTTTATAGCAACTTTTATTTCTAGGATCCTACAGAATTTGAGCCAATGTACGGAGCACATACATTTTATCTTCTATATCGTTCTTGGCAAAATTCAACACGAGGTAAGTATTAGAGAATTTCAAGTACCTTTTTATTTCCTGCTACAGCTTTGAAACGTGCAAAAAGATCAACAAGTTCCTTTCCATCAATATCATATCCAAGCTGCAACCACATTCACAAAAGACAAGTTGATGCATTATAGAAATAATCACAGAAACTTTTTTAAATAAGCTCAAATTTGCAATTTACCTCCAACATTTTGGCTTTCAGAGCATGGCGTCCACTGTACAAAGAATGTCAAAGAAACACATAAGCAATATAAAGAAAGTTTCTCCATGTACATAAAGATCTACGATATGGTGATAATTCCCGAATTATAGTGTTGCTACTGGCAACTTGAATAGCAAAGGACTCATACCAAAAGTAAATAATATCAAGAAAAGAAGCCACAATTTGCGTCACATATCTATGAAGAAAAGTGAATTTTCAATAATTTTTCTAGATTTAGTGTAATGGATGGACGGATGGCCTCCTAATGACTAGAAGCGTTAAGCCTCTTTCTCCATGGAAGGATATCAAAGTTGCTATCGAGGGAAAGGATCTTAAAAATGTATGTATAAAAAGATCTACACCTATCAAAATAACTGAATCTTATCAGATACATATACTAGTAGTATAATTCAACAGACTAGCCAGCATTGACAAACCCAACCACCTATCCCTCTGTTCCTTTTGACAAAACCAGATTGCAACCAAAAATCTTCATTCTTAATTGTATCTTCAAGACAATAAAGGTTAAGTAGCAGATTCACCAACTGCCTACAAATGACCAGACCAATCACATATATTTTTATACACAAGTTTTTCTATAAAATTTAGTTTAGGCTTCAGTCTCACATTACCCACTATGATAATTGCACTCTTCTGAAAAAATATATCTGCTTTGCTTTTATTTATTATTTATTTTGTATTTCTTTTTCATTTTCGGGGTGGGGGGTGGGGAATGATTCACTCAGGTATAAATAACTAAACTCTCTGACTGAAGAACTTGCAAATGGGGTGGTCAATGATGACCATAAGGACAGCAGGGCTGCAAACTTCAGCTAAGAAAACTACTGCATCCCAGTGGTAATTTTCAACTGAGGGCGACGAAATTCAGCTGCCTCGTCCGGGGGGGGGTTCCAATCTCATACTCTAGCTGAGAAAGTGGTGTAATTTACTTTCTTCTTCCGTCGTCATTCTAAGTCTTGGTTTCACACCCAATTTACCATATCAACTAAACGTATGCACTTGTTTCTACCCACTTCTCGTAGAACCACACTAGTTATGAAAAGCTAGCTTTGCAGTATCTTGAACAGTTGCACACCTGATACTTGTTGCAAATAAGATCATCTACATTCGAGATACCTTAAGCTAATGCAAATCCTAGGCCGAATTTGTCTTCACAGGTACAAACCAGAACCATTTTTAAAGCGACAATCTAGTGCTAATCTACGGCAAAAACACAAGCCGATGGAAGCACAGAGTGCAATATAGCATTTGTATTATAAGTTTCATTACGGGTTTAGACACAGTTTAAGCATCACAACAATTGGAAACTTGCAAGAAAGAAAGACAATAAGAAAAGGAAATATATAAAAGGCACCATGAAAGCAGGTATTAAGAGATAACTTCGAAAGTACCTGAGTTTTCCAAGCACTATACCAGATTCATTAGAGCGAAGAAGTCCAATGTCTTCTGGAGATATAATTTCATAAGTATTTTTATGTTTAAGCATTCCATCCTACAAAAAGGTTCACAGATAGGTAATAGAAAAAGGATTTTGGAAAACATAATATGATAGTTTCAAATGTATGACTCAACATGCACAATATCCAAAAAATATGATTGTTCAGACTAAGCAAGAAATCAGATAAATCCGAAACATGAAACACAAGAAGGAATGTAAAGAACAATAGCAAGGAACATGAATAAAGTGCATGTCTAAAATTAAAAGGATGGCTATTTTTCCCAAGCAAAAACATGGAATAATAAATAAGAATTTCCAAGTACATTCTGATCATTGTTTTTAAATAGGAGCTTACTTAGGAAACAAGTACTTATGATCATTAACAAAGCCCAAACCTGCCAGCCTAAATTTGGCTCTAATTTGCACAAAAGGAAAACTGAAAATTAGCCCCAAGTATACCCCTTCATAAACTCAGGTCATGGCTCAAACTGCTGACGAAAAAGTTGACAAAGGACATTTGGTTAGGAGCAAAACAATCAGAACTCAGGATGGCAAAGCAATAATTCATCAGTTGAGTATGTCAAATCATTTTCAGACAGCAAACCAGGAGTCCATAAGGATTTAGCCTATCCTTCCTATCCTGTACCATTAACCAGTACGCCATTGACCAATAAACTTTTGTGTCAAATGCTACTGTGCTATCTCTGCCATACATGTAAACAAAGTGAAATAGAGAGAAAAATAGAATCACACTGCATTTGGTCTCCTGCTACTCAGTTATTTTACTGTTCCTAAACAAATCGTCATGCTTGTCAAAACCTTAATGTACAGGAAGCAGATAGATTTTCTCTACTTTCATATTTTTCTGGGCATATTTATGTAGCCACATAGTGAAAAGGATATTTCACATAGCGCAGGAAATACTTTAAAAAATATAACTTAGTTGGCATCATAATATGTCTCTTACACATCCTCATATGCCAGGAGATGAGTAACGACTTTCTCCATAATGGGCAAACGGTGCAAAAGCAGTGCCACAGAGAACCCTTGCTAATAGGTCATTTCAAGTTTGTTGACTTCATCGTTGAAATTTACGTTTTAGTTTTTTCAAGGGTTTATTTCTTTAATTCAGAGAGTTTAAGAAATGTCATAACAGATTTTAGAAATGCAAATAATACATTTGAAGTCCAATTAGGTAGTTATATAAGTTGGGAAGTTTCATAGTAGCTTGCGTATTCTAGATATAACAAGCATGGATTCAATAGCGTGTATGAATTCAAATATCAATATTAAATCGAGTTCCTCTAATTTTTTCCATGGACCCAAACGAGTTCCTAGAGTAGGATATACATTAGAGGGACAGATTTTCCTCCATTACTCATTGCTCCCACACCATCAATTTAGAGGTTAGGAAAATAATCAACCAGCTCATGTGTTTTTGCAAAGCATCCAGTGAAACCCTTCAATAGGACGTGTTACAATGTTCATGCAAATACATGTAAAAGACACATTTAGCTCTTAACAAATTGAAACTACATTACACCCTAATTTGACATTCTGCATGATCTAAATGGAAATATCTGCCAAGAAAAATGAGAAATACAGAAGACTATAACAGCAAATCTCCAAATAATCCAAAGCTCGGAGTTTGAAAATGTGTATTTGTCGGAATGTTATGACCTGATTTCCAAAAAATGTTTGTTACCATGGATGTATCCTTTTTTGAAGACAAAACTTTTTTTTCTTCTCATCTTCAGGGGGAGAATAAAACAAGAGAAGATTTGGTTTTTTAAGAATTTTTAACAAGATTTTGGAGACTTGGATCCTTTTTTTGAAACAAATTTTGCTACTGTTTTTCCTCAAAAACTCGTGCTAGAAGTTGTTAATCAAGATTATGAAAATATTTTAAATTTGAAATTATAGGACAAAATCCAGTTTTTGAATAAACTGATCAAGTTTTTTAAAAACCAGATTTTGACTCTAATTTAAATTTTGATATACAGCCTCATCCTGATCGAGTGGAACAGGAAAATTGACTATTGGGACAGGTTCAGATGAATCTGTAAGATTACTACAAAATCACGATATTACTAGTATAGGAAATAGAGGAGAAACAGGTCAAAAGAAAACCATTGGGTTGGTTTATGAGACAGAGTATCCTGATCAAAAGAAAATAACCAATGCCTCCATGCCTAGTCATGAGTCTAACCCAAGATTCCTAAGGTAATTCTCAGTCAATCTCAAAAGAAATTCCTCTATCTAATGCTGAGTCTAAAAATGTGCCTTTCAGTGATCTAGATGTCCACATAGCTGTATGGAAAGGAACTAGGTCTTGCACTAATCATCCTATGTCCAAGTTCGTGTCCTACAAAAATTTGTCATCTTCTTTTTTCTGCTTTCACCTCTCGACTTTCTTGTGTAGAGACTCCAAAGAATATACAGTATGCTTTGAAAGTTCCTGAATGGAAAGAAGCAGTATTTGAAGAGATGAGAGCGCTTAAGAAGAATAAGACATGGGATGTTGAAGATCTACCAAAGGGAAAAAACACAGTGGGCTGCAAGTGGGTGTTCACCACAAAGTTTAAGTCAAATGGGACCTTAGAGAGATATAAAGCAAGACTTGCAGCTAAAGGTTTTATACAAACCTATGGCATTGACTATTCGGAGACTTTTGCACCGGTGGCAAAATTAAATACTGTGCATGTACTCTTGTCAATTGCAGCAACACTTGATTGGCCTTTACAGCAATTAGATGTCAAAAACGCTTTGGAAATCTAGAGGAAGAAGTCTACATGGATCCTCCTCCAGGCTTTGAACAAAAATTTAGGACAAAGGTATGTAAACTGAAGAAATCGTTGTACGGTCTCAAACAATCGCCAAGAGCTTGGTTTGAAAAATTCACCCGGTCGGTCAACAAACAAGGGTATAATGAGGCTCAAATGGATCATACTATGTTCATGAAACATTCGGGAGATGGGAAAGTAATAGAGTTGATAGTATACGTGGATGATATCATACTCATGGGTGATGATCCGAGACAGATGAATCGGTTGAAGGCTAGTCTAGCTGCACAATTCGAGATCAAGATTTTGTATCTCTCTAGTATTTTCTTGGAATGGAGGTTGCTCGGTAAAAAAAGGGATAGTAATCTCACAAGGAAATACATTTTCGATCTCCTAAAAGAGACGGGAATGAGTGGTTGCAAGCCTATAGACACGCCAATTGATCCAAACTAAAATTATAGAGATAAGAACCAAGGAGGCGCTTGACACAGCTTAATACCAGAGACTAGTAGGGAAACTGGTTTACCTATCACATACTAGGCCTGACATTGCAATTGCCGTCAGTTTTGTGAGTCAATTCATGCACTCTCCACACAAAGAGCACCTTGAAGCTGCATTTCAAATTCTAAGGTATCTAAAGAGTTCGTCTGGAAAAGGACTATTGTTCAAGAAATGCGGACAACAAATGATTGAAGCTTACACAGACGCGGATTAGGCAGGTTCCTGTATATACATGTGGGGAAGTCTTGTTACTTGGAGGAGTAAAAAACAGAATGTTGTAGCACATAGCAGTGCCGAGGCTGAATTTCGAGCCATGGCAAATGGAATTTGTGAAATATTGTGGCTATGATGAATGCTTGAAGAATTGAAGAAACCAGTACAGGGGCCGATGAAGCTATATTGTGACAACAACGCAGCAATAAGCATAGCTCATAACCCAGTACAACATGACTGAACCAAGCATGTCGAGATTGATAGGCACTTCATCAAAGAGAAACTTGAGGCAGGAGTGATTTGCATGCAATTTGTTCCCACCACGCAGCAAACTGCAGACATTCTCACCAAGGGACTGTTCTGACCAGACTTTGAGCTTCTTGTTAGCAAGTTGGGCATGATTGACATCTATGCGCCAACTTGAGGGGGAGTCTTGAGAATAGTTAGGAATTAATTGTTTGATTTTTCAGAAATAATTAGGAAAGTCTATTTATTGCAAATCTGAAATTACTATTTCAGATTTTGGTAGTTTCCATGTTCGAGAGATATGCTGATTTTGTGGTCTTCCTCCGCTATTTATGCCTTGTATCTTTTCATATGAAATTCAATAATAAGAAGAATAAACTATTTTTTTTCTTTTGCAACTTTTATATATATAATAAACTCTCTCCAAAAATAAGGAACAAAACAAAGTCTCTTTTCAAACACACAACAGCCCATGAAAAAAAAAAGATTAGAAAAGAGTTTATAGCTAAACATAAAATTGTAAACCTATTACTTCAAACAAAAATTCATAATAAAAAGTCTTCAAGTTAAATTGAAAATCTCATACAACATAATTATAGGTATCTGGATGATCTCAATATTTTCTTAAACAAATGTTATTTTAATCTAAAAATACAAATGAATTCCTGAAAAATGGTTTCATCGCCGTTTCTCAGAACCCTAGAAAATGCTAATTAACCCAAATAAGAAAAGTAAAATATGTATTCCACCTCCTAGTATGACTTAAAAAAAGTTACCTTAAGGTTTCTGATATTTTTGAAAACCTCAAGGGGCTAACAGATCATTAGTGAGACCTACAGGACTCTGTGAAATTCCTATTTGAAACTTTCGAGCCGCAAGTTCTATATTTTGTACATCATACCCTATTTTATTTAGGTGGAGTTTTCTTACTTTTAAAAGCATTTTTATATGCTACTCCCTGCAAAGCAAGTTAAAAGAAATGGACTGGCATCATAAGTGGCAATTAACGAAAATCAATTTGGTATGTCAGGATGAAAGAAGATTGAACCTAAGGATGCAAGAGACTCAAAGAAAGGCAAATATCCTAGATGTTGATCACTTTTCAACACCAACCTGATGGATGCCACTTTCATGGGCAAAGGCATTAGCTCCAACAATCGCTTTGTGAGGCTGGATACGCAGCCCACTGTACTCTTCAACCTGAAAATTCGTTATTAAGCAAAGTCACAACAGAAGGGATTATATCAAGAAAAAGTTCAACAAACTAAAAAGAAGCAGGACATCATACCATCTTGCTTGCCATAATAATGTGTTGTGTATTGATCCCTGTATAAAGGCCATCTAATAGTTGCTCTCCACGGCATTTCAAGGCCATTACAACCTGCAGTGAAGCAGAAAAAGCCACTCAATTTACAGGAGAACAAAGATTAATGCAGCCATAGAGCATAGGGGAACTAATGAGCCTAAAAAGTCAATCACCTACTTAAATAAAAGGCATAGTTGTAAGAAGAAGAAAATGCCAGTTGTCCCTACATTCTACTCCATTCCTTTCTCATTTTCCTTCCTCACGTCGTAGTTACAAGTTCATCAACCTCCTTAACTTCATGTCATCACTTCATTTTAGCTTGAATCTTCTTCTTACCCATGTTCTCCTAGTCCCTATACTCCACATATGGATATCTGACAGCAATACCATAGTTCTATGTATTTCTAGGCAACAATAGATAGAGAAAATCCCAAAAATTAAAAGGGTTTTGGTGTGTGAAAAAGCAGGATAATACTCAATAATATTTCAGACTTATTTGATAATTGCACAAGATGTAATTAGTTATTAATAATCCAGACCCATAAACTACTTGATGCTAGTGTATAGTAAAGTGAACTTTTCATTACTTATGCAGGAATGCATCTGGTATATTTTTTGTTCTTGGGAGCTTCAAGCCATTTTCACCAACACAGACACTTCACACTTGGTAAAATTAGGTGGTAGAGAGAAGTGGTTTAATTTATTATGCTCATTGTAATAAATGGTTCCCCCTTAGAAATAAAATGGACTTACCAAAATGAAAGGAAAAAAAGAAACAGAATTTACAGACTGAAGAGAGCACACCTCCTCTAATGAGGCGTTACCAGCTCTTTCACCAATTCCATTAATGGTCACCTCTACTTGCCTTGCACCAGCATTTGCCCCCTGAAGTCAAATAACCTCCAATCTGAATACAATATGAACTTGGTCATATTAATCACATAGCAAGCGAGGAAAGAAATTACACACCGCTAAAGTATTAGCAGTAGAAAGTCCAAGGTCATTCTGACAGTGTGTCGAAATTATCACATTTTCAATTCCATGGGTGTTGGCTTTTATATCAGCAATCAATTGTCCAAACTCAGTGGGCAAAGTGTAGCCAACTGTATCCGGAATGTTAAGGGTTGTTGCCCCTGCATTTATAACTTCTCCCAGAATGCGATAAAGAAACTCCCTGTCTGATCTGTAAGAAAGAAAAAGAAGAGAGGTGAAAATCTATCTGGAAGAGGTTGTTTTAGTATATGAAGCAATTCCAGGCACTAATTTCTCTCTATGTCAAGTGAAACAACGAAATAGAACAAGGAAAAGTTGATATGGCGGCTTTCATGAACAAGTTGTCGATGTTGCTTGTAAGCTTCTGACCTAAACTTTCATGTGACACACGTGCACTAGCAACATAAAATAGTTTCTAAAAATTGTCAAGAATTCAATGGTCCTTTTACCAACTACATTTCAATCAAATTCAAACTATTCTCGGGACTCAATACAGATCTCTTATAAATGAAGCATCCTGCTCTTTCACGCTTCCTGATGTATAGCTTTGTTATTAAAATTAAAGATAAAGTGAACCATACACGGAAAACAAAGCCCACAGGAAACATTTTCTTTTGGGAGTTGATATCCACGCTCTAAAAATTGATAATTCATGCTCCACTCAGTTTTTTCCTTAAGTGACATATCACAACATTCTCTTCCGTCCCACCATTCTCTTTCATCAGGACCACCACCACTTGTTTATCAAAGCCAAAGGCCACTGGCAAAGTAGCCGAAAAGTCAACTAAATCCCAGCAAGAGTAGATTTTCTTGAGCAGCCCCCCACAATTATTGCCACCATCATTTGAAGCAACATTCCTGGCACCATTGTATGGGGGTGGCAGCATAATCAGGTTGCTAGAGCTATTTGGACAAGTCATTTAAGCACACGATCGTGGAGCGAAAACTAAAATTGGTGAGGCCTTTCAAGAAGCAGGTCAGAGTGAGGCAAATCAAATCTGGCCCTGATTAGTGGCGTTAATGATTGCGACGGTGATGGAGCAAAGGAGCAATTGACATTTATATCGACAGCTGGTAGTTAAGTTCCTGGCCTCAGCTGGTGAGATGATCGAGTATGTATAACTAGTTGCAGCAATCATCATGGAATTTCAAGTGATTGGTTTGCAGCGGTAAAATGGAGGTTTGGCAGTGCGGCATCCAAGGAGGCAGAGGAGGAGGGAGGTGCGAGGGGAAATTGTGATAGGGGTGAGTGGTGATAATGAGCCTACGACAGAAAAGGTGGAAAAGAGTTGGGTTGTGATCGTAGAATTGTGATGATGATATGAACTTGTGGTGGAGCATGGTGGTGATGGAGCATGGCTGGGTTGACATGTACTAATGGCATCAATACTTAAAAAGAAAGGACAAAATAATGGATTGGGTGTCTTTTGATTGAATCTATTTGGGGATGAACTAAAGGGCATTTTTGTCAATTGCTAAGCAAAAAAGTGAGAGTGGAGCATAGCTCATATAAATAGCCTTTTCTTTTTATACATTTTGGATATCTCCATAGCCGATACATCGTGCATTCCGAGAAAATGTTTAGCTGGTGGTAGAGGAATAGCAATTAGATGCCAAGAGAAAAAGACCAAGGCTTTTCAATGTACATTCCACAGATTAAACTTTCATTTTTTTAGGATTTGTTTCGAGCCGTTAAATACTGGAAACTTATTGTTTCCTAAACATCATTTGAAAAATTCTATAAATAAATAAAAAAAAAAGGTAAATTGATTGCTTATGCAATTTGGGGAAGTCAATCATAGTTTTAGATTCTTTTCAGCCATCCATTTGAATTAATTTATGAGTATTGTGATGGCAATATACAAAGTCATTCTGAGGCCTAACAGGGCAGTAGTTAATTCAACTATGTACAGGCATAGGGACCTCATTAAATAGATGCATAAATAATAAAACTAGATTTTTATAGCACTACGACACAAAAGAATCATATGTTCATAACCATGAAGTAAAGATAAGTGTTTCTTGGGAAATCTTGGAAAAGAGTATAAGTTTTGCAGGAAAATTAATAAAAGAAGAAAATTTTGCAAGAAACCGGATAAAAAGTAAAGTACACCTTCCAGCATCTTCCGGGCTAAATTCCACATCATCACACCCCAAACTCCTGGCATAAGCTACCATACTCCTAGCCTTATCAATAACCTGCTCCGGCGTCATCTTCAGCTTGTACTTCATGTGAATTTCACTGGTGGCAATAAACGTGTGAACCCTCGGCTTCTTTGCATACTTCACCGCCTCCCACGCCTTCTCGATGTCCTTCTTGTTGCACCTCGCCAGACCGCAGATAACCGGAACAAAATCGGAATCGGCGTTCCCCACCTCACGCGCGATCAGCTTGACAGCGTCGAAGTCGGCGTCGGAGGAGGCGGGGAACCCGGCCTCAATTATGTCGACGCCGAGGCGAGCGAGCTGTCGGGCGATGTCGAGCTTCTCTTTGATGGTCATGGTGGCACCAGGGGACTGCTCTCCGTCGCGAAGGGTGGTGTCGAATATGCGGACGTACTTGGGGTCCGGAATGTGGTTCGGGGTGTACTCAGGGCGGCGGAGGGAGCAGCAGATGGCGACGGCGGAAGGGGCACTTCTGAAGTAGAATGAACGGAAGAGGGTGGTATTGGGGGCAAATGGGTTGGGGGCTGGAGCTATGATAGGCTGCCTGGAACAAATAGAAGACCCCATTGCTGTGGCTTTGAGGTGGAAATAGAGGGAGAAATATGGGTTTAAAACAATGGCGGGGCGGGGATATGGGAGCAATTTCTTCTGTATTAATTAGCATTTATTTCAAGTGTAGTACATTTTGCTTTTTGGAAACTTCAGTCCATTACTCTACTCTACTTTTTTGGGTAATCTTGTCCGAATTTGCTACGGCTAAGATTGCAAGATATTTGGATTTATCTCTTAAGTAGATATGTGGCTATGATTTTATTAAGGGTAAATTACATAAAGACCCCCTAAATATATTCTATGTCGCAAATATTCTTTAAACAAATAAATATAAAACTTATTCCTTTGGCTTAATAAATATAACATTTATCCCATAAACTATCAAATGTAACTTTTATCCTCTAAATTAAATGTCTGGATAATATAACCCTTATTTCATTTGAATTTATATATTTCCCATTGTATTTTTAACATTTACACCATAAAAAAAAAAGATATTTTTGATTATGATGTAGAAAAAGTAATTAATAACATAACTACAATTTTCACTGTTAAAATAATAAATAGTATAATAAATACATAAAATTTACCACAAAAAAATTTATTTTTATTATTTGAATTCAAAATAAAATTATTAACAATCTAATCTAAAAGAATTTGACTATTTTGGACGAGAATGATAATTATATCTGCATTGCTATTTAGATATATTCTATTTTTAAAATAATTAAACAAAAAGTTTATAAGAATTTGGACTCTTTTGAATAAAAATGCATACATATTTATATATATAATAATAAAAATAATAGTTTGTACAGCACAATATTTGTACATATCTAAGTTTATGAAAATATATTTATTTATCTTTAAATTTTTATTTTTTATTTTAAGTTTGTGGAAATACACTTATACTATTTATTATTTTACTTTTTTAAATTTTAATTATTTAAGATATTAATTACTTTAAATAGAATTTAGGGTGAAAATGTTCAAAATATATTAAAAATTATATAAACTCAATAGCATAAGGGCAATATTGTCCAAATATTTAATTTGGGAGGTAAGTATTATATTTATTAATTTGGTGGGTATTTGCTATCATGTGTATATTCCAGGATGTTTATGTATTTTGTACTTTTATTTATAAGAATTTATTATCTTATTATTTATTGTATTTTACTAGTTATTAATATATTTATTGAATTAAATATTAATTAATATCTTGATATAATGATATTTTTTTCAAAAAAAAATCCTAATTTTTCTTTTTCTTTCTTTATTTATTTTTTGGCTAAAGTGACTTTCAACTTTCAACTTTCAACTACTTATTTTTCAATTATGTATTTGTGTTTGTAGTTGAGAGTGTTAATAAAAATTAAGATAAGTTTTTACAAACACATCTTACCATTTCAAAATCCGGGACCAAATTCCTAACATTTTGTTGTTGGTATTATTATTATTGGTATCATTAATAGTATTGTTATTATTATTATTGTTGTTATTAGGTGTAAAATAAATTCAAGGAGTAATCCTTGATTACTGGGTTCATTGTTAGAGCTTGGGAGGTACCAGGGCTAGTGTCTAGGATGACAACTTTCTATGCCAGGATTTTTACTAGGTTCATTGAACATTTTAAGGATAAAAATGATGATAAGACGAGTTTATGCTCAGATTTTTGTAAGTTTTTAAAATTATAAATAAATTTTGAGTAAATTTTGATTTTTTGATTTCAAATTCCCATGTCCCCAACTCACCCAATTTAATTTATTTATTTATTTTTAATTTGTTATATATATGATTATGCAATATTATTTTTAAAAAAATAAATTAGTGGTATTATTTTTAAATATATATTATTTAATATTTTTAAAATTACTAAAAGGGTTCTAATGGTCAATTCAGATTTGAATCTTTGATTCTTAAAAACTTTGACATATTGAGTCTTGACTTGTGATAAATTCTTTCCAAATCACTCCATTGTCATTTTTATTTGTGATTGTGATTCTCTCAAAATTTAAAAGTTTTGAAACTTAATAAAAATCACTCACTATTTTAACAAATTCTTTTCTTTATCATTAATTAAAATTTATTTTATTCATTACCAGTATTGAAAAATCAACCAACTATTCAAGATAGATCACTAAAAGATTGTTTGCACTTAGTTCGATAAGAAATTTAAATACTTTTTTTTTTATTCGATAATATTTAAAACTAAACTCGAATTCGATTCAATTAATTAAATATGAGAAGAAAAAAATTATCAAGCTACTATTGCTACACTCCACCTCAGTTAAAGCTCTTCGATCTTCATTCATTTAATAAATATCCGCCTCCAAATTCGATAAAAAATTTAAATAAATTTGATAATTCCATATTTATTCCGTTTAATTAATTTAAACCCTTACAGCAACGAGCAAGTCAATGGCTGGGCTTTGAAAACTACATCAATTATAATTACTTTTTAGTTTAGTTCAGCTACATAAACATAACATTACACAGAATCAACAGTATCATAATTTCGTAAAAAAACATGAAAACAGTATAACAATTTCTAATCCACACCAAGTTTGTAAATCAATTTTTCAAACATCATTTACTAGAGCCTTGTGTTAGATTTTTTTTTCCCCTAAAATAAGTGTAAAGAATCATCCCCCTAAATGATAAGTCGAACCAAATAGATGAATGCGACTATAAAAATGAAAAATTATTTAAGAACGTTTTATTTGCTGCGACTATAAAGATGAAAAATTATATAAGAACGCGTTGAAGAGTTTTAATTAAACTTAAAAGGTGGAAGTGCTTAAGTTTTCCAAATTGGACCCATATGATTATGGATGTTTGAAAATGACTAGGGATCGAGTGAAGAGGATAGTAATGTAATTTCATCTGGCAAGAAAAGGGTATTAGTGGAATTTCAATTGAGGGGAATTGGATATAGGCAAGTGGTTAATGAATATCACTTATGAAAGCAGTCAGCAAGGGGACAGGGTTAGGTGTTAATAAATTCAATGACGTCTTTGATTTTGTTTCTAACTTAACTACACAACTTTCGAATATTGGATTAGGTATAAATAAATTCAATGACATCTTTGATTTGTTGCTATCTTAACCACACAACTCTGTCACATTTTTCTTCCTTTTCATCTTTATTATTATTATTATTACTATTAGAATAAGTGAGAGTGTAGACTAAGGCGCTTTGCTCATTTATTCAGGCTGGCGTTTAGGCATTGACAAACCCTAGTAACTAGGAAAAGCTCATTTTCTAACTAGTGAATAGTTTCAGATTTGTTTGGGCATTGATCCACCTCGTTCAATTCATATAATGTAGGATTAAAGACGACTTGAGTCGAGTCAAGCTCGACTCGAACATGTCGAGCTCAAACTTTTTCATAAGATAAGTTCAAACTCAAATTTAAATATTTGAAAGAGCTTATTATTATTTTTATCTTTATTTTTTTTAATTATATATTATTTTTTAATAAGTTATAATAATTTTAAAAATAATTATAACAAATGATAATTAACATTATAATAATTTTGGTATAAACTTTTCACAAAGCACCTATAATAGCAATCAATTAAATGGACAAGAAGTGAACACTTCTTTCGATTAGTTGCCGTGTTATTTGTACATCAATATGCATAATGCATCTCTTATTTATATAGAAAATTAACAAACACTTCATTAGTGATTCCATCAATAATTGGTAATTAATGAAGCGAATTAATCGAATCATATATTCTGTTGCGAAATGTACTCTATCTTCTATTGCACCGTGTGGA
>CM033115.1:12880728-12966567 GCA_019321725.1 Paulownia fortunei | reverse complement strand
GTAGTTAAATCCCAAACTAGTTGAAATGAGATCTAATGGGTTAAATTGTGATATTTCATTGATTTTTCAATTTGAAAATTATAAAGATAGTTAATTTAGAAAAAGAGTTCCATATTGTAATCATATTCTACGTTTTTAGATTGATTTAGATTAGGATAAAATAGAACCCTTCTTTTATCAGTTTGGTATTAAAAAATCTTAGTGAGTTATTCAGGGAATGGTAAAAAAATTTAAAAAATATTAATGAAATTGACTTGAAGATTGACATTATAATAAAAAATAATAATAAGATTGACTGGAATAGAGAGAGAGAGAGAGAATTTTCAATTGGGGAAGAAAAAAGAAAAGGAAAAGATAAAACCCACGTTCTTAGCGACGAATCAAAGTTACATCATCGCTAATACATAAGTTAGTGACAATATCTTCCAAATTCGTCGTTAACATATTTTTAAAAATTAAAAATAAAATAACACTTAGCGACAATATGTTTCCAAGTCATCGCTAAAATAATTTTTAGCGACGAATACTTCCATGTCGTCGCTAACATATTTTTAAAAATTAAAAAAATAATAATACGTAGCGACGACATGTAGTGATATTGTCGCTAACATATTTGTTAAAAAAATTATATAATATTAGCGACGATATCAACCACATATCGTCGCTAAAATTTGTGAAAAATAAATAGCAAAGACTAGACTTTTTTGGATTATGTATCTTAAAATACGAAACACAAGACAGATATTAGCGAGTGGGTCGGGGTGAAAATTTAGTTAGCAAAAACTAGGGTTTTTTAGATTCTACATCCTGAAATACAAAGCAAAAGTGAGAGAGTAATGAGAGGATGGCAGTGGCCTAGGTTTGTAGTGTGAAATTTTCAGTATAAAAAATTAGAATTTTTTAAATTCTATATCATGAAATAGATAACACAAAGAGAGAACGTAGCGAAGGGTGAGGGTGGCCTAGTTTGTAATATGAAATTTTATATTACAAAAATTAGAATTTTCTAGATTGTATATCTTATAATACACAACACATGTGAGATGTTAGCGAGTGGGTGGGGGTGAAAATTTTAGTTGCAAAATCTAGGGTCTTTTAGATTTTGCATCTTGTAAAATAGAACACAAGATAGAGCAGCGAGGGGCGGGGATGGTCTGGTGTTTGTAGTGTGAAAACTTTAGTAACAAAAACTAGGGTTTTTTGGATTCAGCATCATAAAATACAGATCACAAGAGAGATATTAGTGAGTCTGTGGGGGTGAATTTTTTTTAGCAAAAATAGGTTTTTTTGGATCTACATCTAGAAATACAGAACAAAAGTAAAAGAGTAACGAGAGGGTGGCAGTATCTTTGTGTTTGTTTTGTGGTAATTTTAGTAGCAAAAATATGATTTTTTGGATTGTACATTTTGGAACACTAAATACAAGATAGGGTAGCGAGGGTGGTGTAAGGGTGACCTTGGATTTGTAGTATGAAATTTTTAGAAGCAAAAATTAGGGTTTTTTGAAATCTAAATCATGGATTGCATAACAAAAGAGAGAGAGTAGCGAAAGGGTAGGGGTAGCCTAGGGTTTTTAATGTGAAACTTTTTATAGCAAAACTTAGGGTTTTCTAGATTCTATATCTTATAATACACAACACATGAGTGATGTTAGCGAGAGGATGGCGGTGAAAATTTATGTTGCAAAAACTAAGGTATTTTTTATTTTGCTTCTTGGAATATAGAATAATGTTAGCGATGATTTAATTAATCTCGTCGCTAATATTTTGATCATATTTAGCAATGACTTTTAATTGATTTGTCACTAATAGTTATATTAGCAACAAAAATAAGTGTTCGTCGCTAAATTTGCATCGGTATTTTCTCTTTTTCTTGTAGTGAGTCGACCACAGCTGACTCAACCACTAAGGCAAAATATATTGCAGTATCTGATACGGCAAAGGAAGCAGTATGGATTAAAAACTTCACTCAAGAGTTGGGTGTGATACCTAGTGTTGCCAATGTGATTGTTGTCTTTTATGACAACACACGAGCTATTACACAAGCTAAGGAGCCAAGATCTCATCACAGATCCAAACATATACTGCAACGATATCATTTGATCCATGAGATCATAGATAGAGGTGATGTTCAAGTAGAGAAAACTACCTCAGAAGAGAATACAACAGATCCACTAACTAAAGCTCTATCGCAAAAGACCCTTGAGGGGCATCTTATGAAGATAGGACTAAGGGTTATGGGGAATGGGCTTTAGGGTAAGTGGGAGATTGTTGGAGTAGTGCCCTGCATCCAATTGTAATTGCACTATAAAACTACTCTATTGTAATATAATCTTTATTTAGTTGATATCTTTTTACATGGCCATCTTCATCTTATGTATAATTTCCTCTACAAATACGTTTGGATAAAGTCCTCGAGATCGCATTAGACTATGGGACTTGGTTAGTACACTTTTGGTGATGATCATGAAATAAGTCTCTATAGTCGCAATCTCAAAATACTCCAAGTCATAGAATCTATGAGAATGAGGACATCATAGATTCAGATAGACTTGCATTGATGATGTATACACTAAGGAGTTCGAATTTACCTCATTTCATAGGTAAACGGTGTATTGACTTCGGTACACATCAACGGGTGCTCTTTAGAGTAAGAGTTCACCAAGGACTCTGACTAGAGAAGCCATAAGATAGCCGTAGTGGCATATTGGCAATGGAATTTCTCTACAATTATGATAGTGCATGTTAATAGTCCTTTGACTTGAGGTTCCACAGTTGCCTTGTTCATGGGTGTTTGAGCTTTTGTCTAAATCTCAACTCCCAGTGAGCCTATGTGGATGTACGCGAGGTTCATTTGACTTATGCTCGAAGACACGTGAGTTCCAAGAAAGGATTCGTTTGCTCACATTATAGAGTGAGTTGATCTCCTATGAGTTTTATATTGCTCGATTCATGAAAATCCTTATGCAAGGTGATGTGACTTATTTAGAAATGAGTTTCCAAAAGGTAACAGTCACAGAGAGCCAAACAATAAGAATATATTCATAGTTGTCATGACTATTGGGGTGTTGATCAATATCTTAACCCTAGGTCGGGAGATAATAAATAGAAGAACTGTATTCGCATTGCACTCATAGAGCGAAAATGGTTCACATATATAAATTCACCAAATGATTGGGCTCCGAAGTTTGTGTGGCTAGAATGATTGTCCTTCGGAGATTGGGTACTCAAGGATTAATGGAGATTAATCCGATGAGTGGTTAATTAAAAAGTAGTTCAATTAATTAGAATAATTATTTAATTATTCATTAATTAAATCTCAAGGAGTTGCGAGCCCATGTCTAATTAATTGGTGGACCATAAGGGTTGCACACAAATCCTCAATTATTACACAAGGGATAAGATGTGACATGGTTGAAGGGAATTTTATTGGTTAATCGGATTAATCGATAATTGACTAGAATAATTTATTAGATAAATTAAACTAATCAATTTAAGAGTTAAATTGATCAAAAATTGATTAATAAGAGATTATTAATTATTAGGCCAAATAATTTCTACAATTAAAAAGTTGATTGTGGACCAATTAATTAAGAGTTACTTAATCAAGTCCATGAGTCAATACTCAAATAGTTGTACTAAGATCCATTTAATCAATCACTAATTATATTGAGCCAAGTCTTGTTTAATTAGATTGAATCAAATTAAGGCCTAAATAATAGACACATTGATTTATTTGGAGGCCCATAGTCAAGGAGAGAAATGTCTTTTGATGCCTATGGACAAACAAGGAAATTCACACTATAAAGATATAATAATCAAATGTGCATTATTGTATAGAGATATAATAATCAAATGTGCATTATTGTATGGACATATAATAATCAAATGTGCCTTATTACATAGAGATATAATTATAAAGTGTATAAATTAGTATGATAAGTAGTTGAACAACAATAATTCTCTCCCTCTCCTCTCAAGCTCTCAACCATACAACATCTCTCTCATCTAAGAGAATTCTAGCAACTTTCTTAAAGTGTTTCAATCTTGAGGTATGTGTGAACATCTCTTGGAGGTTTTTGGAGTTGTGGACTTAGAGTTCTCACTTGAAGATTAGATTGGAGAATCCAAACTTGAGGAAAGCTAAGGATCATCATCATCTTCTTCAATCAAGAAGTTCATCTTGAGGTAGTATTCTTTCTTTTTTCTTGATTTCATACAATCTAGTGTGTATTGTGAGATCTGGATAGATCTATATGAAATTATGATCAAATCAAAAACTTTGAAATCTATCCGATCAAACCTCTTGTTTTTTGCATAAATATCGTTTAGATCCTTCACTTAACACCCTCCCAAACTCAATTTCATTAAAATATCTTATATTTCCCGTCTAAGGAAAATATAGATCTAATCAAAGGATCATAAAACTTGTAACCTTGACTATTCAGAGTATCCAACAAACTAACAGCATATATTTCTTAAGTCTAGTTTCTTTTCGTCTGGCCTATAAGACCTTTCTTTAGCTAGACAATCCCAAATATGTAATTGCCTAATACTAGACTTTTTTCATGTTTATAGTTCAGAAATAGCTACGACTTTGTTTGAGACCCTATTAATGATGTATGTTGTAATCTTTAGTACTTCTCCCCAAACAAGATTCTATTTCCCTATTATACTCTCAACACAAACTTTAAAACCTATCAAGTCAAGGGGATCAAGAATCACATCAGACACAAGTCTCTCAATTTTCTGTTTCAAGATATGTCCTAAACGTTTGTGTCATGATATACCATAATCCCCATTAGTTAATTTGCATTTTATACCATTTGAACTAGAATGCAAGGTTTTATTATACAAGACCATTCAAAAAATATAAGCCATCATTCAAAGTCAAAGAACTAGTATTAATAACATTTGAATCTTGAAAATGACTAATGTACTATTTCCAAATGAATAAGAATAATCAAATTTGTCCAAAATAAAAATAGAAATTAAATTTTGTCTAAATGACATTATCACATAAATCTCTTCAAAATTTAAAAATTACGAGTCATCAATGATAACATAAAAGTCCATAGAGCCTCAACTGCAATTGTTATATCATGGCCCACATAGATGCACCTTTCAACATCACTTGACTATCGATCCACAAACAACCCTGCATAGACATACTTTTGCAAATAGTAGAATCGAAATCTACCTATCAAGTGCGTCTAGGTACCAAAACTAAATTAATTTCAGAACAAGTCAAAGTGAGAAGTATATTTTTCTTCACACGCCAGTTAGCGTACTTGGGACATTCCTTTTTTATGTGTTCACCATTCTTGCAAAAGTTATGAATAAATTCTTGTTCCTATTTCTTTTGTAATTTATGTTATGGTGTCCCAACTTTAGCTTCATTTCTTTATTGAGAGGAGTAGTTGCTAACTGAGCACTTTTAGTATTTTCTTGCTTAAACCTTTCTTCTTTTGCAAATAATGAGAAATGAGCTCATTAAGAGTGTGTTTCTTCTTTTGTATGTTGTAACTCACTTTAAATTAATCTTATTGTGCAGGATGAGATATCAAAATCAGATGCACAAGTAAGTCCTTGGATAGTAACTTAAGTGTCTTTAGTTTGGAAGCGAGATCAGATACCTCCATTATGTTATGATTTCCTTCACACCTCATTGAAACAATATTAGCCAAAAGGGTTTTTTTTTTTTTCAATGTTATCGGTTTTAGTAAAACATATTTGAAATTCTTTAAGGAGTTTCTTAGCACTTTTCTCTCCATATATAGCACCCAAAAGTTTTTGAAATTGTGCATTTTATTATTATAAGACTCATATGGTTAGAACGATTACACTTCTCTAAATTCCTTTTAATCTGAGGGGAACTTTCACAATGTTCACTTCCCATTTCTTGTAGTTTGTGCCATTAAGCAACAATGAAATTAATATTAGCAGATATTGTAGAAACTAAAGTACAGAAAGCAAAATTAAATAACATGCTCATAATAAATATTCACGTCATAATCTAATTATAAAAATATCCCATCATATATATATATATATATATGCATGACATGATCAAATAATAGTGGGCCCCATCATAATATACCTAACACAATTTAGTCTGTGGACATAAACATCAACCGTGAGTGGTATTCTCTATGTAATAATCAAATACTAACAATAAGCCTTTTTTTGGACCGATTTATTGCTCACATAAAAAACTTCATAATCATCATGTATATATTATCACATGTATGCATGTTACTTGGTCAACCAATAATATTCCTTTGGGTTGATTATTATTCACATAGATAACAGACATATACATCTTAATATCCTAAAATAAATAAATTTACAAAATAGAGGTTCTTTGGCAACATATTATTTTAATTGATTTATTTTGAAATATCAGGCAACTAGGAATATATTTTAAATTTTATCTCACATGGCTATCACTTGGACAGATAATAACCTTTCTTTAGGCTGATTATTATCTGTATAGATATAAATATAATGCAAATCTTTTACATTTAATATTTCAAAAATAAATTTAGATAACAAATGTCTCTTTGGCAACGTATTATCTTAACGTATAATGAAATACAAAATAAAATTTACAAAGTAAATATTACTAATATTTTTTATTGGAGTTTTAACTAAATTTGGGTCGAACTATATACAGATCAAACATGAGTCCAATATGAATTCACATTTAATATAGTTCTTATAGGATAGATTAAATTCATCCTCCCTTTATGACCAAACAAAATAAACCCAAACCACAAGCCCAAAATCCAACTTTATTTGAATTGATGCCAAAAATTAAATCAAACTCAAAATTCAATCTTATTTGGATTTACAACTAAAATTAAATTGAACCCAAGGCCAAATGAGGCCCAAAATCTAACAATAAGAATTTAAGCCCAAAAATAAGGCCCAAATTAAAACCACATCTCTTCCAATTGAGAATTTAGAAACCAATCTTCCTTCACCAACCAAAGATCACCCCAAAAACCCTTGCCTGACCACCGTTCTGCTGTCAACGATCCTACCGCCGGCAATCCAGAACCACCGCCATCCAAAAATGCCACAACAACTAGCCAGTATGCTGCCACTAGCCCAAGCGGCTAACGACAGTCATGCTGCTGGCCAGAAAGCCTAGATGCTAGCCAAACAGTCACCCTCGCCGCCATCTATCTTTCCACAGACTGGCCCATAGAAGAGCTAGTCGTTCCTGCAGTAGAATCTGCAACGACCAACCATTCTGCCACCGCTATATCTGCAATGGGGGATGGGAAGAATAGCCGCGCAATATCCTTCTACCGCCACCTTTTACAATCGCCCTCGTCGCGGTGTTGATGTTGCTCACGGGTGTGTGGCAATGGGAGATTGCTTGCAGTTGTGGGATGATGGAAGGTGGTGCAGGCGTGAACACGATCGGTTACCGCCTCCTCCAGTTACTATCTGCGTGCCCTTTTTGTCTATCGATTCCCTACTTTGTTTTATTTGTTCTTGGGGCTGTTGGACGGTGGCTATGATGGTTTAGTGGAGGCAGCACGCCAGTGGGTTGATTGATATTTGGGGTTTGACGAGGAAGAGGGAAGAAAACTGGATTGGGGGCTGGGACGATTGTGGACCTGGATCGGTCGTCCTGCCTCATTAACTTGCTATCAAAGACAACATGAACAAAAATTCCATAAATTTCTTCTTTTCTTCTTTTGAACAGAATTAATTTCACTAAAACCAATAAGAAGAACGATGAAAATTTTATTGATAATCTAACATGACATGCTCCATGCCACTTGTTGGACTTAACACAAATATATTTAATAATCATAGATAATAATGTAATTATCAAGAAATCAATTGAATACATAATTAGAAGTGTCCCTTGATTCATAATGATGTAAACAAAGGGTTAACGTATTCCATTGTCAAATTTCTTTAAGTGCTCTATAGGTTCTATCTACCATGGGATTAAAGAGAAGAGCAAAATAATTGATTTGAGTTGAGCACCATTATCTTATAATATTTCTTATATACTAAGTTAATTAAAATCTCATCAAACCTAATTAGATTGGTATTAGATATTTACACATTAAAAAGTCCATAATAAATATTTCATATGTCTAATCAAAATAACACTTATTTGGATCTAATAAATTAAATAGTTTATAATATAATTTTCATTTGCATATGTAAGCCTACAGTGATAAATTAAATAAATCCAACACTCTTAGCTTGTCCTTTGGTTTTTTTTATCCTTACGGATTGCGGACTTATTTATCAAGTCTCACTCACTTTTGCAATTATATTTTTTGATTGGCAAACTCTTGATACTTCTTACAAACGCATCGTAAGTTTGTGGGGGGTGTTAGTTATTTATATTTTGTTTTATTAGTTTATAAGGGTTTAATAGTCTTTGTGAACCTAACTATTTAAACCTCTCTATTGTACATGCTTTCATACTAAATTTTTGAAGTCATTACAACAAGATATCCTAGTTTTCTTTTTCATCACCTCTTTTCTCTCTGATTCAAAGATTTGATTTTGCATTGAATAATTTGACAAATATTAGATATAATGTCCAATATTATTCTAATAGATTGAAGAAAATGGACTAAATCATTTACTCTTGTACTTAAAAAATAACTAAGTTAATTGGTCAACAACACTAACGTACAACTTTATGACAGAGGGAGTCTAAAACAAATATAATTACACCAAAATCTAATTTGGGCATGATAAAATCATATTTATAGAACAATTTCTCAAAATTGAGTCACAAGTATATAGCCAAAGTGTGTAAATATACTTGGGGCTAGTATAATTCAGAATATAGGTTAAAAGGAAGATAGACAAAATAAACAATTAGACAAAGGATGTGATTACTTTGTATTAGTAATATCACAGTAGGCCCATTTACTTCTTCAATTTAGAATGATTTCTTATTTTATGAGGTCTCGTCCAGTGCATATTTTCAAACAAGGAGGCCCAAGTGATATCTAACAAGTCGGTACAAATTTAAATTTTTGGCCTGATTACAATCCGTCTTGAGAAGTGTGATCATTTAATCCTCTGGCCCAACATGTTAAAATTTTCTTTTTTGTCTATCAAATCCATTGTAAAATTACATGTCTTGCCCTTCATATATCTATCTCAGCTTTGTAATTACACTCCCCGCACTTACTTTCCCTACAATTTGTCTTTTTCTCTGCTAATTATTGTTTTTGGTAAAACTGATTAATTTGATATTAATTTTTATTTTGCACGTGCTATTACATTTATTTCAAATTAAGAAGGTCATACTGTTGCTGGAATTGCATTTTTTGTTTTTCTTCTTCTATTTTAGATTTTTTTTTTTCATCTATTTTTCTGGCTCTGTTACATTTGTTTCTGTTTAAGAAGCTCATATTGGTGCCGAAATTGCATCTTTTGCTTTTCATCATTTATCTTAGGAGGGTTAAATATTCGGTTGCATGTTTTTCTTCTTTTTTTGCCGAAATTGCAATTTTTGTTCTGTTACATTTTCTTATAAACTTTTGTTTTCTAAATAGGACAATGGATTTAGATTTTAGTTTGTGTGTTTCTTGTCTCTAAATTCGCGTTCTTGGATGATCCTTGAAGATTCTTCATCGTAATTCAAATGTTTGATTGTGAAGGTCTGCAGTTAAGTTTTTGTTCATAATGTCTGCCAGGAAATTAGTGACTATTATGAAAATGAATTTTGCCATTTATCATTAAGGGCATTTTGGTTATTTTATCATGCACACTCTCACTTATCCCACAAATTAGACATATGATCATATTATGTATTAAAACATCATCGTTATAATCAATCAAAGTACATAGAATATTTATTAATAATTTAGTTCATAACCCATAATTTATCAAATTATTTATCAATCAATCTTATATCCCACCCAACAATATAAATGACCTTTGAAGTATTATTTGATTGATAGAGGTAGAATTGTTTTATATATTATTTGCTACGATGGATAAATTGATAATATCATGTGTAAGTTAGAGTGCATTTGTTTTCTAATTTAATATTTAGTGCCTAATTTTCAATTATATTTATATTTATATAAATATAATGATTTATTAATATTTATATGTTTATTTTTATATATTATATATTTATAGTTACATATGGATTTATATATAACTATATATATAAATATATAAATATTCATATTTATTTAATACATATATTTGTATATTTATAAATATGTATTAAAATATATATTTATCTATATTATATATCTATATAATGCAAGGATATTTTTGGAATATAAAAATATTTTTTCGGACAAATGTTCGAAATAATTTTTATATAATTAAAAAACAAGAAGCAGTTAAAAGCACATCACTTGTTTTAAGCTTCTAGTTGATTTTTAGAGGTGTAGAAGCAGAAATTGACATTTACAAGCATTAAAAACTATTTGTTCTTTTTTTTTTTGGGCGGGAGGGGGGTTAGAATCTTATAACCACTTCTAAGAAGCTGTTGCAAATACTCTATATATCCTTTTTGTACTTTGCTACTTCACATGAATTCTGATAATCACAATCATTCTCATATAATGAATTTTATACGAGTTCGATTATTTAAATTATTGCGATAGACTTAAAATCTCCAATCAAAAAATAAAAATAATAAAATTACATCACTTTTTAGAATAGAGAACATATGAAAGAATATAGGTAATAGAGATGTGTACACTCAGATATCATTTTCATTAATAAATAAAACTTAGTAAGAATAGCCATGAAATCATAAGACAATATGCATAATGTGACAAACATTATTTTCATAAATATAATTGTCTATTACATGAAACCAATGTCACGAAATCAATTAATTAAAAGAAACATTAGGGGAAATTAAAACTATAATTTCATTTCTAACGAAACTTGAACTCACTATTTTATAATCTTTAGGCGATTTAAACTTTTTTCTTTTGTCTTTTTCCATAAGAATTTATTACCAAATATGACGATTCATCTTCAACTATCTCCTCTCTCCTTATCTTCATGTTGCTTCTTTTCCTCTTTCTTTCTTCCGAACCGACGTAAAACATAAAAAATTAGACCCACAGCAAATGTAAATCCAAGTGTTATAACTGCAAAGAGGAAAATTTTGTCCAGAGATATCATTTTTGCTGATTATAATTCAAAAATAAATATAAAAACTAGATGGGACATAACAATATTTTTGTTTACCTTTTATAGATGAAAAAAATTAGGGTAAAGATTCTCTTGCGTGCATTATCCTTTATTTTACTTAAATTATATTTATTCCTCTTTATTAAATATTGATCTGAAATAAATATCAGATGATATTGCACGCTTGTAATTATCAGCCACTAGAAGTACTTATTTTTATGAAATATGATAATAAGTTCCATTTTTTCTTAGTTATATGATAATAAGTTTCAATTATTAGCAAAAAAAAGTTCCAATTTTGATAAGTTTTCTTAAATTTACCTCATGTAAATTGCATTTAAATTTTCATCAGTTAAATAGTCGTCTTGATTAATATTGCTCTTTTAAAATTTTCTTTCAACCATTAAAGGAATTAATTAATTTTGACATTTTTCTATTGTCAACATATATAATGCAATTTTAGTTGATGAAGTACATGAAACAGGAAATTAACTAATATCTTTAATGGTTGAAAGCAAATTTTAAAAGAGTAATATTAATCAAGACGACTATTAACCGTAATAATCTACAAATTAACTACCATATTTGGAGGAAACCTGAAATGTTCAGTAATAAAAAAAAAATATCGACAATATAACTAAGAAATCGAAACTTACTATCACAGTTATGTAAAAATACGCACTTCCAGTAGCTGATAATTACAAGCATGCAATAATCATTCCGATATTTATTTAAGATAAATATTTAGTAAAGAGAATAAATATAATTAAGTGAAATAAAAGATAATGCACACCACAAAATCTTTTCCCTAGTTTTTTTCATCTTACAAAAGGTAAAACAAATATTATTCTGTCCTATCTAGTTTTTATGTTTGATTTTGAATTATAATCAGCAAAAATGATACCTGACCATGTTTTATTCTATGTAGTTGTACCACTCGAGTTGACCTTTGTTGTGGGTTTAATTATTTATTGTTGTGAAATCCGAATAAAGAAAAAGGAAAAGGCGCTGGATGAGAAGAGTTGAAGTTGAATGTTGATTTTTCGTGATAAATTCTAATGGAAAAGAAAAAAATAAAAAAAATTAGGTCATCGTAAGGTAGTGAGTTCAGATCTCATTAGAAATGAAATTATAGTTGTTACTTGTTGTGTAACCCAAAAATTAGATTTTTGTGTAATTTTACTTGTGTACTCCTTGTGGCTTAAACTTGTAGCTCCGGTTAGGAACAAATGATTTAAGTCCAGTTTTCTTCAATCTATTTGAGTAATATTAAACATTATAACTAATATTAAGATTTAAAACTTTAGTAATACTAAAGTTAATCCGAAAAAAAATTCAATAAATTATGAGTTAATTAAACAAATCAATAGTATGAGTTAGTTAAAAAATTTAATAGTTTAACGTTATTCTCTAATAAATTATATTACAAGTTTGGAATAGATGAGTAATCGGTTCACATGTATTAATTCTGTTGTAGAGTCATCTTATTAATTCTTAATATAAAGGCAACTCAGTAAAGTCTGGTCATTAGTTCTCAAAGATTATGAATGGTAGAAAAAGCTAACTATAATTCTGTCTTTCTTTCTTTTTTTTCAAAATATATCAAGTGTGACAAGATATAGACCAATGAATATGACTAGATATTATTATCGTTTAGTCTTATAATAACATATATATGTGTTGATACTATCAATCGTGAATTTCAGCCGTAATTACTATTTAAGAACATAATAAAATATATGTACTTCAAGTAATTTTTGAATGAAAATTTTAGTAAATTATTTGATGAAATTTAAAATGAATTTAAAAATTTTTCTTTATGGTATACTTTTTTAGAGTCTTTTACTTTTGTCTACCTCTTCTTTATAAATAAATTATTTTGTTTCTCGATTTTTCATAGAAGTTGAGTATTGGGCTATGGCCTCTACTACCACTGAGATTGTTTGATTACGATGGTTACTTGCAGATATTGATTTTTCCCTTTCTCATCCCACTCCTCTGTATTTGACATCAAGAGTACTATTTAAATTATTCACCCTCACTCTTTCATGAAAAGACTAAGAATCTAGATTTATTGCCACCTGAGTAGTTACCACCGTCATCATGATACTTTTTGTTAGACTCAAATGTGACTAATAATCATATATCCCAAAATCATAATATAAAATTATTAAAAAATGAATTGAATACTTATTAAAAGTGTAACTTGATCCACAGCGACGTAAACAAAAAGGTTAGCGTCTTTTACAATCAAATCTTTTTAGGTGCTCCATAGGTTGTCTCTAACATAAGGATTGAGGAATACAGTAAAATGATTGATTTGACTTAAAAATCATAATCCTGTAATATTTCTTATATATAATTAGAATCCATCAAACTTAATTAGACTTATATTGAGTATCTACATATTGTAAAGTCATACTTAATAGAGGCTTCTGGACCCCAACTAAAAAATTACTTATTTAACTCTATTAAATTAAATAAACCATAGTAGAGTTGTTATCTACATATATAAGTTCACATTGAGAAACTAAATAAAACCCAATAATCTTCCACTTGGGCTACATATGTTACTTGATACAATTATATTATAAAGTCCTGAATGCGCATTAAGAATGCTATCTATCCTTGAAATATCTCCGTAATTATAATTTGATCCATCTCTCATATTAGCATGGGATTAAAGCAATGTTCGCTACATTTATTCATAAGTAGACCCACCAATGATCACCATACCAACATATTTAATAATATAGATCGAGTATGTATGTGTACCAAGAAAATGAATATGCCTATTTCCAGCTTATTCTACTTTATTTTTTATGCGATCATGCAAGACCGCAAATGATTCAAAGTAAAAAATAAATTATATTTTTTATTCTATAGAAAATAACTCTGAAATGTGTAAATCAAAATAGCACCAAATTATATACTCCCACTAAAAAATGCAGATCATCAAACAACAAAACACCCATATGAGTAGTGTGCTCATGAAACACCTTTAGCGATAAACCTTTGGTGAGTGGATTTGCAATCATAGAGTTTGTCCTAATATATTCTATAGACACTTGATGACTTTTGAATTCTCCATTTTAACAATAAGAAACTTCAAATCTATGTGCCTCGACTTCGAAGAGCTTTTATGTTGTTATTGGAAATGGCACTGTTGATTTATTATCGCAATATATTTTTAATGGTCTTTTAATACCATCCACAATACATGCCCAATCACAAATTTTTTCAGTTATATTCCATGATCAAATGCCTCATAACAAGCTATGAACTCCACCACCAAAATGAAAAGAGCTATGAGTGTCTACTTAACACTCTTGTAAAAAAAATAGCTCCAACAGCTAGCAATTAAACATAGCCCAAAGTGGATATCTTACCATATTGGCATCCAACAAAATCGAAATCAAAATATCTAGTGATTTCCAAAAGATTTAATTTTTGATAAGTGAGCATGTCGTCTTTTGTTCTCTACAAATACCATATAACCCCTTTTCGGCTACTATCCAAATGATCCCTTCTAGGGTTTCTTAAATATCTGTCTAATATTCTTACTATCTCACTATATCTGGATGCGTATATACTTGAGCATATATAAGACTTCCTACAACTGATGTATAAGGAATCTTTTACATCTTTTTAGCTTAAAACTCATTCATAGGGCACTGATTGGTACTGAATTTGTCTCCATTAGCAATAAGGTTATCTCTCACTAAACTTATAGTATATACAATTATCAACTTTATTTACCTCAAAATCATACGCGATAATAACTTTATGGAATTTGTAATATAATTGATGGAAAGACTTGTTAAGACCATAGATGAATTTCTTCAGTTTATAGACCATATTCTTTGAATCTTCAGATAGAAGGTTTTTCAGTTGGATCTTCGGTTATCATTTAGAATCACAGTGTTTATATCCATCTGATTTAGCTCCAAATCAAAATGAGCCACAAGTACCATTATGGCCCTATAGAGTCTTTCAATGAAACTGGAGTGAAAGTTTTTCAAAAATAAATGCCTTTTTTTTTAGTTAAACCATTGACGACTAGACGAGCCATATATTTTTTCGACATTAGTGTTGAGTCCCTCTTGCTATTCAACATCTATTTACTATTAATGGATTTTGCACCTTTAGGCAATTTGATGAGATCCCAAATGTCATTGTCTTTCATGATTTCATCTTATCTTTTATGGCATCAATCAACTTATTTGGCTTGATGAAAGTTGATTGAATCACCTTCCACCACTCCTATATCAATCTCATGTTCTTGGAGTAAGACCATACAATCATTTGGTATCACATTTCTCCAGTGGATTTTTTCAATGGCTTTTCCTCTTGAAGTTGTTGAGTTTCCTCTTTATGAACAACTTCATTTGGATAGGGAGCTTCTTAATATTGTTTTAATAATTTGGATTTGTATTTTAAACAATGTCACTGATTGGAGCCTAAATATTATCAACATCAACAATAATAAGAAAAATAATTTTCTCTTCAAGGATAATCTCCTTAACACCCTGCCAAACTCAATTTCATTAAGAGATCTTATATTTCCCGTCTAAAAAAATATAGACCTTATCAACGGATCATAAAACTTGTGACTTTTAACTGTTCAGAATACCCAACAAAGTATCAATTTATTTCTTGAGTGTAGTTTCTTTTCATTTAGCCTATAAGACCTTATTTAGCTAGATAACTCCAAATATGCAATTTTCTAACACTAGGCTTTTTCCATGTTGGTAGTTCAGAAAAGGTTTTAGCTATAGCTTTGTTTGAAACCCTACTAACGAAGTATGTTTCAGTCAATGTTTTGAACATCGGGCCGAACCGACCTAATCAACCAATTCAATCGGGAATTGGAGGTCAGTCAAATCCAATTAGCATATAAAATTGAATTTTTGGTTTGACTAGTCAAATATGGGTCAAAACGGCCAAAATCAATCAAACTAGTTTGATCGAATTTTATTTTTTTATTTTTTAAGAAGTTTAAATTTGATATTTTGTTATATTTATGATGTTATTTGAATTTTATATTTTGTTAGATATATTTTTAGGTAGTTATTATTATTTTTTTATATTTAAAATATATTACATAATAACTATTCTATTCTATTATTATTTTATATAATATAAGAAGAAATTATAATCAATTTTCATTAGACCGGTCCAATCAAAGATTAAACTGGTCTGACCGGTTGAATTATTAATTGATAGTAAAATTATTTTGATCACTTGTCCGATTATGAAAACACTAGTTGCAGTCTTTAATGCTTCTTCCCAAATAGGATTCTATTTCCCTATTATACTCTCAACACAAACTTTGAAATCTATTAAGTCAAGGGGAACAAAAATCCTATCGAACACAAGTCTCTCAATTCTCTGTTTAGAGTTATCCTAAATGTTTGTGTCATAATGTATCATAATTTTCATTGGTTAATTTGCATTTGTACCATGTGAATTGGGATGGAATGATTCATTATATGAGGCAATTGTATCCAATAAATATAGGTTATGTAAAGTCAAAGAACTAGTATCAATAATATTTAAATCTTGAAAAAGACTAAATTTACTATTTTCAAATGAATAAGAATAATCGAATTTGTCCAAAATAGAAATAGAAACTAATTTCCATCTAAATGATGGTACCATATATATCTCTTCTAAATTTAAAAATAGCCAGTTATCAATGATAAGCTAAAAGTCTGTATAACCTCAACTACAACTATTTTGTCATAGCTTATATAGATGCATCTTTCAGCATATCTTGGCTATTGGCTTCACATACAATCCTGCATAAACATACTTATGTGAGTTGTAGAACTAAAATATACCCACCAAGTGTGTCCAGGTGCAAAAAGTCATTTAACTCCAAAACAAACCAAAGTAAGAAGCATATCTTTCTTCGCAACCTAGTTGGTGTACTTGGAACATTTCTTCTTTTTTATAGAAGTAACCGTTAAAATTCTAATCCTATTTCTTTTGCATTTTTGTTATGTTGTCCCAACTGTAGCTTTATTTCTTTTGCTAAATGAGCACTTTTAGTCTTTTCTCACTTAAAATTTTCTTCTTCTTGCAAACAATAAGAAATGAGCTCATTAAGAGTCCATTTATCCTTTTGGGTATTGTAACTCACATTAAATTAATCATATTGTGCAGGAAGAGAAATCGAAATTAGATGCACAAACAAGTTCTTAGGCAGTTCTAACTTTAGTGTCTTTAGTTTGAAAGTGAGATTAGACATCTCTATTATGTACTCCCTTATATTCTGATTTCCTTCGCACCTCATTGAAACAAGATTAGGTAAAATGATATTTGTTTCAGCCTTATCATTTTTAGTAAAATGCATTTTAAAGTCTTTAAGAATTTTCTTAGCACTTTCCTCCTCAAACATAGCACCCTGAAAGTTTTCAAAATGTTGCATTTTATGATTATAAAAGTCATGAGATTAGAATGGTCCTACATCTCTAAATCCCTTTTAACCTTAGGAAAGTTTCATTAGTAAAAGCAAGAGGTTGTTCTACCCAAGTGCAAAGTCAAGATCAATGCACCCGAGTCAAGATCAATGCACCCGAGAACAGTCAATGTTCTCTTTCCAATTCTTGATGTTTTTGCAATTTAGCACAAATGGAAGTAATATTAGTAGCAAAAGAGAACAAAATTAAATAATATGCTCATAATAAATATTCATGTCATAACATAATTATAAAAAAAATCCAAACACACACACATATATATATGTATATATATGATATGATATGATCAAATAATAGTGGGCCCCATCATGATATACCTAGCACAATAATAATGTATAGTCTTTGGACATATACATCAATGTAATTAGTACTCTCCATATAGTAATTAAATACTAATATTTAATCCATTAAAAAATATGACTTCCTTCGTGCTAACTTATTCCTTATATGAAAAATTTAATAATCATCATGTATTTATTACCACTGGTACGCATGTTATTTGGCCAACCAGTAATATTCCTTTGGGTCGATCATTATTTGCATAAATAACAGACACACACATCTTAATATTCCAAAATAAATAAATCTACACAATAGAAGTTACTTTAGCAACATATTTTTTCAATTGATTTATTTTGAAATATGAGACAAGTAGGAATATAATTTCAATTTTATCTCACATGTCTATCATTTGGGCAGGTAATAACCTTTCTTTAAGTTGATTATTATCTACATAGATATAGACATAATGCAAATCTTTTAATATATATCTAATATTTCAAAATAAATTTAGATAACTAAGGTCAATTTGGTGACATATTATCTTAATCTATATTGGAATATAAGATATGATTTACAAAGTAAATACTATTAATTTTCTTTACCAGGGTTTTAGCCAAATTTGGGTCAAATTATGTATGGATCAAACATGAGTCCAATTTGAATTCAAATTTAATCTAGTCCACTTATGGGTTAGAATAAATCCATCCCCACTTTATGACCCACCAAAATGAACCAATCCACAAGCCCAAAATTTTTTATTTGAATTTAACACCAAAAACTAAATTAGAATCAAAATTCAACCTTTTTTAAATTTAAAGCTAAAATTAAATTGAACACAAGGCCAAATTATGTCCAAAACTATATTAGGCCAAAAATCTAACAATATGAATTTAAGCCCAAAAAAAGCCCAAATTTAAAATCACCTTTCTTCCCAATTGAAACTCTATAAACTAATCTTCCTTTACCAAAAACCCCTGCCTTACCACCATTCTGTTGTCAGCGGGCAAAATAATTGATTTGATTTGTAAATCATAACCTATAATATTTCTTCTATGCTAGATTTATTAAGATCCATCAAACTTAATTAGATAGTATTGGGTTTCAAACATTACAAAGCTCGTACTCAATAATATTTTTGGAGCTCAATAATTAAATTTCTTATTTAACTCTATTAAATTAGATAATTCATAATATAATTTTCATTTGTATATGTAAGCACACATTCAGAAATTAAATAAAAACCAAACACTCTTAGCTTGCCCTTGTTTCTTTTTCATTACAGATTGTGTACTTGTTTCAAGTCTCACTTGCTTTCACATTTTTATTTTTTGGTTGGGAAACTCTTGATACAACCACATCGTTAGTTTGTGGGGTGATTTTAGTTACTTATATTTTATTTTATTTGTTTATTAATAGGGGTATATTAGTCTTTTTAATATTTAATTTGTAACCTAACTATTTAAACCTCTCTTGAAGTCACTGCAATAAGAAACCCTTGTTTCTTTTTTCTTATCTCTTTCCTCTTTGACTATGTGATTAACTTATGAATTAAATAATTTAACAAATATTAGCTATAATGTCCAATATTATTCAAATAGATTGGAGAAAAATGGACTAAATCATTCACTCTTGTACTTTTAAAAAAATAATTAAATTAATTAGTCAACAATACTAACGTAGAATTTTAAGACAAAGGGAGTCCAAAATAAGTATAATTACACAAAAATCTAATTTGAGTACAATAAAATCATATTTATAAAGCAATTGCTCAAAATATGAGTCACAAATATACAGCAGGTGTGTATGAGCATACTTAGAGCCAGTTTACTTCAAAATATGGAATGAAAGCAAGATAGACAAAATATGTGATTAGATAAATGATGTGATTATTTTTGTATCAGTAATATCACATTAGAGATGGTTTACTTCTTTAATTGAGATGAAAAATAATTGATGAAGCATGTGCGATGCAGGATTAAGATTAAATTATCTTACAAATTTAACGTGTACTCATATGATTACAATTACGTGAATGATAAATTAGCCATAATTCTTATCAAAAATATATTTTGATGGATAATTATACGGATTATTATATCTTTTGACTAATTTGCCCTCATTTTAAAAAAATTATAAATTAATCTAGATTTAAATCATAATATATGTTTAAAATCGTGGGTATTATAGTTAAAATATATTTTAGATATTTTAGATGAGGGTGTGATTGGGATGAATTATTTAGCAAAAAACATTAATTGTGTTGTGTTTGGAGTTTTATCATAAAAAATAAATATTTGATTAATTTGAATATTTTAATATATTCAACCTAATCAAATAAAATAAATAAGCTCTTAATAGTATTTGATTGATAGAAGTAGAATTGTTAATTGATAAATAGATTTTGGTAATAGTATTTTTTCATAAATTATCTTCAACCGACTTATACCCAAACTTCCTAGACGAAACCATTTTCGTACTGGCCCAGCTTCTTCATTGTTGGGTCAGCTTATTGAATTCATAGTTAATAACGGTATGTGTAAGTTAAGAGTCCAAATGTTTTGTGATTTAATATTAAGTGGCTATTTTTCGATTATATTTATATATATATTTATATAAATATAATTATTTATAAATATTTATATGTTCATATTTGTTATTATATATTTACAGTTATATATAATTATATGTATAGTCATACATATATATCTAAATATTCATTCAAATATTCAGATATATTAAATATATATATATATGTGTGTGTGTGTGTGTGTGTATTTATAAATATGAACTAAAAATCTATATTTATCAATAATTATATATCCATATATAATGTAAGGGTATTTTTAAAATATAAAATTATTTTTAAGAGCAAAAATATCCAAGACAATTTCAACATATTTAAAAAATCACAAGCAGTGAAAAACACCCAACCTGCTTTAAACTGGTAGCTGAATTACAGAGAATCAGATGTTAGCATCTAAAAATACTAAAAATTATTTTTTTTAAGCTAGAAGTTGATATTCTTTGCGCTTTGCTACTTAAGTGAATTGTGACAATCACAATCTTTCTCATATAATGAGTTTTATGTGAGTTTCATTATATAAATAGTTTGTCGCTGATTAGAAATTTTCAATAAAAAAAATATATAATTATTTTAAAATTAATAAAATATAAAAGTACTGACAATATTCCAATGTATATCACTTGTTATAAAAATATAGGTAAGAGAGTTGTTTGTGTATACATTCGCATATCATTTTCATTAATACATAAAACTTAGTAAGATTAGTCATGAAATCAAAATACAGTATGCATAATGTGACAAATATTATTTTCATTAAAAAAATCGTCTATTACATGAAACCAATGCTACAAATCAACTGATGAAAAGAAACATTAACGGAAATTAAAATTATAATTTCATTTCTAACATCTCGAACTCATTATCTTATGAAAAGATCTCTATTTTTTTTCTATAAAAATTTATTACCAACTATGATTAGGGATGACAATAGATGTGGATCTTTGCCAACACACTCTACCTTCCACCTTTAGTTACATTCATTGCCACCGGTTGAACTCCCATTTCTTAGTTATCATCCCATTTACCACCACCACACTAGCCCGTTTCTTGTAGTTATCGACCAATGCCAAGTCACTCTCTTTTCTTTTTTTTTTTTTTTTTTAAATTTGAATAACTAAATTTGAAGTTTTGAAAGTTTGTAAACTTGTCTTTTGTTGTTTGATGTAATAATTCAAAGTTGAATGGGTTTAACATCATGTGTTTCTTTTTCAATCTTTGAGCTTTTTTTTCAGTTTTTGTTTTTTTTTTCTCATTTTCTTTTTTCTAGACTTTTTGGTTGTTTTTAGATTAAATAGTTTTGAATTTTTTCTAAGATGTTAGAAATGCAATTGATAAGGGAATACAGATTGGATCTCAGACTAATTTGAGTTATGATAAGGTCTAACGGGTTCACGAGTCTAGTAGGTTGGACCCATTAATATTTGAGTTTGGGACGGGGCGGGTTCGAGACTACATTGAGGTGGGGCGGGGCGAGTCCCTGATCCATCCTAATTTAGGTGGGGTGAGTTTTGGATTTGGACAAATTCGTTCTAAACTCGCCTCATTATCATCCCCAATTATGACGATTCTTTTCAACTTTCTCCTCTCTCCATATCTTCATGTTGCTCTTTTTCCTTTTTCTTTTTTCAGAAATCACAACAACATAGAACATAAAATGTTAAACCCACATTAAAGGTAAATCCGAGTGGTACAACTGCAAAGAGGAAAATTTTATTTAGAGACATCATTTTTTGCTGATTATAATTCAAAAGCAAACATAAAAACTAAAAGTAAGAAAGAAAAGTTTCCGAACGGACCTGTTTAAAGTAGTTGCAAATGTTTTTGCAGAACATGAATGGTGGTGACTTCAAAATCATTGGAAGAATGATTGGCTCTTCTAATCACCAAATCACTATGTATCAACTGTATCTGCAGTGTGGGAGAGTTACTGCTGCTATGCACGCTTCAGGGTAGCATATTTTCGAATTCGTGTTATACTTTTTGTCGGGACTGGACTTAAATTTCACGAAATGATGAAAAAAAGACACAGAAAGCAAAAGAATTTGAACTGACTCGAGTAATGCTGAATCGAGTTTTAATGAGTCGAGTTGGAATTTAAATACAAGTGTTTGTGATTGAATTTAACTACAAGTGTTTGTGATGAACATTTACAATCGTACAATTAATTAGGATTTATATAATTATTTTCGTTTTAAAATTATTATTAGAACTCTCAATTAAATTCCTTTTGTGTTTTTGGAAAAAAATGGGAAATTAATATAAAAAAAAGATTAAAAAAATTTATTTTCTTTTATACAAGCTTTAGAGAAATTGGTGTAATTATTTATTTCAAAATGGTTTTGGTTATTATCATTTATTTCACTCAAATTATATTTATTCCTCTTTACTAAATATTGATTTTAAATAAATATCGGAATGACTATTGCATGCTTGTAATTATCAACAACTAGAAGTACTTATTTTTACATAACTATGATAGTAAGTTTCGATTTTCTTAGTTATATTGTCGATAATATTACCGAAAATTTCAGGTTTTCTTCAAATATAGAAGTTAATTTCTAGATTATTACGGTTATAATAGTGGTCTTGATTAATATTATTTTTTTAAAATTTCCTTTCAACCATTAAAGGAATTAGTTAATTTTGCTATATTATCACTATATATATGGACAATTAAAAAAATAGAAAAATGATTTGGATTTGGATTAGTTTTCAACCATTTGTATTTGAATTGAATGATTTGAATTTAAAGAAAGAATTTGAGGAAAAAATTTCAAATAACTCTATATAAGACGCATTTGAAATTTACTACAATGATTTAAAAAAAAGTTCAAAATAAGAGTTCAAAAATTTAAAATTCATTATATTTAAATAAGTTCAATAAATTTATTATTATGAATTTAAAATTTTTAATTTGAATCATAAAAGAGTATTAGTTATCCTCAACAGTTTGCCCTCTCAGCAATTCAGTTTCCTGAGCTGATGATTTTTAAGTTTTATCCCTCCTTTTATTGCTCATTTGATTTATAATTATTCCGCAAAATGTCAAGTCAACAACAATATGTCATTCATATTCTTATAATTTTGTGGGGTTAGATGCAATTTGCAAAAGGAACTCCTTAACAACATCGGTAGCTAATAGACTTTCTTTAACTTTCTAAAAAGAGACACACTACTACCCCCTTGGCCCCAAGGTGCACTTGCTCTTCTTGCAAGCATTTTATGTTGTTGCATAAGTAATGTCATTTTTGCCCTGAATAAATTAATTAGAGCACCACCAATTAATTTTTTTATAACACATATTACAAACTTTGCCCGACTAGTCTTAGAAGAGGAAGACCTTTCCCATTGGTTCGCCCTCTAAGTTAAATTCAGATGCGGTCATAGCCTATACACAGTTGAAGCAACACATTCGATGTGGCTTACTTTCCTTATAGTATCCCCTTTACGTAACGCGTTAGGGACCCCGAAGGAGCTATAGAAGTACGCCAAGACTTCTGCTACCATAAGGATTTGAACTTCGATCCTCATCGTTAAACCTCAATTTGTCTTACCATCGCGTCATGCCAGTTGGGCACCACCAATTAATTTTAACATTACAAGCGCTAGGGTTAGGAGAAAAAGGATCCCTAACTTGTTCGGATGAACTAAATTCACCATAGTAAAATAGTGATACACGTATTATATACAAGGACATATACATTCACACATAAAAATACCAGGCGAAAATTGGCTGGGAGGCGATGAGCTTCCTTTAAAAAAGTATAAAATGATTTTTTGGTTGTTGATTTTGTTTATGAGTTTTTTTTTTTTTTTTTTTTTGCTATTTCTCATAGGAGTTATCTTGTCAAACAATCACATTATTTCTCTCAATATTTTTATAATTAGATAAATGATCAAATCAGTATTATTGTCGATCACCCGTTCGGACCAACTTGGATGTTTTTTTCTCTTACTTACATAATCTAAGAGCTTGGATCATAAACTCTGATGCCTATTCAATTTCAACATGGCAATACAGATACCAGCTTTCAACTATTTTGCAGTCCCTATGTAGCAAGGCAAACATAACACATGGTGCATGAGAAAACCACACACTTCATTCTACAAGCAAATCATGTAGTCTCAGTGGCTAAAGGTTTTTTTAAAAAAATTCGTAATACAAATTTCATGTATCCCTAAAGTATAAATCCATTACTATTATTTTTTATTAACTATTTCTTTTATTATTTATCTACTTTCTAGAGATAACACATTAACATTATATACAATAACACAACAACCCAAAATTTAAAAAGTAACAATATAACATCAAAAGAATTAAGTGTCATTCACAAAAAGATTTAAAAGGTCAATATCCATTAAAAAAATGAGATATAGCAATTTCAACTAAAAATACAATAATAAGCACAAAAAGATAAACTTATATTGTTTCCCATCAATTAAAAAATTTAATTAAACAAAAACTCTAGAGTACAATATTAAAACCTAATAGATCCACACAATATGTTAGCAATCATCATTTAGTAAATTACAATGTATTCAATATCATTAGATAAAAAAGCACGTAATAGAGTTTTAACCCATATTATGGTACACAATGAATTATTACTACTTTCACCTCTAAACTCTTATTCTTATATGTGCAAAGTATGTATTACTTTCTAGTAGATCAATAACATCAAAATTGACTAAGAAAATCTCCTAATTTGAACAATATGGACCAAAGCCTTTACTTAGATTTCTTGGTGCTCTTGGATACCTAACAAAAGTGACTTTCAGTTCCAAAGATCATATTTTGCAAATAGATTTGCAAGCTTCAAAGTGGCACTAAATCTTCATTTCAAATTTGTAAACTACAACAACTGCAATTTTATTAATGATGTGACTGAACAGAAATTATGCACATAACAAACATAAAAACTTGAAAGTACAATAAGGCACTATAGAACAAAAGCGAACGATAAACATATATAAATAAACCAACATATGTACATTCACCATAAGAAGACTTGAGAATGGTCTTACCTGTACAGCAATGAAGATCAATTAATGCATGAATAGAAATACTAAACAATTTCAACAAATAAAATATTTTTAATAAGGTTAAACATCTTTTCAAGAAATGCATAGTTGTTGATATCCCTAAAAGATAAAAGCAAAGACCACTAACTTGGATGCTTTTTCTGTTACATGCAAACTTAGATAATCTAAGAGCTTTGACCATAAAATCTAATGCTCTATTCAATTTCAACCTGACAATACGGACATCAACTTCCCAATATTTTGCATTTCTCGATGTAGCAAGGCAAAAATAACACTTGGTGCATTAGAAAACCACAAACACTTCATGCTGCAAGCAAATTATGTAGTTCCAATGGCAAAAACATTTTTCAAAAAATTCATAATACAAATTTCATGTATTCTTTGTGGAGCATGATAAAATTTACTGCTATGCCCTAATGTACAAATCTATTGCTTCTATTTCTTATTAACTCTTCATTTCATTGTTTGTCTACTTTTCAGAGATAACACATTAACATTGTATGTGATAATGCAACAAGACAAAATTAAAACATAAACAATCTAACATCTAAAGAATTAAGTGTCATGCATAAAAGGATTTGAAAGGTCTATATCCATTAAGATAAGGAGTATAGCAGTTTCAACTAAACAAAACAATGAAAGGCACAAAAAAAAACTTATATTATTTCCCATCAATTAAAAAGATTAATTAAACAAAGACTATAGAGTACAATGTTAAACTAATAGATAGGCACAATATCTTAGCAATTGCCAATTTTCAAATTACAATATATTCTATATTATTAGATAATAGAAGTATATAATGGAGTTATGACCCATAATACTGTACACAATGAATAATTATAATTTTTACCTCTAAACTCATATTCTTATACGTGCAAAGCACGTGTTACTTTTTAGTAGATCAATAACACCAAAATAAACTTGGAAAAAAGTCTCCCAATTTAAACAATATGGATCAAAGCCTTTACTTAGGTTTCTTGGCACTCAAGGACAACTAAAAACAACTTTTAGTTCTAAAGATCATATGTGCCTAAAAATTTGCAAGCTTCAAAGTAGTATTAAATCATCATTTTAGTAAACTACTACAATTACGTAAATGTTGATGATGTGACTAACAAGAAAATATGAGCATAACCAACAAAAAAAAATAAAAATTGAAAGTACATCCAGCACTGTAGAGCAAAAGGAGACAATTAACATATATAAATAAACCAACTGATATGTACATTCACAAGAATAAGACCCAAGGATGGTCTTGCTAATGCAACAACAGAGAACAATTAATGGATGAATGGAAACATTAATTATTTTCAACTTATAAAATATCTTCAATAAGATTAAACATCTTTTTAAGAAATGCATAGTTGCTGATTTGCCCAGAAGATGAAAGAAAAGATCATAAACTTGGATTTTTTTTCTCATACTTACATGTAAATCCAGATAATCCAAGAGCTAGGACCAAAACTTTTCATGCTCAATTCAATTTCAACCTGACAATACGAACACCAGCTTTCTATTATTTTGAAGTTCTCTTCAGAGTAAGGCAAACACAATACTTGGTGCATCAAAAAACCACTTACACTTCATTTTGCAAGCAAATCATGTAGTTCTAGTGGCTACAGGTTTTTTATTTCAAAAAATCCATCACCTATTTCATGTGTTCATTGTGAACTTACTGCCTTAGCCCTAAGGTCCAAATCTATTACTTTTATTTCTTAGTAACTCTTCATTTCATTGTTTATCTACTTTGTAGATATAACACATTAACATTGTATGCGATAATGCAACAACACAAAATACAAAAAACTAATAATCTAACATCTAAAGAATTAAGTGCCATGCATAAAAATAATTAAAAGGTCAATATCCACTAAGATAAGAAGATATAGCAGTTTCAACTAAAAAAAAAAAACAATGATAGGCACAAAAAAGATAAACTTGTAATGTTTTCCATCAAATTAAAAAGTAAACAAATAATGACTTTAGAGTAAAATGTTAATCTAATAGATACACATCATATGTTAGCAATCACCATTTTATAAATTACAATATCATTAAATAACATAAGCACGTAGTAGAGTTATGACCCATATTACGGTATATAACAAATAAATACTACTATTACCTCAAAATTCATATTCTTGCAAGAGCAAAGCACGTGTTACTTTGTAGTAGATCAATAATGCCAAAATACAAAGAAAAAAATTCTCCCAATTTGAATAATATAGATCAAAGCCTTTACTTAGATTTCTTGCAGCTCTGAGACGCCTAACAAAAGTGACTTTTAGTTCTGAATATGACAACGTGCATATAATTTTGCACGCTCCAAAGTAGCATTAAATTATTATTTCAAATTATTTAAACTACAAATACATTATTATTGTTGATGTGACTAACTAGAAAATATGCATAACAAACATAAAAAAATTTAGATAGTACAGCCAGGCACTATAGAGCAAAAGGGAATGATAAACATATATAAATAAACCGAGATAAGTACATTCACCAAAATAAGACCTAAGAATGATCTTGCCTCTACAACAATGAAGAACAACTAATAGATGAATGGAAATACTAAGTTAGCTTATAGGGAAAGTTTCTTTCCCCCAGAACAAGAACATGTTTGTTTTCTTTATTTCCTCAAAACAATTCAATCTTCCCCAAAACTTAAATGAGACCCACTATATATCGCAATCATTATATTTTCAAATTATTATATCACTATAAATATATATATATCCAAATTTTAATATATAATATTAAAAAATACTGATGTAACACCACTTACCCAACAAAATTGATATGGTATGATTTTTATAGTAAAAATTGTCCTCTCCCAAACACAAAACAAATATTACTTTCATTCTCTTTTCATTCTCCCAAAATACAATCTACCAAAAACATCATCCCCAAAATATCCAAAACATTACCAAACATAGCTTAAACATTTTCAACATATGAAATGTTTTAAAATATTAAACATCTTTTCAAAAAATGCATCGTTGTTGATTTGATAAAGATAAAAACAAAGACCATAAACTTGGATGCTTTTTTCTCTTATTTATGTGCAAATCTAGATAATCTACGAGTTTGGATCATAAACTCTGATGCCTATTCAATTTCAACCTGACAATATGGGCACCAACTACCCACTATTTTGCAGTTCCCCTTGTAGCAAGGCAAACACAACACTTGGTGCATGTGAAAAATATATACACTTCATTATGCAAGCAAATCAAGTAGCTCCAATGGCTACAGGTTTTTTCAAAAAATTCACAATATAAACTTCATGTGTTCTTGGTGGAGCAAGATAAAATTTAGTGTCTAAGCCCTAAGGAATAAATCCATTACATATATTTCTTATTAACTCTTCATTTCATTGTTTATCTACTTTCTACACATAACACATTTACATTTTATGCGATAATGCAACAACATAAAACTAAAAATAAAAAAATAGTCTAACATCAAAAAAATAAGTGTCGTCCATAAAAAGATTTAAAACATTAATAACCATTATGATAAGGAAATATAGCAGTTAACAAAATAAATAAAGGTAGGCAAAAAAAAGGTAAAGTTATATTGTTTACCATCAATTAAAAAATTTAAATAAACAAATACTCTATATTACAATGTTACCCAAATAGATACACACAATATTTTAGCAATCACCATTGTGAAAATTACTATATCATTAGTCAATAGAAACATATAATAAAGTTATAACCTATAATACGGTATATAATAAAATAATTACTACTTTAACCTCCAAAATCATCTTCTTGCATGTGCAAAGCACGTATTACTTTCAACTAGATCGATAACAACAAATCGACTGGAAAAAAAAGTCTCCCAATTTGAACAATATGGATCAAAGCCTTCACTTAGATCTCTTGGTGCTCTAGGACACATAACAAAAGTGACTATTAGTTCTGATGATGATGAATGTGCACAAAAATTTGCATGCTCCAAACTAGCATTAAATCGTCGTTTCAAATTATTTAAACTAAAACAACAACATTATTAATAATGATGTGACGAACCAGAAAATATGTGCATAAGAAACACAAAAAATTAAAAGTATATCCAGGCACTATAGAGCAAAAAGGAACGATAAACATATATAAATAAACCAATTGAGATAAGTACATTCACTCACTAGAATAAGACCTAAGAAAGATCTTGCTTGTGCAGTAACGGAGAACAAATAATGGATGAAAGGAAATACTAAACAATTTCAGCATACAAAACTGTTTTTAACAAGATTAAACATATTTTCAAGAAAATCATAGTTGCTGATTTGCCAAGACAATGAAAGAAAAGACCATACAATGAATGCCTTTTTCCCTTAGATACATGCAAATCCAAATAATTAATGAGCTTGGACTATATACTCTTATGCTCAATTCAATTTCAACCTACCAATATAGACTCTAACGTCCCACTATTTTGTAGTTCCCTTTCATTGCAAGGCAAACACAATTATTAGTGTATGAGAAAACCATAGACACTTCATTCTGCATGCATATCCTGTAGTTCCAATGGCTAAACGTTTTTTCAAAAACTTTAAAACACAAATTTCATGTATTTTTCGTGGAGCATGATAAAATTTAATGCCTAAGCCCTAAGGTACAAATCCATTACTTATATTTCCTTTAACTCTTCATTTCATTGCTTGTCTACTTTCTACAGATTACACATTGACATTGTATATGATAATGCAACAACACAAAAATAAAAAATAACAATTTAATATTTAAAGAATCACGTGCCATGCATAAAAAAGATTTAAAAGATCAATATCCATTAAGATAAGGAGATATACCAGTTTCAACTAAACAAAACAATGATAGGCATGAAAAAGAAAAACTTATATTATTTCCCATCAATTAAAAAATTTAAATAAATAAAGACTCTAAAGTACAAAGTTAACCAAATAGAAACACACAATATGTTAGCAAGCATCATTATGTTAATTATAATATCATTAGATAACATAAGCACATAATAGAGTTATGAACCATAATCTGGTGTATAATAAATAATTACAACTTTTACCTCTAACCTCATATTCTTGCATGTGCAAAGTATGTCTTACTTTCTTGTAGATCAATAGCACCAAAATAGATAGAAAAAAAGTCTCCCAATTAAACAATATAGATCAAAGCCTTTACTTAGGTTTCTAGGCGCTCTAGGATACCTAACAAAAGTGACTTTTAGTTTTGAAGATGACATTGTGCATATAATTTTTCACACTCCAAAGTAGCATTAAATCAACATTTCAAATTATTTAAACTACAACAAAATTATTATTGAAGATGAGACTGACCAGAAAATATGCGCATAACGAACATAAAAAATTGAAAGTACAGCCAGACACTGTAGAGCAAAAGGGAACGATAAACATATATAAATAAACTAATTGAGATAAGTACATTCGCTAAAATATGACCTAAGAATGATCTTGCCTGTGCAGCAATAGAGAACAATTAATGGACAAATGGAAATACAAAACATTTTCAACAAATAAAATATTTTCAATAAGATTAAATATCTTTTCAAGAAATGAATAGTTGCTGATTTGCTGAAGATGAAAGGAAAGACCATAAACTTGATTCTTTTTCTCTTGCAAATCAAGATAATCTTAGAGCTTGAACTATAAACTCTGATGCCTTATTCAATTTCAACCTAACAATATGGACACTAGCTTTCCACTGTTTTGAAGTTCCCTTCGTAGCAAGGCAAACACAACACTTGGTGCATGTGAAAACCATATACAATTCATTCTGCAAGCAAATCTTGTAGTTCTAATAGCCAAAGATTTTTCAAAAAATTTATAACACAAATTTAATGTGTTCTTGGTAGAGAATGATAATTTTTTTAGTGACTAAGCCCTAAGATACAAATCTATTACTTTTATTTTTTGTTAACTCTTCATTTTATTGTTTATCAACTTCTACACATAACACATTAACAATTAGTGTGATAATGCAATTAAAATTAAAAAAACTAACAATCTAACATCTAAAGAATTAAGTGCCATCCATAAAAACATTTAAAAGGCCAATGTCCATTAAGATATGGGGATATAGTAGTTTCAACTAGAAAAACAATGATAGGCACAAAAAAGATAAACTTAATTTTTTTTCCCATCAACTAATTTTTATAAATAAACGAAGACTCTAGAGTACAATGTTAACCAAATAAATATACACTATATTTCAGTAATTGCTATTTTGTATATTACAGTATCTTTAGAAAATAGAAGTATATAATACACTTATGATCCATAATACGGTATATAATAAATAATTACTACTTTTATCTCTAAACTCATATTCTTACACGTACAAAGCATGTGTTACTTTCTAGTAGATCAATTATGCCAAAATAGAATAAAAATAAGTCTCCCAGTTAGAAAAATCTGAATCAAAGTCTTTACTTAAGTTTCTTGGCGCTTTTGGACACCTAACAAAAGTGACTTTTAGTTCTGAAGATGATAATGTGCATATAAATTTGACACTCCAAAGTAGCATTAAATCGTTATTCTAAATAATTTAAACTAGAACAACAACATTATTATTGGTTAATGTGACTGACCAACATAAAATATAGAAAATACAGCCAAACACTAATGAGCAAAACTAAAAGATAAACATCTATATGTGTGTGTGTGTGTGTAAACCAACTGAGATAAATTCATTCACCAGAATAAGACCTATGGAGAACAATTAATGGATGAATGGAAATATCAAACAATTTCAACATATAAAATGTTTTTAAAAGGATTAAACATCTTTTCAATGAAAGCATAGTTGTTGATTTGTCCAAAAGATGAAAGGAAAAACCATAAACTTAGATGTTTTTTTCTGTTGCTTACGTGCAAATCTAGATAATTGATGAACTTGGACCATGAATTCTGATGCTCTATTCAATTTCAACCTGACAATATGGACACTAGCTTTCGATTGTTTTGCAATTCCCTTTATAGCAAGGCAAACACAACACTTGATGTATGAGAAAACCATAGGCACTTCATTATGTAAGCAAATCATGTAGTTCCAGTGGCTAAAAGTTTTTACAAAAAATTCAAAACAAAAATTTCATGTGTTCTTGGTGGAGCATGATAAGATTTAGTGTTTAATCTCTAAGGTACAAACCAATTACTTCTATTTTTTTTTAACTCATCATTTCATTTGTTATCTGCTTTCTATAAATAACACATTAATATTGTATGTGATAATGCAACAACAAACAAATAAAAAAGTAAAAATCAAACATCCAAAGAAGTTAAGTGCCATGCAAAAAAAAGATTTAAAAGGTCAATATCCATTAAGATAAAGGAGATACAACACTTTCCAACTAAAGAAAACAATGATAGGTATAAAAGGGAAAAAACTTACATTATTTCCCATCAATTAAAAAATTTAAATAAACAAAGACTCTTGAGTATAATGTTCACCTAATAGATACACGCAATATGTTAGCAATCGCTACTTTGAAAATTACAAAGTATTCAATATCATTAGAAAAATGAAGCACGTATAGAGTTATAACCCATAATATTGTACACAATAAATAATTACCACATTTACCTTAAAACTCATTCTTTTGCACGTGTCACTTTCTCGTAGATAAATAATGCCAAAATAGACAGTAAAAATGTCTCTGAATTTGCACAATATGGATCAAACCTTTAATTAGGTTTCGTGGCACTCTAGGACATCTAAAAAAAGTGACTTTTAGTTCTAAAGATAATAATTTACATATAAATTTGAACGTTTACAAGTAGCATTAAATTGTCATTTCAAATTATTTAAATTACAATAACCATGTAATTATTAATGATGTCAGTGACCAAAAAATATGCGCATAACGAACATAAAAAAAATTAAAAGTACAGCTATGTACTATAGAGCAAAAAGGAATGATAAAAATGTAAATATAAACCAACCAAATAAGATCTGAGAATGGTCTTGCCATTTTCAAGATAGAAAATGTTTTAATAAGATAAATATATTTTCAAGAAATGCATTGTTGTTGATTTGCCTAAAAGATGAAAGGAAAGACCATAAGCTTAGATGGTTTTTCCTCTTACTTACATTCAAATCCAGATAATTTAAGAGTTTGGACCACAATGCTCTATTCAATTTCAACTTGACAATGCGGATACCAACTTGCACATGTTGTTTTCTAGTAGATCAATAACACCAAAATTGAGTCTTGGCGCTCTAGCACACCCAAAAAAAGTGACTTTTATATACTATCTATAAAAGTGTGAATGATTCAAAAGGTTTCTTGAAATTTTTTATATACCTAATACAACTCTAATGAATAAATATTAAATAGTCAAAAAGGAGGGTATAATCAAAATTTAATTATTTTTAATAATATAATTTAGATATTATTTCAAGTGTCCTTTTGTATCCCAAACTCCTTTTTTCTATTATAACTCTTTGAATGCTATAAAATCAAACAAATATAAATTTCATATTAAACTAGATTTTGAAATCTTTCCAACCATATCTCATATTCGTATATAGAGAAATTCATATGAGAAAATTATGGTCGTTTAAAGTTGAGTATTATGCACAATCATATATTTAAAAAAAGTTAATTCTAGGAGCTATGATGCTAAATAAAAGTTGGTATAAGATTTTTTTGGTTATTCATACTCATTTTTTTCTTTTTGGTATCTAGATTTTTTCATTAATCTTTGTCTATTTTTTTTTTTTGGTATGATGAATGTATCCTTTAACCTTTTACATCCTACTTTAGATTCAATCATCAATTTAATTATTTTTCATGATACAATCTTTCTATTAAATAAATTCAATAATTATAATAATATAAAATTAATATTGTACAATAACAAACATATTAAGAAAACTTAAATGCTTATATTCAAATTAAAAAATAAAAATTAAATCAGACCTAGATCAGAGCTATATTTTTTTAGTTAATGAGATGAGATTATCAAAGTAATTTTTAATGTAAAAGTTTAAGAAAAAGAGTATAGAGGACAAGAGAAATATTTAATTTAATTTTATTGTATTTTCTTGGCATATATTGGGATGAAGAGTCTATAAAAGTCTGAAAGAAGAAGAAAAGTAAAAAAGCAAATAAATTTGTTTGAGCAAAAAAAATATCACTTTTAAACTCAAATAATGAGCTAATAGGACATTTGTAAATATTGTTTAAGATTGTATAATAACAAAGATATTAAGAAAACTTAAATGCTTATACTCAAATAAAAAATAAAAATTAAAACAGACATAGATGAGAGCTATAATTTTTTCAGTTAATGAGATGAGATTATAAAACTAATTTTTAATGTAAAAGTTTAAGAAAAAGAGTAAAAAGGACATGGGAGATATTTACTTTAATTTTGTTGTATTGTCTTCGCATATTTTATTTTACTTAGGCCTTATTAATAGGATGAAAAGTCCATAAAAGTTTGAAGAAATAAGAAGAAGAAGAAGAAGAAGAAGAAGAAGAAGCAAATAATTTTGTTCTAACAAAAAACAAATATCACTTTTAAACTCAAAATAAAGAGTTAACAGGACATTTACAAATCTTATTTAATGTTGCACATCAAAAAAATTAGTTTTAAAATTAATATTCTTTTCAAAGTATATTATGATCACAATCTCTTAAATTTATCATAAACTTTTTATTTCTTATTTATATAGAAGTATATTGTTAGAAAATCTTAATCATTGTTATCAATAGATAAAATTTGATTTAACCAAATGCAACATAATATAAAAATTAATATAAAAATTAAAAGTAAATAGAATGAAAAATGAGACGAATGTCATTGTAAGAAATTTAGAAGAAGAATTTAACTAATTTTGCTCACTAGGTATCAATTCAACATTTATGGTAAAATTTGGGTGTCACATAAAAACTACACACTTAAAAATTATAAAAACTGGTGTCAATATGAATTTATGATAAAATTTTGGCAACAAAAGAATCTAATTTAACAAAATAAAATATAATATGAAAAATGGAAACAAGAATTAAAACTAGATAAAATCTAAATGTGTACATATGCCATTTTGAGAAGAAAAAAATAAAAGAACTTCATTTAATATGTAATAATTTGATATTTACGGCAACACTCAGGTATTTCTTAAAGGTACCAATATGTCATTCACGATAAAATTTATTTAACAGATTTAGTCTTAAACTTTACTATGTTAAGTGCTACACAATAAGTTTAATGGGTTATTTACACTTTGAGATTTGAATATTTGGCAATCACATTTCCTTATTTGATAAAAAAATTAAGAGAAATTTATTTAAATATCATAGTACCAAATCCCTTTGTTTTTGAAGAAGTGGTGTAACTTTTTAAAAATTAATTGGTAGTTTTTTTATCGTAAATAATTTTATTTAAAAATTAGATCAATTTTAAATTTTATTCTCTCAAACAACATAAAAAAGTATTGATTAATTTTTATATATAAAGAATAATTAGGATTTTATATATATACATAGTTCACAAATTTATAATTGTATAATTTTAATAATAAAATAAAAACTCAATTTTAATTGCAAATGACAACTTTAACAGTATAATACAACATACACTTTTAGAAAAAAAAAATCAAAAGGATTTATTTTCAGATGCATTTTTTAAAGATAAATATTAATACAAATTTTGTTTATTATTAAACCTCATGATTTAGATTTTGATCTAACATTCTTTTTATGATTGTGCATTTTAAAAGACAACCCTCATTTAGTATTTTAAAATTATATATATTTCAAACATATAAAAGTTAATTTTTGTATTCTTTACTTTAGTAAATATACTTGAAATTTAATTTTGATCTTTTACTTAATTCTAAAAATTTATGCATTTCAAAAACTTTACTTTTTTCATTAACATTCATTGTTTTCTCATATTTGAAATATTTTCTTTAATTATTGAAGAAGATAGAATTTAATTTAAGTTATTTTTCTTTTAAAATATTTATTTGCAACTTTAGTTTTCGCAAAGTTATTCTAAAACATAAAAGTATAAATATTGATGATTGCCTCAAAATTAAAATTTTGATCTCCTTTTACTTTTTGAAAACTACATACAGTATTATTAGTTATTAAATAAAGATATTTGGTATACATCAAAGAGAGTTTTAAAATTTAAAACTATTGACTATTGCCTCAAAATTAAAATTTTAGTCTTCTATTTATTTTTGAAAACTATGTATAATTTTATTATTTATTAGATTAAGGTATTTGGTATTCAATCAAAGAGAGTTTTAAATTTTGAATTTTAGCTTATCACTTTTTTTATATCTTAATTTTAATTAAAATCATGGATTATTTTCATATATCCTATGTTAGGTTTCTTATTTTTAAGTACACTTTTTTGGGAATTTTTGACATAATATAGCTAGAGAGATGTTTTACTAAAATTACAAAATTCAGGAAAGGTGGATTCAAATAACCTTAAATTCAAGTGTTATGATAATTATATTTACATTGTTAATAAAACCTTAGGAGATATTTTAAATGTAATTTCTAAATATTGAAATTTTAAAAGAAAAAAAGGTGGATAGAATAAGAGAAAGTCACTATGTAACAATCTAATTCAAAGTATAAAAGTGTATATATGCCACTGTAAGAAGAAAAACTAAAACAACTTCATTTAATATGTAATAGTTCGATATTTATGGCAAAAATCAAGTATTTCTTAATAATATGTTAATTCGAGTACTAGTATGATATTTACGATAAAATTCATGTAATAAATTTAGCCTTAAAATTTACTATGTTAAATCATACATGGTATATATAAGGGGTTATTTGCATGTTGAGGTTTGAATATTTGACAACTAGATACACTTATTTAATAATTTGTTTTTAAGTGAAACTCATTGCAAGAGCCAAAGTACTGTATTTGTTTATTTTGAAAAGGTATAACTTAAAAAAAAAAAACTAATTGGTATTTATATTTTATAATAAATAATTTTATAAAGAAAAGAAATGAATGAGGTCAAATTTTAAATTTTGTAGTCTATTCAACGACATAAGAATTATAGATTAATTTCACATATAAAAAATAACTATGATTTTTATAATTGTACATGGTTCACAAACTTACAATTCTATAACTTTTATAATAAAATAGAAGACTCAAGTTAAATTGCAATTGCCGTTTTTGATAGTATAATACATCGTATATTTCAGTAAAAAAAAAAAATTCAAATGCATATTTTTTCATAGATAAATAATAATATATATTTTGTATATTATTAAATCTTATGATTTAAAATTTGATCTAAAATTATATATATTTCAAACATATAAAAGTTAATTTATACTATTTACTTTTGTAAACATGAGCTTTAATTTTGGTCTTTTACTTATTTCTAATAATTTATGCATTTTGAAAACTATGCTTTTATTTAAGTTTTTTTTTTTAATTTAAAGTACTCATTTTGAGACTTTAGTTTTTGCAAAGTTATTCTTAAACATAAAAGGTAATCAATATTATTTGTAATTATTGATTGTTGCATCAAAATTAAAATTTTAGTCTACTATTTCTTTTTTAAAACCACATATGGTTTTATTATTTACTAAATTAAGGTATTTGGTATGCAATTGAAGAGAGTTTTAAAATTAAATTTTGGTTTATTACTTTTTTTTAATATTTTTATTTAAAACATGACATTTAAAGAAAATGATGGGATTGCTTTCATATATGTTAGGTTAATACTTTTTTTGTTAATAAATATAATATTTTGAAATTTTTTGACTAGAAAATATTTTAGTTCTCAAGAGAGTTGAATTCAAATAATCTTAACTTCAAGTGTTATGGTATAATAATAAAACTTTGAAAGAGGTTTTAAATTAATTTTTATATAGTGCGATTTAAGAGAAAAGAGTAAATAGAATAAGAGAAATATTTTATTTATATTTGTTGTGTTTTCTTCTCATTCTTTATTTTAATTAGGTTTAATCAATGAGGTGAAAAGTCCAAAAAACTTAAAAAGATAATAAATTTAAACTCTAAATAATGATTTATTATGACTTTTACAAATCATATTTTATATTGCACCTCATAAATTATAGTTTCAAAATTGTATTATTATTTCAGTCTCTTGTGTTTCATTGTAGTCTTTTATTTCTTACTTATATGGAGGTATATTGTTAAATAATCTTAAATCAATGTTAATAATAAATAGAATTAAATGTAATTAAATGAAACAAAATAAACAATAAAGGATAATTAAAAGTAGAATTAAAAGCGTATACATATTTTTGTTAAAAAATAGAAGAAAATTTAAAAGGATTTTATTTAATATGTATTTAACATTTATGGCAAAAGTTAGGCCTCTTTAAAAATTACCCATGAAAAATTATAAAAATCCAAACATGAATATGATATTTATGACAAAACATAATTAACAAAATAATTTAACTTAACAAAATAAAAATATAATATGAAAGATTGAAACAAGTATTAAAAGTGGATAGAACAAAAAAAAGGCTTCTATAAAAAAAATTAGAAGAACTTTATTTGATACATAACAATTGACAACAACCTCTTTCGCTAGGTGGATTTTATTTTTATTTCAAACACTTAATTTTTCTAGGTTACAATAAGATTTTGGAATGAAACAACTCAATGCCAGATTGTTTTTGGAGCCTGACACCTTCGTTGGTGAAATATGTGCTAAATTAGATTATAGAAATTAATATATTGCATCTTGATGATGATGATCTCTTCAATCCTTATGAAAAAGTCCAACTTTCTGAATAATCGAATGAATCACATGCTAATCTGTACCATAAAAATATCCAGGTGCCTAAAAGTTTTGCTATACCTTGGAGTATAAGTAATTAAAAAAGTACACAATAAAGAAAATGATAACTTTGATCATGCGCCAGGAAGGACACTTGAAATTTGTGTTTTGAATCTTCTGAAAAAACCTTTAGTCATTGGAACCGCATGATTTTCTTACAAAATGAAGTGTTTGTGACTGTATTACTATGCACACCAAGTCTCGTACTTGCCTGGCTACCAAGGGAAGTCAAAACAGTGGGAGGCCAGTTTCCAGATTGTTAGGTTGAAGTTGTTGAAATTTAGCAGAGCAAAAGAGCGTTTATGTCCCAAGCTCCTAGATTTATTTGGAATATGCAGGTAAGGAAGAGAAGAATTTCCAAGTTCCTATTCTTTCCATTCATCTCATTGGGCACATAAACAATTTGGCATTTGTTAAAGAGATGTTTAATCCTATTACTAACTTTTTGGCACTATAGAGAGATGTCCATGAATTGTTTTCTACTGCTGTAACTGCAAGACCATTCTTCGGTCAAATTCTGGTGAAATTCTTTCTATATTGGTTTATGATTTATATACTTGGTGAAATTCTTTCTATATTGGTTTATGATTCATATACTTTTGTGTCTGCTCTCTAGTAGCTGGCTGTACTTTCAATTTTTTATTTTGGTTGCACATATTATTTGGGCTGTCACGTCATTAATAGTTGCATAGTTGTTATTATAGTTTAAATAATTTGAAGTGACGATTTAATGCTATTTTGAAATGCGTAAATTTATATGCACATTGTTGTCTTTAGAACTCTTAATAAGAAGGACGTGCATTGAGCGTGATTCATATAATTTACAAGAATAATTATAATAATAATAATAAATAAAATATTAGAATGTATTTTTATAAATAAAAAATATTAATTAAATATTGAATTAATTAAAATAAAAACATTCCAATATACTTCTAAATATTTTATTTTAAATATAGATCGATATGAATGATTAAAAATATATATATTTAAAGAACTAAATTCAATGATACTTGAAAAATAAATAGTAATATAACTAAATAATTTCTTACATAAATTTTTTATCACATTAATCATCTTTTTGTTTAATTGCTAGAGAAGTCTTCTTCATATTTGAGCTGATAAATTTTCTTTTCATTAGATGCATTAAAGATGATCAAATCGTAATTTCATATGCTAAAAATTGATAAATAATTTTTTCAACTATTTGTAACAATATTCAATTTTTCTAGGTAATGCAATATTCATAGTTAATAAAAAAATACTAAAAAATAAATACAAAGTGTCACATTTGAAAAAAAAAAAACTTTCAAATAAACTAAATTATTTTTTTGCCAAAATCAAATAATACTATAATCATTCAGAATTACTAACTATAAAAATATATAAATAGTAATCTTATCCATCTGCTTACTTACTACTCTTGCTCACTTTAGTTTCTCTCTCTCATTTATTTCAATAAAGAAATATAACCAAAAAAACAAAAATTACAATATAGAAAATCTATAAATAGTTATCTTTTTTTTTTCATTCCATTAACAATCACATAAATATATTTATCATAAAACCTAAAATTAGAGCTATATGAATTCACCTCTTCCAAGGTTTAGATTAACAAATGATTTAAGCAATACCTCAGTAATGTCAAATTGTTATGTATCAAATAAAGTTCTTCTAATTTTTTTTATAGAAGCCTTTTTTTTTGTTCTATCCACTTTTAATACTTGTTTCAATCTTTCATATTATATTTTTATTTTGTTAAGTTAAATTATTTTGTTAATTATGTTTTGTCATAAATATCATATTCATGTTTGGATTTTTATAATTTTTCATGGGTAATTTTTAAAGAGGCCTAACTTTTGCCATAAATGTTAAATACATATTAAATAAAATCCTTTTAAATTTTCTTCTATTTTTTAACAAAAATATGTATACGCTTTTAATTCTACTTTTAATTATCCTTTATTGTTTATTTTGTTTCATTTAATTACATTTAATTCTATTTATTATTAACATTGATTTAAGATTATTTAACAATATACCTCCATATAAGTAAGAAATAAAAGACTACAATGAAACACAAGAGACTGAAATAATAATACAATTTTGAAACTATAATTTATGAGGTGCAATATAAAATATGATTTGTAAAAGTCATAATAAATCATTATTTAGAGTTTAAATTTATTATCTTTTTAAGTTTTTTGGACTTTTCACCTCATTGATTAAACCTAATTAAAATAAAGAATGAGAAGAAAACACAACAAATATAAATAAAATATTTCTCTTATTCTATTTACTCTTTTCTCTTAAATCGCACTATATAAAAATTAATTTAAAACCTCTTTCAAAGTTTTATTATTATACCATAACACTTGAAGTTAAGATTATTTGAATTCAACTCTCTTGAGAACTAAAATATTTTCTAGTCAAAAAATTTCAAAATATTATATTTATTAACAAAAAAAGTATTAACCTAACATATATGAAAGCAATCCCATCATTTTCTTTAAATGTCATGTTTTAAATAAAAATATTAAAAAAAAGTAATAAACCAAAATTTAATTTTAAAACTCTCTTCAATTGCATACCAAATACCTTAATTTAGTAAATAATAAAACCATATGTGGTTTTAAAAAAGAAATAGTAGACTAAAATTTTAATTTTGATGCAACAATCAATAATTACAAATAATATTGATTACCTTTTATGTTTAAGAATAACTTTGCAAAAACTAAAGTCTCAAAATGAGTACTTTAAATTAAAAAAAAAAAAACTTAAATAAAAGCATAGTTTTCAAAATGCATAAATTATTAGAAATAAGTAAAAGACCAAAATTAAAGCTCATGTTTACAAAAGTAAATAGTATAAATTAACTTTTATATGTTTGAAATATATAAAATTGAAGGCTTACGAATTTTATCTTTCATGATTTAGATGGAGTCCAAAGACCCTTTGAATTGATGGAAGTGGAGAATTGGTACACCCAAGAAATAGGCCAAAGATAGAGCTATGCCAATTTGATGTGAAGACTTTGGGCACATAGTACAATAGTCTATATGTTAATAAAAAAGATGGGGAACCAGTCATATATCAGTGTCCACCAAACTTGCTAATTATCATTGTCGTTATTTATTTAAGTTTTTTTTTTTGTGTGTGTAAGTTTCCCTACTACAGCTGCATCTTTCTTTGTGCCAAATCTTGAACTTGCATTGCCACCTTGATAAGAAATAGTCTCCTTACTTCAAGTATATTTTGTCATCAGTCTACCAAAAAAAAAATTAATTAACTAATAATAATAGTAATAATGATAATCTCATCTAAACCTGAGAATTCACTTTTGTTATAATGTTTCTAATCCTTGAGAGCTTGGCAGGAAGAGTGGCTCGGCACTTGTGCATGAGGCCTTACTATTAAGAACCATGAGAATGTGGGGTCAGCTTGTGCCGCTGTTTCCTAGAAGTGGGAGACATTACTATAAACAATCTTGACATCCAACTATTACCTTTGGTAACTTCACCTTCTGACGCTCAATGGGTAAGTAATCAAAATCTATCATAAAATGAAGCTCTTCCTTAGAGTAGTACATTGAGATTGAAAATTGAGCATTAAATAACTTTGAATGTTTTTCTAGATTAATGATCCAAAACATAAAATCTTCAATGAAAACTTAATCTTGAAAATTATTGTTAATTTAAATCGGAGTAAAACATGCACTACAAGTTTACAACTAAAGAGGCTTACCACAGGCAAATAATGAAACATCAGAACAAAATTACGAGAAAAGCCACATCAAAAGAAGGAAAAATGCAGCCAAAGTAAGTTGGCAGCCATACAAAATAACAAAATCAAAGAAAGGAAGCAATAGGTGAAGTCAAAAGTACTCCCTAGGGAAAATTAACAAGTGAATAAAATGTTAAACACAAGCAAGTTAATAGATCACGGAGAAGAGAAATAATACCAATAGGCGAGAGCCAACTCCGGAAGCACACTGACATAGTTATCTCAATGAATCTGTCTGAATCAAATAATAGGGACCAGCAAAGCATTAACTGACCATTAAATATGGGGATATAGTAAATAAGCAGCGGCTGCAACTAGCCGAACAATCAAAAATCACTACTACCATCCAAGGCATAGGCAGCACCATAGTACTAATACATGGCATTGGTAGTGAACATAAAGGAGACATCCAAGAAGACTATTTTGAGTGTATCTCTAAGATACAAATAAGTAAATCTGATATTCAAACCCAGTGGCCTAAAAAGAAAGAAAAAAAAAAGGGGGGGTGGGGTGGGGTGGGGTTGGGGAACTGCAGAAAATTAGGAGATTTCACTCCCTCATAAGCTATTAATTCACTTAACAATAGTGAAACTACCTCATAGATAATTTGTTACTTTCTTATTCTCGCAACAACTATTTAGCATTGATCCTTTAGACTAATATTCACCTAGAAGCTGTGAATCTTGAGAATTTAATTAAGCAAGGATATCAAACAGTCCAGCAAGATTGCGCAAAACCAATGATTTTGTTTTGCCAAGTCTCCATGAAGAATTAAATTTTTAATTATAAAAATCCGCTTAATCTTCTGTGCTATTTACCAGAGATCACTAGAAGTGATTAGTCCTCCTAAGACTCATTATAATTGCATGAACTTGAAGTTGCATGACTTTAAATGTATGAATAGGTTTTAAGCATTTCCCTACTGTGAATAGTACATAGGAATGACATGGGGCGGATTTAGTAAGGGTTGATTATACCTGAAATCGCCCCGTTAAGCATAGAGTGGACCCAAAACCTATCCATTCTGGATTTAGCTCTGAACCCGCCTTGCACTGAACCCAAATTCTGATAGGTTCAACTCGCTAGACCCGCTACCCTATTAATTTAGCTACTTAAAAATTGAAAAAGGTCTAACGTGAAAGGAAAATAGCTAGTAAATGAATAAATTACATGTACATCATCTTGTCTTTACCACAAGGTCGAGTTAAAAAAATAAGAAGACAATTAACATTTTAAGAATTCTTTGACTTTTCACTTGGGCCTAGCCTGAATGTTTTAAGCTATTTACAGGTATGTTTTTCCATGTCTTCCTAGATGTTCTCCTCATTTTTCTGTGATTTCGACCTTAGTTTTTTTTATTTAACGTAAAAGCAATGAGGTTTTTTAATCAAGAGAAGAAGAATAAGCAATGACACTATCTAAAACATCCTTAGGATCGTTACCTAATCATCTCTGATTGTTACTTTCATTTAGTGGGTGGTGCAAGGACGGTGGAAGAGTCAAGAAATAAAGACTTGTGAGGTGTTGATGGTGGGAAGATGCTTTGGAAGAGTCAAGAAACCACCGCGTACAGTAGTGGTGGGTCATGCACTTTGAGGCATTAAGTGTCTAAGGTGGGTTAGTAAAACCTATTACTCATCCCGAACTCGATTGGGTTTAAAAAAAATCCACTATATGTCCTAAAACCCGCTTAGCCACCCCAAACTCACTACGAGCAAGATGGGTTTGTGACTAGTCCGAGTTTTATGTGGAGCCACATTCCTAATTGATATGGTATAGGTTGGGCCTAGTTCATAATAGGTGTATATGGGCTTCAAATTATTGGACTTAATGTTTCTATGGTCCGTGTTCGTATAACAACGTGGTAGGATATCCATTTTGGTGTCCATAGAACAGAGCTGAGATGGATTGGTAGTCAGAGGGTTATCTGATAACAATTGAGCCTGGGAGAAGGAGCTTTGTTCATAAATGGTCATCCGTCCATGTTAGAGCTGACCTGATCAGCTTAGATATGAGGTCTAATGGAAAATAGTATGGTATAAGTTCGTGTTGACCTCCTCACCTCAAGCGTAAAATTGTATAGAGATGACATGGCATAAGTTTGAGCTGATCTAGTATTTAGCACAAAATGACAAAATTAGGCAGTTATTAATAAATAATAATAGAGAATATTATATAGGGCAAATCATTAGACTGATGATGTGTACACTAGGCAATTATAATAAAATATGGACAAAATTCTCTTTTTGCCCTAAATAAGGTCATATTATAAAAAGGAGCCTTTGGTTCCAAGCAAGAGGGGTTCCACTTTTTCTAAATATACTTTTCTCTTGATATATTAATGAGTTTTTTCCATAACATGAGTAAGAATTTTTCATGGCTGACTACTAACTTAAACATCAGAGTGCCTACATTGCTTCCAGTGTCTTGCAAGTTAAACCAACATTGTTCGTGGGCTAGCGTAGATCAACCTGTAGCATTCAGTGGTATTGAGGTTTGTGGGTTTACATTTCTTGTTGTGTTTTATTCATCACATCAAGTGGCGCCATTTATGGGGACTTTTGAGCTAAGGTATGAGTTTAGCTTTTGTTTTATCTTAGAATTACCTTAAATTATTTTCTGGGCATTTTGATGGAATTATTGGATTTTTTGTTACAATTGTTCATTCAAAACTAGGAAGTTATTAGGTGTTTTTTCTTTTTTTTTTGTTGTGTTATTTGGTTTCTTTGAATTATTATATTAGGATATCAAAGGATATATATATATATATATATGGAAAATAATGGATTTCAACGTGATTTAGATAAGGAGATGGGTTTACATGCTGAAAAGAGTAGGTTTTGTGAAGAAGAAAGCCTAGGCGAGAAAGAATGCCCCTTCCAGTTACTCCGGGCACCATTCCTCGTCGAACGGTAGCACCAAAGATGGTTGAGATGGGCATAAGCTGCTTTTAGCACTCCAGTCACTTTGACACTATAGCAGTTGCAAGCCTGATAGCTACTACAACTTTAAGGTTGCAAACCCAAATGCAGGTTGTATTAACTAATAAATTTCTCATGAGTTCGAAATCGATCCACAGGAAAGTTGCTTGAAGAATTCAAGATTATAATTCTAAAAAAAATAGAATTTATGTGATTCAAAATATAAAAAATTAATGTATGTTGTAACTAAAGAAAAAATCAAAGTACTAAAAGTATTGAGTATTAGAGATCCACTCTTGAGTTTTGATAGAGAAACGATTATTTATTCTTTTTACCTATCTTAATTGCCATCATTAGAATTCATATATAATGAAGGTTCTAATGGGAAGATATTATCAAATTGCTCATGTAATAAGGTAATCATAATATTGCCTTACTATTTGCAAATTATCTCTTAACACTAATAGTTATTTATGAGATCAAGCATTTATTGTCAACAACAAATCAATGTTTCACATTAGCAGTCTGTGGGGTAGAACCGTATAATAAGTTAAATGAACCCAAATATTTGTTGTACTATTGCAGATACATAAATCAAGAATCACCACAAAACAAGTAGGATTTAGATCAAAACTCAAAATAATAATACAACATACTTAAATATTTTCTCCATTCATCTTCCTCCATCAAAAGGTTCACCCTTTTTTCTTAGCAAAATAAAATTTAGTAAGACAAGTATGCTAGAGGCCAAATATATAATAGAGGAGTTAATCAAATGGTATGCTAGTTGCCAAAAGTTGGTAAGTTGTTATACTAAATCCTCAAAATTCTCACCTACCTTATTAAATTGCATTTTTAGGTCAGATACAACTAGATTTTGATGATGAGTAAGAACAAAAGTTGTCGATATTTTGGTTCTAATATATTTTCATATATCATTTGTCAAATTTGGCTATCGCATGAGGAAGATATGGTTAAATTACCGAATTATGTCCAAGACCCATCTTTTAATAGCAACAACACATTGCAATATATGTTTTTACCATTTTAACATATTTTATCACCATCTTATCTTCAATAAACTTATTTATTTACGTCTTGTCTATAACATATCTACATTTCAACTGAAAACTAATTTGGGCTTAAGAGATATGACCCAATTGGTCAAATAAGTCAATACTAGGCTAAACTCTGATCCAAATTTTTGGTGATCCATTTTATACAACCACTTGGACGAATTTGTTGCTATAATCAAGACTGAATTGGGTGAACTTCCAATATAAAAGTTGTAGTTCTATCTCTTAAATTTCAAATGAAGTAGATTCAGGCCCATAGGGCTTTTGATCATGGAGTTATACCCAAAAAATAAAAACTGCACAAGTTTGAAAATATGCTTCTTTTGATCTTTTTATATTCATTGATTCCCTAACACAAAATAGTAATAGAATAATAATATTAACAAGAATAAATCCAGAAAAGTATAAAGGATTTTGATATAAAAATATGTCAAAATATTCACTTATCATGGCTCAATTACTCTCATCCATTCCTGTCGTCGTTCCATCTGTGTCCTCATCTTGATCTTCCTTCGAATTCGGTTGACCTTGTCATTATACAAAGGCCTTGATCCAATCATCAAGACATGCTTAGGTTTCTAAATTTTTGGGAGATAAGGTTGAGTGTTTCTCACTCTATATATTACCTCCCGCACTAAAGACTTACTCCACTGTAATAGTTGAGGCAGGTGAAGCAAGTATCTCCTTCGTCATCATAAATAAAACTAGATACATTTGCTCTTTTTGTAGCCACCATCGCAAAAATATCGAACTCTCCATAGTCATCTGTCTCATTAAACTTAAATTAAATATTAAAATAACTCTCAAGTTCCTTGTTGGAACTTGAGGATCCTCGAGGACGATTAGTCCATTTCCTAAGTAAAAGTTGTATTGTCGTAAGTCTAGAACTACTACTACTACTACTAGTTCTATGTATATTAACTTGAGTTGATTTGAGCCATATTTGGAACTATATTAAAAGTGTTCTAACTTTAAATATAATATTTCATATATCTAGAGTATAATCATTTTCATAATATATTAAAGCATTGTAATAAATTAATAACATATCTTATAAACTATCTAATTTAAGTCTAGGATAAAAAACAACAGCAATTAAATTAATATCTGAAATTTCAAAAAAATATTTTTCTCATTTCAACTACATTGATAAAGCACAATTTACTAAATTTTCATCTTTGGAGTTGATGTTTTCATGTAAAACTGATACAATATTATAATAATTTAATAATATTAAATGAGAAGTTGGGGAATAAACATTAGATAATTGAAAATTAGTATCATTAAATATTCTTAAAATATTACAAAAAATTTCACATATTGTCCAATAATGTGGATATAAATGAAAATGAATAGTAATAATTTGTAAAAAAAATTAACATAATAAATCTTTATAATCGATAGATTCTTCTATAATTTATATGTTGAATTCTAATGGATTGGAACATCCCGTGAAAATTTTTTAGGCCTCACATCATTGGCCTTACAAAATCTAAACCTTTGTTTATTAATATATGGATGTGTCCATTAATAATAAAATACTTGTCTAATTGGTTTAAGTTGATTATCTAAAACTTTTACGTCATCTTGTACACATAAATTTAAAATATGACATACACATCTAATATAAAAAATTTTATCACCAATTGATGGTTCACATACAACTTTAAGATCATTAATACTAGCATTATTACCTGCAGTATTGTCAAATGATATTGAAAAAATTTTATTAACTAAATTATATTCTTCTAATATTGTAAATATAATTTGTGAAATATTTGTCATCGTGCTATCAAAAACTCTAAATGCAAGTAATCATTTTTGAATAGTCAAAGAATCATCAATTCAATGACATGTAATACCCATATATGAATATATTTGTCAATGGTCACTCCAAATATCACTACATAAATGAATTTTATTATTTACATTGTTTAATATTTCTTTTAACTCTTTTTAGTTTTATTATATAATTTTTTTACATGGCATGTTAGTATGGTTCGTGGAATACTTTTAACCATCAAATTATATGTTGTTTAAATTAATTCATTAAAAAAGAATTTATTTGCAAAATTAAAATTAAGATGCTCAACAAAAATAAATCTAGCTAAATTTTCTCTACATCTAACATTATTATATTTAAATAAAGAAAGATTTTTACCTCCATTGGCGCTGAAAGATGCGAATGACAGCATTTGAGTTTGGGTACAGTCAATGCCAAGTTACACTGGATGTTTCTTCTTCACATGTCTTCTTAAGGATCCATAACCTCTTCCGGATTGAAATTTGTAAGATTGCGAACAATACTTACACTTTGCTCGCATCTCTCTATTTGAAAATATCACTTTATCAAAATATTTGGTAAAAATAGAGGATTTAAGAGATAGAGTAGATTGAGTATGAGCATCACTCATTGTTTATTGAGTAGTAAACAAGTGCGTTTACTCTTCATCACTCAACTCAACTTCATAATTGATGTTGAGCTTTGGTTGCTCGTTGGTAGTGGACATCTTTCTCTTACCTCTATTGCTTAAACCGACCAATTCTTGATAAATAATGAAAATTTAGTATATAGAATTGAATAATGAATAATTGAAGATGAAGAAAATGAAATACGAAATATAATTTAATAAAAAAATTGAAATAGTATAGAATATAGAATTAAGAATAAATAATTGAGAGTAAAAAATTAGAGAATTGAGTTTTGAGAGTTGAAGTGTAAAAAAAATGAAGAGTGAAAGGGTATTTATAGGGAAAATGAAAAAAAAAGACTTTAACCGTTGGCAATGGCATTTTATAATTTTACTTTGTTTTGAAACCACTAGGTTGGACCCAGTGGTTCACCCGGGACCCTCAATCGGCTTATGAACCTATGGACCGGGTCCGATTTGGACCCTGCCCGTGGTCATGTCTACCATTAGTAATGCCTCATTCACAAATTCTAGTAGTTGTAGAGGGGCATCTAGCATTGCAATGGCCCAGGACTTATTCAGAGGTTCTGAGAAAGGCCAAGTGAGAAACATTTTATAGATTCCATAATGACTATAGGCATAATATTGATGTTTGCAATCATCTGAAAGATGATATTGAAAGAATGATCCTGGCAGAGAATTTGAAGAAGTTCATCTATAAGGATAGGGAGCAGCCTTGAGGGCAGAAAAGAAAAGAATATGATAGGTAGTTTGGACGGAGAGAAGAGATGGATGCAGATCTGGAGGAGGTGGAACCTAGGGGCCATCCAGCTCAACCCTCCAAGGAGAGGTATGATCTAGATGATCATAAGAGGACCTATTGATGGGAACTCTCACCGAGCTAGAAAAACACATGCCAAAATACATGATTTTGGCAAAAACAAGGAAATAAGGAGGTAATTTAAGTAGCTTAGGGTACTGTAATTTAATTCGGACCCCAAGATGATGGTAGTGTCCAGAGGCCTCATAATTATGCTTTAGTAATCACAATTACTATTGCAAATCATTATGTGGCCAGGGCTTTTGTAGACATAGGTAGATCAGTTGACATCTTATTCTATGATTGTTTTAAGTACATAGGGTTAGAGGCAGAGCTATTGCCAGTAAAGACCTCCTTAATTGATTTCACTAGTGGGGCAGTTTAGCCTCTAGTCCAGATTATATTACCAGTGTTATTGGATTTTGATTCCTTAAGGAAAGTTAGGATGGTATGTTTCTTTGGCTTATAATGATATCATGGACGACTTATGCTCAATATGTTTTATGCAGTATTTCCACATATCACATGAAATTGAAATTTCCAGTAGGGGGATAAGGTTGGGGAAGTGACTAGAGATCAATATTCCACGAGGAAGTGTTATGTGGAGGCTATCCAAAAGGCTATTCGAGGTAGACCTGTGAAAAAAGATACGCCTATGAAAGGATGGAATAAGGAAAAAAAGTGAAGGTTGCAGCTCCCAAACCTCATGTGCAACATAACAAGGAATTAATGACTGTGAAGCTAATCCTTGGGGTATCACAAAAAACTACCAGGATGGGAACTCAACTTAGACCGTATGTGGCTAAGCGGTTGGTGGAATTTTTTAGGGCAAATATAGATGTGCTCGCTTGGTCATCACAAGGTTTGGTAGGTATTTATTCTAAGGTGGCCATGAATTATCTAAATGTCAACCCAGTAGCCAAGCTAGTAAAGCAGAAAAGAAGGCACTTCGCCCAGAAAAAGACATCTTTCAGTCAAGAGTCCAAACATTGTTGGATGCCAACCATATTAGGGAAATCTAGTTCCCTGAATGGCTATTTAATGCCGTGATGGTGCCTAAGACCACATATAATGTATATATTTAAGGGACCTAAACAAAGCCTGTCCCAAAGACCATTATCCCTTGCCAAGAATAGATCAACTCGTAGACTCCACATCAGGATATGAGTTGCTCAGTATGATAGATGAATCTCAAGGATACCATCAAATTCTATTAAACCCAGATGATCAGAAGAGGGTAAGCTTTGTCACTTCTACTGGTACTTATTGTTATGTGGTTATACCTTTTGGATTAAAAAAACCAGGGGTCATATATCAAAGATTGGTGGACAGGATGTTCAAAAATTAATTGGGTCGGAATATGGAGGTACACATGGATGACATGCTTGTGAAGAGTAAAGAGGTTGAGTCTCACATGGATGATCTCACAGAACCTTTTAGAGAATTAAAAAAATATGACATGAAGTTGAACTCAACCAAATGCTCATTTGGTGTCAGATTAGGAAAGTTTCTAGGCTACATGTTCATGGAGAGAGGGGTCGAAGTTAACCCCAAGAAGGTTAAAATTTGTGTTGGATATGAAGCCACCTTCTGCGGTTAAGGATGTGTAGTTCTTGACAGTAAAAATAGTAGCGTTAAGTTGTTTTATTTCAAGATTAGCTTAAAGGAGTTTCCAATTTAGGATTTCGAGGAAGGGATGAAGTTTCAATGCACGAAGGAATATTAGGAGGCCTTTGAGCAGCTGAAGGATTTTTTGGCTAAGCTTTCCTTGCTCACCAAGCCTGTCCTGGGAGAGAAACTGTATGTTTATTTATCAGTAGGTGAGCATTCAATTAGTTTAGTATTATTAAAAGAATAAAAAGCTCAGTAGAAACCTATCTATTGTGTTAATAAGTTGTTAAGGGGAGCTGAGCAAAGATACTCTGAGATTGAAAAAGTGGGATTAATTTGTATCATACTGGGTCGTTGTTCGTACCAATATGTCATTAAAGCAAACTCTAGGCAAGATGGATACTTCAGAAAGGATGATAAAATGGGCCACAAAAATAGGGAGCATGATATGGAATACTAGTTGCATATTGCTATAAAAGTTAAAGCTTTGGCAGACTTTATACTTGAGATGACCAAACTAGCACAAGAGGGTAAAAAGTAGGTGCTACATGTGGATGGATCATCCACTAGGAATTATGTTAACTAGTCTAGAAGGAGATAAGCTAGAGTTCACCGTAAAATTCAAATAATGAAGCCGAGTATGTAGCCCTGGTTCGAAGGCTCAAGATGGCCTTAGAAGTAGGAGCTTAGCACATAGTGATTTACTCTAATTCCAAATTGATGACTTAGCGGATAGAGGGCAAATTGGATATCAAGGAGAAGATAATGAGGAAGTATGTTGAACAAATAGCAGCTATGAGAGCTCAATTTAAAAGTTAGGAAATACATCAGATCCCCAAAGCAGAAATCAACAAAGCAGATTACCTGTCCAAAATAGCCAATTCTGCAGAGGATTATAAAACAAGAAATTGATGTACATAAGATTGAGAAGGAGGATGATTGGAGAACCCCAATCCTAGTATATCTAAAAGAAGAAATTGTTCATCAAGGGAAGAGGGAGGCACCTCGGTTGAAAAATAGAGTTGTTCATTTTTGTCTTATTAGAGACATATTGTACAAAATATTATTTACTTCACCTTACTTGAGATGTCTATCAAAAGATGAGGGGATATACATACTCATGAAAATTCACGAAGGGTTTTGTTGAGATCATTCTGGGAGCAGAACTCTTATCAAAAAAATTTAAGGGATGGGTATTTTTGGCTTACTATTAGGGAAAATGTGAAAAAGTTGGTTAAGAGATGATGACTATAAGCTCTTCTTGCCCTTTCGCCCAATGTGGAGTTCATATAGTTGGACCATTGCTATTGGTAACAGGACAAAAAAAGTTTTTGATAGTAGTAGTAGATTATTTTAGCAAATGGGTTGAGGCAGAGCCACTTGCTAAAATAACTGAGCGGGAGATAATGAAGTTCTTATAGAAGAGCATATGTTGCAGGTATGGAGTTCCCAGAGATTTGTTCCCAGATAATGGCATTCAATTTAATGGAGCAAAGATCCAAGCTTGGTGTGAGGAAATGAAAATCACATAGAGGTTTACATCAGTAGTTCATCCACAAGAAAATGGGCAAGTTAAGGTCACAAACTGAATTATTTTACAACATGAGATAAGTCAAGGGGAAGATGGGTTGATGAACTGTGTTTAGTTCAATACTTTAGGCTTATAGAACTAGTCCAAAAACTACAACATGAGAAACATCATTTAATCTGGTATATGGAGCAAAGGCAGTCATCCCTGCAGAGATTGGGATGGAAACTTACAAAGTTCAAAATTTTGATAAAACTCATAATCGAGAGTTGATGAAAGAAGCTCTAGATTTTATAGAAGAACGAAGGGATAGGGCTTACATTAGAATAAAGGCATGTAAAAGCTAACTCCGAGTAGTATACAACCGAAAAGTGAAGAAGAGGTAATTCTAGGTGAGAGATGTAGTACTACGCCGAGGTGATGCATTAAAAGCCATTGGAAAGTTGGAAGCTAATTGGGAAGGACCTTAAAAAGTCCTAAAGGTCCTGGCAAGAGGAGCGTATAAGTTGGAAGGGTTAGATATGCACAAATTACCTCGTCCTTAGAATGTTTGCCACTTGAAAAAATCCTATATTTAGAATATCATCTTGAGAACTTATTATCTGCGTAAATATTTCTTTCCTTTGATACAATGAAATGAGAATTTCCATTTTCGAGAAGAATGTTCTGGTGGGCAAAAGTCCTTGAGGGTAGTACTCAATCCGCCAACTTCTTAAGAATTTTATGGGCAAAAACTTTTGAGGATAGTGCTCAGTTCGCCAACCTCCCAAGAATTTGTTGAAGATGGGTAAGATCAAACAAACTTTTGAAGCCCTTAGTTAATTAAATAAATTACTAAGAATGGTAAAGTGGTCCAATTAGTACAGATTTAGAGAAGGATTAAAGATATTTTATTGATAAGTAGAAGTTATAAAATGACTTAGGCATGTAATACATGCCTTGGTCAAGAACATTAACAGAGGTGATCAAGGTTGCACCATAATCTATAGTAACTATTCATGAAATATTTTGCAAACCGCAAGTGCATGATGTCAAGTTTTAATACAACGGTGAGTTGAATATCGTATCCACAAGAATTGTAATAAAAAATTGCATTAACTACCATAGTTCAAATATATCCAATTTTATCTAAAAAATTGAATAATGATTGGTAAACAAGGTACAGTAAGATAACAAAATGTAAAGGTAATAGTGGATTTCTTAGAAACAATTCAACAAACATCTTATGCGCAAGAAATTCTAGAGAATGAGTCACCTAATTATCACCTATGTTCTTCCTTCCAAAACATATCAATTCAAATTAACAACACATGTAAGTTAAGAATTCCTGAACTCATCAATTCCCTCTCTCGAGTGCCGAATTGATTATGAGTTCTAACATAAATTTCGATATCTTTATAAAACTTCAAGAGTAAAACTCTACAAAAGTTCAACGAATTCTTTTTTAAAACTTCAAAGGTTTCATAAGCTTCTCAACCCTATGATTCCTAAGTTGTGTTATCCCTATGATTATGTATAATATTTTCTCTCTCGAGTGTCGAATCTCATACGTCAAACAATCTCAATTAATAGTCAAATAATCAAGATGTAATACTAAACAAGATAACACAAACAAAATGAATAACTTGAACTAATATTGATTGAAATTCAAAACATATGATCAAATAAGATTACATCATTCTCTAGAAAGAAAAGTTTAGTTCATAATGGATGAATATAACTTCAAGAAATAAATAAGAAAGAACATGAAAATTGTTCACCAATTTGTGAAGTGGAATAAATGGTTGAAGCTCTTCTTGCCTCCAACAATAGCATGTCTCTAAGAATGACTCTTTCTCCCCAGAATGGCTTCTCCTCTGTCTAGAAAATAGAGTGGATTTTTGTCTCCCATTTTGGTTGATGCTAATCATCCTTTTTAAACTTATCAAAAAATGATTCTTCCTCTAAGAGTCTTCCAAAATAACTTTGAAATCCTTCCATTTTTCTTGGCTTTTCTTTCAAAAGAAACCTGAAATCCTTCCACTTTTCTTGGTTTTTCTTCATAAGAAACCTAAAATCTTTTCATTTTTCTTAGGTTTTTTTCTTTTTTTTTATCTCCACCAATTTAGTGTATCTCATTATAGCATCACATGGATAATGATGTATAGGTGTATCTAATATGTATATCTCATAAAAATATCAAAATTCGTGATCCATTGCCACTTGTCGCCAAAAAAATGCATTAGCATCTTTTTTGTTGGAAGGGCAGCACCTAGATGCGGAATAACGGCGCCTAAGCACTGTGTATTCTATCTTGGAAGCCTCAGACGGCGCCTAGAAACTCTATTTTTGGCGCCTAGGTGTTGGGCATTCTGTCATGGCAGCCTCCATTTCAGCACTTTGACATTGTCCAACCCATTGCAACTATTTTTTTGGCCTCTTTCTAAGCTGAATCGGATTTTGATATCTTGTAATGAATTGTATCCCTGTGTCTTGGATTTCCATAGGAACTAGAATCAACTAAATATGATATCTGTGGAGAGAATTATGCCTGAAATACAGAGATGTGTCATGCCAGATAATTTCAGCCCAGTGTTGATTCTTGAACTTGATTTTTCGCATTGAGATCGACCGAATTAGATTTTATGGTAAGCATAGAAGTTGTTTATCTTCTCTTAGATTTCCAATGGATCAAGAATCAAGTTGATATGAAATTGGAATCGAGAGTTATAATTGAAATACAAAAACTACCAGTAGTAGCACCACAACTCGAATTTTTCAACATTTTAACCAAGTTTTTTATTTCTTTCCATTTTCTTCTCTTATTGTCATTACCTACAAGATTTCAAACTAATTGCATACAAAGTAACAAAAATACTTGAAAACAAACTAATTGTTAATCAAAAGGCTTATTGATATAAAACCAACTTATCAAATACCCCCAAACTTGAAGATTTGCTTGTCCTCAAGCGTCAAACATGAAATTTCGAATAAAACCCCCTTAAATCAGGTTACCAAAATCAAGCAAGTTTTATATAATATATATATATATATCCTCTCAAAAGATTAGGAAAATATATTAAGTTTATATATTAATATGCATATTGGTTTCACTTAACTTTATGGTCTTGTGTGTGTGAGTGTGAAAGTAGTAGTTTATCAACTTTCATTTATCATCCGGATAGGTTTATAAAGTTAACTGCTCATATTTGATCCACTTTCGATGTGCTTACCAAACTCCATAGACTTATTTTTCACACTAGTCTCCACTAATGTAGGTAGATCATAACATCAATGATCAAAAGAACTTCCAAAGCTTGTATTGTGGGGCATGGGTAATGGTGGAAAAATATGAAAAATTGTAGCTAAAAATTATCCATTTTACACAATCATACTAGAACCTTTATAAATAAGCACCAACTTCTTCATCAATCCCTTCATTTTTCTTTACTGAACATCATATTCTTCTTCTTTTTTATCAAACTTATTTCTTTTATTGTATGCAACGAGGGTCTATTTGTTTTAGGGAGTTCAAATCATATACCTCAATTCATAATCTCTTCATTTTCATCCTTTTTCAATCTTTTCTTCTCTTTATTTTTGCTTCTTCTTCTTCTTCTTCTTCTTTTCAAGAATGATTGTGTAAATGATATGAAAAATGGTAGAATAATGGATATTTTTTTTATAGCTCGATAATGTGTATGGAGTGTCTAAAGAATTATTTCAATAATTTCAAGAGGGGACACTAGGGAATAATTCAAGTATATGTCGAGTTCAAAGGCTTAAACAGTTCAAAAATGGCCTAAATCATCTCTCTAATGTTATGCCATCTAGGATTTCACCTCGACTAGTGATCAAACAAGTTGTAGAGGTTGGTAGAATCATTTAGAAAATAATTAGACCTTATAAATTATCTCTAAATAATTAAATGTAACTCAACAAACTACTTAGTGCATCAAAATTCACAAGACCTCATAAAGTAAATAAAACTAAATTTTGATGTTTAGACACGTAAACAAACGTACATATTCTAATATTTACTTTTTTTTCAAACATGCACATAGTTTATGACTAAACTTTTCAAGCAACAAGTAATAATCCTAAACTCTTGAACTCCCTCAAACTTAATTTAAGCATTGTCCTCAATGATTGAAAGAATTGTAAAACAATGGGACTTTCTTAAAAATGGGTGGTGTTTAGCCTTTAACCTACAAAAATAAGTAAAATATCAAGAAACAATCACAAAAATAACAACACTCACAAAAATAAGAAAAAAAAGAGCTTGGGTTGCCTCCCAAGAAGCGCTTTATTTAAAGTTTTTAGCTAGATCGAAACTAAATACCTTAGGTTGCTTCTCCGAGTGGAAGACTAGACATCTTCCAAATTTCATTGCCATAATAATATTTCAACCTCTGTCCATTGACACAAAATAATATGTCATACTTACCTTTGAGATCAACCGCCCCAAATGAAAATGTCTTGTTGACAATAACTGGGACCGAACCATCTAGATTTTAATTTTCTCAAAAAAAAAAAAACTAATCTAGAATTGAAAAGCAACACAAGTTGTCCGAGTTGAAATTCCCTTCTCAATATTATTTTATCATGTTATTGTTTTGTTTTTTCTTTATAGATTTTAGCATTTCCATAGGCATCAAGCATAAATTCCACCATTTTGTTAAGTTGCAACAATCTTTTTTCTCCTATTACCTTTGTATCAAAGTTTAATTGTTGTACAGCCCAATATGCTCTTTGTTCTAGCTCAATGGGAAGGTGACAAGTTTTTTCATAAATTAATCAATAAGGAAACATACCTATAGGAATTTTATATGTTGTGCGGTATGCCCATAATGCATCATCAAGCTTATGTGTCCAATCCTTTCGATTAATGCTTACCATTTTTTCAAGGATTTGCTTCACTTCCTGATTTGAGATTTCAGCTTGTCTATTTGATTGAGGATGATATTCAAGAGCTACCTTGTGTCTTACACCATACTTAGCTAAAAGGTTATTAAATATTTTATTGCAAAAATGAGAACCTTCATCACTTACAATTTCTTGAGGTGTGCCAAAACGAGTAAAAATATATTTGTAAAGAATTTAAGTACTACCTTGGCATCATTAGTAGGTGTGATAATTGCTTCTATCCACTTGGAGACATAATCCACGACTAGCAAAATGTATGATCGGTTATTTGATGGAGGAAATGGTCCCATGAAGTCAATCACCCAAATATCAAAGAGTTCAACTTCCATCATATTAGTCAAAGGAAGCTCATGGCGTCTAGTAATTGTCCCAATCCTTTGACACCAGTCACATGTCTGCACAAAAGCATAACAATTCTTAAACAAAGTTGGCCAATAAAAATCAGATTGCAATACCTTAGAAGTTGTCCTTGTAGGTCCAAAATGACCACCATATGGGGATGAATGACAATGCTTAAGAATTTTATTTGTTTCCTTCATCAGAATGCATCTCCAAATCACAGAATTTGAACACCTTTTAAAGAGGAAGGGATCATCCCATAGATATGATTTCACATCATGTAAGAATTTTTTCTTTTGATGATATGTGAGGTCCGGAGGTAATAATCCACCTGCAAGATAATTCACAAAATCTGCATACCAAGGTAAATTATCTTTGATTGCCAAAATAGACTCATTTAGGAAAAATTCTTTAATTGATCCTTCAAAATTCTCATTTTTCTGCTCCAACCTTGATAAGTGATCCGCCACCACATTTTTACTTCTCTTCTTATCTTTGATTTCAAGATCAAATTCTTGAAGTAGTATCCGCCGGATAAGCCTTGGTTTTGCATCCTTTATGGCAAACAGGTACCTAATAGCAGCATGATTGGTATATACTACCACCTTGGTACCTACAAGATAAGAACGAAATTTATCAAATGCAAAAACAACGGCTAACAATCTTTTTCAGTGGTGGTATAATTTTGTTAAGCAACATCAAGTGTTCGGTTTGTAAAGTAAATGACCCTGAAGATTTTATCTTTTCTTTGTCCTAGCACTACTCCCACTGCATAATCATTAGCATCACACATAAGTTCAAATGGTTGAGTCTAATTCGGTACCACTATAATATGAGTTGAAATGAGATCCTTCTTGATGTAATCAAAGGCCTGTAGACAATCAACATTAAAATGAAATGGCTTATCTTTTTTCAAAAAATTACATAAAGGTTTTACAATTTTTGAAAAATCTTTAATGAATCTTCTATAAAATCTGACATGTCCCAAAAAACTATAAATAGCTTTGACATTGATTGGTGGTGGAAGTTTTTCAATAGTAATAATTTTTGCTCGGTCTACCTCAAGTCTTTCGGAAGACACTCGGTAACCTAAAATAATACCTTCTTTTACCATAAAATAGCATTTTTTCCAATTTAAAACAAAATTAGTCTCCTCATATCTCTTCAAAATAAGAGAAAGATTATGTAGACATATATCAAATGAGGAGTCCAAAATTGAAAAATCATCCATAAAAATTTACATTATGTTTTCCACTATATCATGAAAAATCGCCATCATGCATCTTTGAAATGTGGTTGGGGCATTACATAATCCAAATGGCATTCTTCGAAAAGCAAAAGTACCATAAGGGCATGTGAATATTATTTTCTCTTGATTTTCAGGTGCTATGAGAATTTGATTGTACCCCGAATAACCATCAAGAAAATAATAGTATTGATACCTTATAAGTCGGTCTAACATTTGATCAATAAATGGGAGGGGAAAATGATCTTTACGAGTAGATTTGTTGAGTTTTCTATAATAAATGCATACTTGTCAACCTGTGACCGTTCTTGTTGGTATAATTCATTGTTATCATTTTGAATTATGGTCATGCTACCCTATTTTGGAACTACTTGAACCGGACTAACCCAAGAACTATCAAAAATTGCATAAATAATTCCAGCATTCAACCATTTCAAGACTTCATTTATTACTACCTCTTTCATTGCAGGTTCAGTCTATGTTGATGTTTAATAGATGGATTGTAAGATTCTTCCATTAAGATTTTATGCATGACAATTGAAGGACTAATACTTTTTAAAATCAGAAATTGTCCAACCAATAGCAGATTTATGCTCCCTTAAAACACGAAGTAATTTCTCAACCTCTAAAGGAGATATGGATGCTAAAACAATTACCCGATACATGTTGTTAGTGCCTAGAAATTCATACTGCAAATGCTCAAAAAGTGCTTTCAACTCCGAAATATTGTTTGTTCCTTGATTGTTGTATCTCATATTGCTTCCTTGCATTTATCCTTCTTCAACTCACATCTCATGATTCAAGAAAGAGCAAGTAGTGCATTAAATTCTCATTATCAATATGGTCATTACCTTGCATTATGAAATGAACAATGCATCGCTCCAAAGGTTTACTAGGAATTTGTTTGAGAAAATGATCATGAAAGCAAGTTTCTAACATTTCAATCCTATTACAAATATGTGATTCCTCTTGGAACTTCAATGCACGATAAATATTAAACATCACTTTATCCTCATTAACTCTTAGAGTTAATTCTCCATGTTGCACATCAATCTAAGCACGCCCGGTGGCAAGGAATGATCAACCAAGAATTAAAAGAATTTCTTGGTCTTCATCCATATCTAACACCACAAAATCTGTAGGAAATATGAATTTATCCATATTTACCAATACATCTTCAATAACTCTTTTTGGATAGGTAAGAGACCTATCTGCCAATGCAAGGTAATAGTAGATGGTTTAACTTCCCCAATTCCCAATTTTCTAAAAACTGAAAGTGGCATCAAATTAATGCTTGCTCCTAGATTACATAATGCTTCATTAAAGAAAGATCCTCCTATGGTACAAGGAATAGTAAAACTCTCTGGATCCTTCAATTTTTGAGGAAGCTTTTTCTATAAAATAGCACTACACTCCTCTGTGAGATTCACGATTTCAAATTCCACCAACCATCTTTTTCTTGACATCACATCTTTCATGAACTTGGCATAGTTAGGTATTTGCTCAAGAGCATCTACAAAAGGAATGTTGATATGAATCTTCTTGAAAAATTTTAAAAATTTTGCAAATTGTAAATCAATCTTTTTCTTTTGAAATCTTTGTGGAAAAGGAATGGAAACATTAAATTTAGGAGAAGTTTCAAAATTAGGAGTAGATTTTAGCTTCTTAACCCCTGTTTGTTCATTTGATTGCTTTTTTTCTTCCATTGGGTATTCCTCCATAGGACTTTCACTCGAAGTGCCCGCGATTGGCTCATCAACTTGTGAACTTTTTATTTCTAGCCCCTTCATTTTGGTTCCACTTTAAAGTTGGATAACTTTGCAATGCTCCCTTAGATTGATTTTCGTATCACTTGAAAAATTTCTTTTATATTTTTTAGCATTAATTTCAGTAGCAAGCTATCCAATTTGAGTATTCATTGATTTCATTGAAGCTCCTAGCTGCCCCAATTGAGTCTCAATGTTGTCTATCTTCGTTTTATCCTTATTCAATTGGGCTCTTGTCTCGCTAATGAAAATGCTTAGAAAATCCTCCAATGATACCTTTTTTTCACCTACGTGGGGATTGAGATTTGGTGGCATAGAAAAAATTCTCATGATTTCTAAGGCCCAGATGATAATAAGTAGGTAATTGATTTCCCCTAAAATTGAAATTACTGTTATTGACAAAGTTTATTTGCTCATTACTTTTGATTTCCATCAATGAAGTGCTAGAGGATGCCATGGATTCCATTCCTTGAGAAGCTCCATTAGAAGTTCAAGCTGCAAATTGGTTAAAAATAGTAGAAATTTGTGCAGCAGCTAATTGTGTAAATGAATTTACCTCAAGAACACCAGTAACCTTTCTAATGGAAAACCTGTGGGAAGGCCATTGATAGCTATTAGTAGTCATCTCTTTAAGCAAAATAAGGGCTTTGTTTGCGGTCTTAGACATTAAAGTCCCACTTGCAATAGCATCTATTATGGTTTGAATTTGCCCATTCAAACCATTGTAGAAGTATTGTATCTGCTGCCAATCCTCATAACCATGTTGAGGACACTTTCTTAAAAGATCCTTAAACCTCTGCCAAACTTCATATAATGGCTCAAAATCTTACTGGCAGAATTGAGCTATTTCACTCTTAAGTTGAAGTATCTTGCTTGGTGGAAAGTACATAGCAAGGAATTTTTATGTCAAGTCACTCCAACTCGGTATGCTACTTAGTACAAAAGATTGTAACTATAGCCTAGCCTTGTCTTGGAGTGAGAATGTAGTCTAATGGCATCGTCGGACACTCCATTCATTTTGATGATATCACAAATCTCCAAAAATATGGCTAAGTCTGCATTAAGATCCTCCAACGCACTTCCTCCATATTGATTTTGTTGCACCATGCTAATGAGAGCTACTTTAAGTTCAAAATTATTGGCATTGATTGGTTGTCAAGCTATCTCGAAGTAGTTTTGGTTCATGGCTGGTTGAAAATTATCCTGAATAGGTCGTTGTGGTGGTGGTTGTTGCAATGGAAGATTGGCGTTCAAATTAGCATTATTGATGTTATCCGCCATGGTTTGATTGTTAATTCTTTTTACTGCTCTAATAGCTTGAGAGTCCGCTCAATTTCTGGATCAAAATAACCCAAGTAAGACTCCTATTTGCATTCAGAGAAAAAATAAAACAAGAATGAGAAGAATTTCGAGGAGGTTGCAAGTAATAACGCATGGTACGCACCTGTTGATTCTCATTTTCATCCTGGACACTTTTTTTTTCAGCCATGATGGAAGTGTGTGGAGATGATTCAAATAAATTTTCAAACAAAGTTTCAGAATTATTTCTAATTAAACGTCGAGAATTATGACTACGATACCATATAACCATATATCCATAAAGAAAACAAACAAACTATATTTCCAAAGAAAAAATATTAACAAACCTGAATACTAACCTTGCCTTCCCCGGAAACGGCGCTAAAAACTTACTACAACTTTAAGGTTGCAAACTCAAGTGTAGGTTGTATTAAATAATAAATTTCTCATGAATCTGAGGTCGATCCACAGGAAAATTGTTTGAAAAATTCAAGTTTATATTTCTAAAAAGATGAAGTTTATGTGAATCAAAATATATGAACAATTAATATATGCTGTAACTAAAGAAAAACCGAAGTAATAAAAGTACTGAGGATTAGGAATCCAATCTTGAGTTTTGGATTGAGAAATGGTTATTTATTATTTTTACCTCTATTAATTGCCACAATTGGAATCCATACATAATGAAGGTTCCAATGGGAAGATATTATCAAATAACTCATACAATAAGGTAATCATGATATTGTCTTACTATTACAAATTATCTCTTAATACCAACACTTATTTATGGGATCAATCATTTATGCATACCTTCGTCAACAACAAATCAAGGTTTCACATTAGTAGTCAATGGGGTAAAATCGTACAATAAGCTAAATGAACCCAAGTATTTATTGTGCCATTGGAGATACATAAATCAAGAATCACCACAAAATAAGTAGGGTTTATATCAAAAAATAAAAATAATAATACAACATACTTAAATATTTTCTACCCTTATAACCATTCATCTTCCTCCATCATGAGGTTCACCCTTTTTTCCTCAACAAAATAAAATTTAGAAAGACATAATAAAAGTAGCAAAGACTAAAAATATAAGAGAAACTAGAGAATACATTTCCATTACTACTAGAAAACTTACAATACTAGAAAACATACAAACTAAATAACTTAGCCTAAAGAAACCCTCTACCCCCCTTATCTTACAAGCTTAATACATGGCCTATTTATAGTAATTGGAGTAAGCTAGAGGCCAAAAAAATAATGGAGAAATTAATCAAATGGCATGCTAATTGCCAAGAGTTGGTAAGTTGGTAAGTTGTTACACTAATTTCTCACCCACTGAATTGAATTACATTTTTCGGTCAGATACAGCCAGATTTTGAAGATGCGTAAGAAATCAAAATTGTAGATCTTCCAGCGTTGATATATTTTCATATATCTTTTGTCAAATTTGGTTGTTGGGTGAAGGAGATATGATCAAATTACCAAGTCATGTCCTTGAGCCGTTCTTTGACAGCAACAGCAACTTGCAGACTATATTTTTACCATTTTAACACATTTTCATACCATCTTGTCTTCAACAAATTTTTTTATTTACCTCTTGCATATAACATATCTGAATGTCAGCCCAAATTTAATTTGGGTTAAAAAGATATAACCCAATTGGTAAAATAAGTCAATATTGGGCTAAACTCTTATTCAAATTTTGGTGATCCATTTTGTGCAACTACTTGGATGAATTTTCTACTATCATCAAAACTTAATTGGGCTGAGCTTCCAACAAAAAAGTTGTACCTCTATCTCTTGGTTTCAAATGAAATAAACTTTAGGTTCATAGGGCTTTTGATCATGAAATTATGCTCAAATTATAAACACTGCACAAGTTTAGAAACATGCTTCTGTTTATTCCCTAACACAATACATTAATAAAACAAGAATATTAACAAGAATAAAGCAAGAAAAGTATAAAGAATTTGACACAAAAATATATCAAAATATGCACTTATCAAGAATCAAGATTATTTCTTACTTTGGCTAACAAAAATTAGATCTTACAGAGTAAGGAGGACTAGTTGATATGGTATAGGTTGGGCTTGGTTTTGTGATAGGTGTATACAGGCTTCAAATTATTAGGCATGATGTTTCCATGGTCTATGTTTTTATAACAGCATAGCAGGATATCTATTTGGTGTCCATAAAACTGAGCTGAGATGGATCGATAGTCAGATGGTAACCTGATATCAATCGAGCCTAGGAGAATGAGCTTTGTTCCTATATGGTCATCCATCCGTGTTAGAGTTGAGATGAGTAACTTAGATATGAGGTCTGATGGAAAATAGCATGGTATGAGTCCGAGCTTACGTCTTCAACTCGGGCATAAAACCATAAAGAGACAAGGTGGAATAAGTTTGAGTTGACCTGGTATTTAGCACAAATGACAAAACTAGACAATTATATATGGATAATGATAGAGAATATTATCTAGGGCAAATCACTAGACTGATGGCGTGTATACTAGGAAGCTATAAAAATATGGGCAAAATTTTTTTTTGCCCTAAGTAAGGTCATATTATAAAAATGAGCCTTAGGTTCCAAGCAAGAGAGGTTCCACTTTTTCTAAATCAACTTTTCTCTTGATATATTTATGAGTCTTTCCTACAACTTGAGCAAGGATTTTTCATGGCTGACTACTGACTTAAGCATCGAAGTGTCTACATTGGACCTTCTCCAACGTCTTGTAGGTCAAACCAACATTGTTCGTAGGCTAGCGCATATCAACCTATGGCATTCAATGATATTAAGGTTTGTGGGTTTATATTTCTTGATGTGTTTTATTCATAACACATCACTAATGGTACATCATATAATATTTGTGGAGTTGGATATGGTAAAAATAATTATCAAACAAAGAAACCATATTTGGATAGTTTTAACTGAGCCTAAGTGCTAGCCTCTTAACTATCTCATTGTTGCTAATTTCTTTGAGAATCCAAATAAAGCAACGAACAAATTCTAAATATTTAAGAGAAACTTTAGATTTACTTAATTTTATGTGCTTATGTGTAAATCGACATTGATAAATTTTATATAATTATAATCAAGGAATTTTATAATGGCTTTACCAACCATGATAAAATTTATAGAGATTTATGCTTAGTAGTAGTGCAACAATGCACACTATCTTGAAGGATAAGAAATGTTTTGATGGTTTGACATTAGCGAAAGCTAATGTCACCACCATATCAGGTCCAACCTATGTGATTAAAGGCTTTGGAAGAACCAACTTAGTGCCACCTTATTTGAGTCTAGAGAAATAAATTTACTTCGTTTCAAGAATATATGTCTTAATATTTATCATAGTGAGACTATTAATGAAGGTACTATAAATGAAGATAGTATATAGTACCTACTCATTATTTCATGTAGTTTGATCAAAAAGCTCATACTGGAAAACTATCTATTTTCTCTTGGATGATCTAATTTTTAATTATGAAAACAATTGAAATCAACATATTGGTACACCAAAATTGTTCCAATTCTAAAATATTTAAGCTTTGGCATAATTGTAATTCAGAATCGATAAACATACATCGTATTATAAAAAAATTCACAAGGTCATCCATTAAATAAACAGAAAATTCTTCTACCAAATGAAATGTGTTGTCCTTGTGACAAGGCTCATTAATTATCAGAACATCATCTTCAAAATTCATTGTGGAGTCACCTATTTTCTTAAAAGAATTCAAGAGGATATATATGGAATAATACATTCACCAAGTTGTTCGTTAAGATATTTTATAATCTTAATAGATACATCCACTAAATGGTCTTCTATATGTCTTTATCTGTTTGTATTATTGCATTTCCTAAATTGTCTGCTCAAATATTTACATTAAAGTGACAATTCCCAAATTATCCAATTCAGGAAATTTGTGTGGATAATACTAGTGAATCCATTTAGAAAATATTTGATATTTGTTGTTTGTCAAAAGGGATTGATATCCTACAGCACAACATGTACACACTCTAACTAGTCTAGTTGAGTGTTTTATTAAAAGGTTACAGTGGATCATCATAGCACTACTTGTGAAATCAAAATTATTAACAGTTGCTTGGGAACATACAATATTGCATGCTATATATTTACCTAAAATTAGACCACCAACTTATCAAAAATATTCTTAATTACAACTTATACCTAGTCAACATTCAAATAGTTTTTTATCATCAAAACATTAGCTTGTATAGTTTGTTTATGTACATATCGCACCTCTAAAATGCATGACAATTGGTCTACAACTTAAGCTAGGTTTCTATATTGGACTTGACTCGCCATCAACTATCAGATATATTAAATCACTAATAGGTGACATTTTTTGATGAGTGTGTTTTTCCTCCACTAGGGGGAGAAAAGTCCGTCCTTGAAGCATGACAAGAACTACTTAGCATGAGTCGAGGTTGTCTCATTGTGACCCTCAAACAAAAGAATGTGAACTTGAAGTTCAAACGATCATTCATTTGCAAAAATTTCCAAATCAATTACTACATGCTTTTACTGATAATCAAAAAATTATAAATCTCACACCCTAGTTGCTAATGACCTACAAAGGTTGAAGTCCCTTAAGGACCAAAAACCAACATACCAACAAATGAGTCCTGACCACATCTGAAGCATGGAAGGCTTGTTTGTGAGAAATATAAAACTTTTCAAAAGAAAAAACTGAAAAATCAATGTTTTTGAAGAACCAGGTGTTCCTGAAGAACTAAATAAAGTTGTTGAAGAGCCCATACCAACAAAATAGGCTATGAGAATTAATGTCCAAGAGTGATCCTCCTAAAAAAGAATTTTCTTCTCATGAAGAGAATCAGATACTTGAAAATAATAAAATCTTAATACATTATTCACATTAAAGAGAGATATTGGACAAAAATAAAATCATTATCGATAATGTATTTGCATTCAAATTTATAATTGATATCACCTACAATGATAATGAAATTGAACCGCAAACACTCAAGGAATACCAATGGAGAAATAATTGGCAGAAGTGAGGAATCCTCATTTCTGACTTGATTCTCCCACGATAGTCGTTGTTTTTCTTTCTATTACTTTTAAAGTAGTTGCTTCAGCTTTAGCCATTCAAATTTTTTATATTCATTTTTATTTCTCATCAAACAAATGGCATCTTTTTCTAGAAATCCTAGCTATTCTTAGTAGGAAATTGGGAAATATCACTAATATTACTCAAACAAGCATGAGATGTCTATTGCCTAATCTTCTATTAGTATGTGGACAATTGTGTGGGCTAGTAGACTTACCAACCTCATCGTTACAAAGGGTCACGCTACCGCATCGAGCTATTCCTAGAAAAATAGATCAGCATATCTTTAGACCCTTTTGAAGAAGATTACTAATATATTTACCTAATTTGCTACATTTATTTGTTTCCATCAATTTAAAAAAATACTAATTATTATCAAAGATGGACTGAACAAGTTTTTCACTTTTACTTTCTAACATTTATTAGGAGCTTATCTCCTGTCATATGTCTAGAACATCCACTATCAAAATACTAAGTATCAATAGTCAGGCTTTTAAAGATGTGTATGTAATAAACCATTTAAGATCTGACTTTTTAATCTAAATTCTTCATTGTTAATAGTAAGCATTGTTTTTAATGATGCTTATATCTTATAAAAATACAAGTGGAGTAGAGTAGGATACTCCTTATAGGACACGTATAAATTGAAAGAAATTATATCCCTATGTGCTTCTCATCAAGCCATTCATAACAAGTTTTTCTATTGAACCTAGTTCATGGGATCTTTTTCAAGTTGGGTTTTCATTAAAATGACTCATTAATTTTTAGACTTTAATCACATTTCCCTCATTGTGCAATTTATTCGCTCTCTTGATAGACCTTTAGTAAATGGATCCTCTAAACTATCTTTTGATTTCATAAAAATCAAATAATATAGTTATATTTGAGAGTAATTGTCCAATGGTATTACGTCTGCAATGAATATGTCATGATTTACTGTTACATACAAAATTTTGTGCCCTAGCTATATTTGCTTAGTTATCGCAATGAAAGCATACTATTGACACCAATTTCAACCATACTGGAATATCTTTGATGAAATATCTTAACTATTCCGATTCTTCACTTGTACTTTCATTTTGTGACTTTCCTAATCATGTTTTAAAATTGATAAGAGTTCTTTATGGCTTGAAACAAGCTCTTAGAGCTTGGTATGAAAGGCTAACAATTTTTTTAATTAAAAGGGATACAAGAAATGAGGAGTGGATAAGACTTTATTTATCAAAACAATTAAGCATGACATAATTATTACACAAATCTATGTTGACGATATTTTTTTGGATCTACTTATCAACTCAAAGTTGATGAATTTGTTAGTCAAATGTCCCATGAATTTGAAATGAGTATGGTTGGTTGACCAAATTATTTTCTAGGTCTACAAGTAAAGCAACTTAAAGATGGAAAGTTCATTTCTCAGTCTAAGTACGCTACGAATCTAGTTAAAAAAATTGGACTCAAAAATATAAAATCATTAAAAACTCCTATGGGGACAAATGAGAAGTTGTCAAAAAGATAAAAAGGGAACTCCAGTTGATCCTAGTCTACATAGAAACATGAAAGGTAATCTATTGTACTTTACTGCAAGCAGGCCTGATATTTATTTTAGTGTTAGTATGTGTGCAAGGTGTGATACCCAAGCCTCTTACTACTCACATGGTCAAATATGATTCATGCATTATACGTTAATTACATGCTATTTGTATTGATATGACATCATATAATTCATTTTATTTTATACGACATTCTTAATCATTAAATTTAATTTTGAAGCTTTTGCACGGTATTGATTATCGAATCCCCTAACCTAAGTGGTTGGTTTTGTATTGAGATAAGAAGAAATTTAGGTATCATTATAGTGAATAGTGCTAGGTTACACGTGGTAACCTCATGAGTTTGAAAGGTGTCACCGAAAAATTTATAAAAAAGTGAGTCGGTTCGATCATAAACTTTAATATTATATGTATATTTAAATCATACACTTGGGACAACTAGACATACAATACTATAATTTAAATATTATATAACTAGGTTTATAGGTTTGTAACACTATCGTTGCACAACCTTATCAATCGGGCAAGAACCGATGATTTTTCGGGTGAAGAACTTAATGAACAGACATAAGAATTAGCTATGGGAATGAATGGTGATGAAGATAGGTTGCAACCAAATAAGAATATGTGAGACACACAAGATTAGGGCTGCAAGATAAGGGAGAAAATCATATTATACCATTACATGTCACCTCAAGCTTATGCCATCTCATGCTTAGACTTATCAAGCTAGCACCTCAACCTATTCTTCACTCTTAAGCTAACAGCTATGACTTGAACCTTCTTCTAAACCATTTTAGATTCTAAATACATGGAAAAATCTCTCTAAATAGGTCCTAAGTGATTCCAACCAAAAAATGAGGCAAAACAAGCAAAGGGAAGGAGAAATAACCAAGTTCAAGTAGAAAACTGTGCAAGATGAGCTTAACCTACAGGTTTGGCATGACTTTTAGATTTATTTTGAGGTTTATTGGCTTATTAAGCTTTGAATATTATTTATAAATATATTAGGATGTTATTAGATAGGCTTTGATGCATAAAGAAAGGGTTTGTGGTTGGAAATATTTGATAGAAAACATTTGTACTAGAAACTGTCACCTTGCTGTATTCTTATGTTTTAGGCTTCAAAAGTGTATGGTATGTTGAATAAAACCTATAATTATCATCATATACATATTTATATATGTGTTAAGAGTATTGGAATAAGTTTTCATCGGTTAGAAATTGAAATTGGGCATGATGTTAAAGAAACACTCAAAACTGCCAAAGTAAGAATATATGTTTTGGTGTGATGCGAAGGGGACTGAACTACAGGACTTAGACCCATGTGTTTTGGAAACTTTATGGCATGGTTATATTTTTCTACATGTTATCTAAGTGTGGTAAAAAATTTAGAGTGAATAAATATTCCTAAGGATGTCAAAATGTCTATGAAACCTAATGTGGCAGCAAGAAAATTAGAGGTGAAAATCTGTCCTATTTAATAACTTAGTATGTTTCAGCCTAAACATGTTGCTATTGAGTTTTAATAATTAGTTACATGCTATTAGAGTGATAATACTTCAATTACATAATATTTACATGTATTTAAGATGAGAAATTAAGGTATTTGAGGGACTATATTGGGTTCTAGTTTGTGAAAGTCTGATTGTTACCTAGATAGCTTGGTGTTTAAGGTCTCAGTATGAGATTTTGTACTTTCAACTTACCAAATTGGGAATGGTGATTAATGTTAGGTAATATTACAGGCAATTTTACATCTAAGGTTGGAGAGGAATACTAAACGAATCTAGACTAAATCACCAACCAAGTGAAAGGTAAGTAAAGATTCATTTACAACTACAATGCATAGACATAGTAGATGTGTGAATTATATGTAATATCATAAATCATATGTGCATAGTAGAGGGCTCTCCATTAAGCATATATACATGGGCATTGTCATTGGCATGTGCATGCATCATATACGAGCATTGTGATAAATCTTGCATTGCACGACATGATTTTGAGAAAAGAAAAATATCTTACTGACCACTATTAGTGCACCGAAGCATGCATGGATTTGCAGGTTTGCATGCATGGATTTGCATGCTTATATGATTATTGGCCATTGGATTATGGCGGTGTACAGAGCTCTTTTCCGGTGCATAGGATAGTAGCGTTGGTCAGGGGTCCAAAAAAGATATAATTTTGAGAGAAATATTTTGATGCATAAAATTGCATTGTGGGCATAACATTTTGAGATGCATGACTTGATATTGTGGATTATTCTTTGACATGCATAATCTTTACTTGTTGAGTGTTAGTTTGTATAGTTTATGCATTGTAGATGAGTACGACGATACTTGAAGCATCTTTTACTGGCTGGACGGCAGTTGGAGCTCCTACAGGTGTCTGAGAGAGTGTGTACATGGATGATGTCCTGTTGGGCTATTTTGTTAGCTTGTTATATTTTGAGTCTGTTGTATTATATTTTTAGACTAGTACTATATTTTGCTTTTAAAATTTTACTGTAAATAAGTATGTAAATATTGGGTCGTTGTGGGTGTTGTACTTTTATATAAATATTGATCCTGCTATATGCATGACATGTGTGAGAAAGTATTTTAAACAGAATTGTGCATGTAAGAAATGATTTATCTTTTCTTAAAGTGTTACAAAAAAAAAAAAATTACATGCACATAGGGTCTATCATGTTAAATTATACAATATATATGGTTGTGTAGTGATGGGGGTGTTACACAAGGAATCAAGCCAACCCTAAAAAATCACATTTAAATTTGTGAAACGTATCATAAGATATAAAAATGGTACTTCTGATTTTGGAATTTAATTTTCTAAAATACAAATTCAACTCTTGCTGGTTTCAGTGATCCGAATTAGGCTGGATATGTTGACAATAGGAAGAGCACTATTGGAGGCTATTTTCACTTGGGTAATAATTTGATTTTTTGGTATAAAAAAAAATATAACTGCAATATTTTGTCAACTGCTAAACCAGAATACATAGCGGCTGAGAGTTATTGTTCTCAATTAATGTGGATGAAACATATGTTTGACGATTATGGCCTTGAACATGAAGTATTGTATATTTTTAAATGACAATGTAAGTGCAATTAATATTTCTAAAATCCCTATTCAACGTTTAAGAACCAAACACATTGATATCCATCACCACTTTATTAGGAATTTGGTGGAAAGAAAAATTATGTTAATATAATACGTTGCAACAAAGAAACAACTTGTGGATATCTTTACCAAACCTCTAGATGCACTCTGTTTTGATTCCTTGAGAAAGTATTTAGGAATCTCTATGTTGTAGGGTGCATAAATATTCATATTTTGCAATGGTATTACATGTTTGTTCTTAAATATTGCAATAGAATTAAAGTTTGTTAGAATATAGTAGACTTGTGGTATTTTTTGTAGTTCATATTAGGAAAAGGATTATCATACTGCATTTCTTTTACACATTGTATTCTATGTCAATCTTTGTGTCTCAACATGGAAAAACCAAGTAAAATACAACTGCATTTGTGGTTGTAAAAGTATTTCAAAAAAATTCCTTGATATTTATTTTAGAAACCTTTGACAGAAAAAGCTACTTACCTAATAGTGTGGCACTAGCCATGTGTTTATCTAATCCTTTGTTCCCCTTAAAAAAAGAGAGAGAAAAAGAGGGACGGATCAACCATGTGAAAAAAGCTACTCCAGGGATAGAATGAAAGCTTCTAATTGGTTAAATCCCTTTTTATGAGAGGTGAAAATTTTGATGAAAAATTTTTTTCAAAGAAAAGAAAATATTATGAATTTTCTCTCTCAAAATATTTAAGGAATTGAATTTTGAATGTAAGGAAACTCTCTTGTAGATAAGTTTGAAAGGATTTTTTTATTTTGAGACATGTGATTTTGACATGCATGTAACATGTTTATTTTTATTGCATTATCTCAAAAAAATTCATAATTTAGTTTAGCTGTCTTGCATTTATTTATCTCTGTATTTTTAGGCATAAAATAGGAACTTACACTGTGTGGGAGTGTAATAGAAGAGTTTTGTCAAAGTTGGAAACAAGTTCGATATAAGTTGTTGTAACACATTCTATTTCTTTTATTATCTCTCCAAATCCCCAAATCTAATAGATAAGGATGATCTCTATTTTCCAAACAAATATTAAATATCCTATTAAAGCTTGAGACTTTCAAGAAATACACTTGAGGTGCCTAGGCAGGAAAAAGCAAGCGGTAATAAATATGGGCAGGTTGTTGTGACAATAATTATTTCATCCTAAGTTTATTTCACCCCTACACTATCTTTGTTCTTGTATCTCTTCTAAAATCACAGGAATCAAAATGGTGAGAATAAGAAGATCAGCAAGGAGAACAGAAAAAAGGGAAAGTAACATCACGAAAGACATGAAGCAAAGCTTCAGGTCCTATTGCAACCTTTTCAACCACATCTAAATGGATTGGAAGAGAGAGTCTTAAACCTAATTATCCTACTCATCTTAGCATGGTTCCTACTGATACAACCCTGTCTGCTTGAGAGAGAATAATCTATTGAGTCTGGACAGCTGGTTGTGAGTATTTTGAAGGGAACTTTAAAGGTGGAAGTAAGATACCTGCAGGTCAAGGTAAAGGAGTTTCTGAGAGACCCACAGTGGATATCACCAGATTTTTGGTGTTAGGACCACTATGGAACCTGAGTTTATAGCTTTAGATAAAGCTAGAGAAGAATCGGAATAGTTAAGATATTTCACATAAGATATTCCAATATAGCCAAAACTGGTACCAATATACATTCATTGCGATAGCTAAGCAGCTATAGCTAAGACACAAAATCTTGTATATAACAATAAATCACGACATATTCATTGTAGACATAATCGTAAATATTTTTTTAATGATGCCTATATATTGTAAAAGTACAAGTAGAGTAGAATAGGATACTTCTTATAGGACATCACCTATGTGAGTGTGAACCAGGCTTGTTTTATGAAAAATTTTCTAAGCAGAATCTCTAAAATAATTGCAGAACTTAAGAGAGTTTAAAGCCAAAATAATGAACATAAAACAGAACTAAACTTGATATGAGAGGTAGTATGCGAAGTGATTTTAACAAGGCTTGCAATAATGGCTAATAGTTTAAAACTTTGAGTTCACTAATTAGCAGTCTGATAGGCTTTTACTAAAAAAGGTTCAAGGCTACCTATCTCTATTCACTATCTTTTAGATAGTATTCTTCTTTATCTTCCTAGATCTATGTCAATTTCTTCTATTCATATGGGGGATTGTTGTAATTGTAGGGCCAATAAATGTGTGAAGTGGGAAAGTCTCCAAAATAGCTTGAGAAAGCATCCTTTGGTGTGGGAAAGTATCTCACATGGAAAAAAAGAAGCTAATTTGACTTGCTTATATGCAATTACACATAAGATAAGAGTAAAGTTGTAGACCTCTCCTTATGGTGCATCCTAGTAAAGCTAGCCTCAATGAGCTATAAAGGTGGTGCTTTGCACCATCTATGTCCATAAGTTTGCATGCACACACGAATGTCACAAAGGTCGAATCGGGCGCTTTAAGGCCCACTTTACACTTCACGCGTACACATGGTCTCGAGGAGGTGAGGAGCTTTAAATTTATCAGACATAGAATTGGAGTACAGTAGAATGGCTCGGTGATATGGCAGTGACGTGGCGAACATGTCCATATGGCATGCCACCATATTATGGTGCTGAATGGACGTGACCGGGCTTATAGCTGCTAACAAGGCATGAGTGAAGGGCTTAAACTTGTCACTAATGTTGATAGGCAAGGTGACTGGACATGTCTGTTCGGGTATAAGAGGTGCATGACAAGAGTTGTAGACCATCGTAGAGAGATATAATCTGAATCACTAGATTGTGACCACATCTTAAGAGAGAGAATTTAATGGTCCAAAATGATTTGAAACAAGTGACATGGCCATTCACAATTGGACACTTAAAATTATATAAATAGGGTCTCTTAATTCTATTTCATTCATTCCAAATCAATTTAATATGATTGATTTCTATTTTTTCTTCCTCTAAGATCTTTGTAAAATAATCATGATTATTTCAGAATTCATTGTTCCTCTTTGAAGAAGAGTGTGATTAAATTTTGGATCACCTGACAAGATTAGTATAGTGTGTTATACTAATTTTTTAAAAAAGTGTTATATCTTGGGAGATAAACATCCACACTCTTATTAGCACCAGTGCAATGACACAATCTGTCTTAAAAAGATTTGCTTCGGCATACCTCACTTCACCCTAGTTTTCCTATTAATTTTAAATCCTTTTCAATAATAATAGTTGAAAGCATAATGAGAAAAATGAAATCGTGTGACACAAAGCCCAACTAGTTGCACAAGATTTTTCATAGAAACCTGAAATTTTTACGAGGAGATATATGCTCCTGTTGTGGATATAATCACTTTTAGATTTTTAATCAATTTAGTGGTTATAGAAAGATTGAAAATGCAAATGAGTCACTAGACAAAAATACTCATATGAAATTTCCAGAAGGATTCAAGATGCCTAAGCATATAATAACAAATTCAAAAGTTTTTATTCTATCAAATTACAAAAGTTTTTTATGGACTAAAGCAATTCAGTTGTATGTGTATAATCATCTAAGTGAATACATCCCAGATATGGAAATAATGAGATTTGCCATGTATTTTTATCAAGATATCATCAACTGAATTTGTTATATTTGCAATATATGTTGATGATCTAAATCTTATTGGGACTCCAGGATAGCTTACAAAAACTGCAACAGGTCTCAAAGAATGGTTCGAAATGAAAGACCTTGGAAAAACCAACTTTTTTCTTGGATTCCAGATATATATCACAAGGATTTTTTGTTCACAAACCCAATTATATACAAAAGGCTTGAAGTATTTTCATATGGATTATACTCATCCTTTGAGTAAACCCATGGTCGTTAAATCACTTGATGTAAAAATTATCCATTTTGTCTTCCTGAATAAAGTAAAGATATTATTGGTCCTATAGTACCATATTTGAGTGATATTGGAACACTTTTGTATCTTGCGAATTGTATGAGAATTGATATATTATTTGTAGTTAACTTACCAGCAAGATATCATTCCAATCCTACTAGAAGACATTGAATGAGATCAACATATTCTTTCCCTACCTTCCTGGAAGGATTATTATACTCATTTAAGTCAAATTCACAATTAATTAGGTATGCAGGCATTGATATCTTTGTGATCTACATAGAGGGAGATTATATGTTAGTTTATTTACCTATATAGGTACTATGATTTCATAGAGATGCATTAAACAGACATCGGTGACTACAACTTCAAATTATCCAAAAAATAACTGAAATATAAAACAATTAGAGAATGTATATGATTGAGATCAGTCATCAAACACATTAGAGAAAAATGTGGATTAATAATTAAAGAGAGTCCAATAATGATATATGAAGACAATGTTGCATGTATTGCTCAAATCCGATGAGGCTATATTGAAGTAGATAGGACGAAACATATTTCACCCAAGTTCTTCTGTACACGTGTGCTCCAGAAGAAAGGTAAAATCAATATTAAATAGATAAGGTCAAGTGAAAATTTTACACACTTATTTACTAAGGCCTTGTCAAAACCAACATTTTAGAAAATCATACTCAATATCAAAATACATTATCACAAGGATCTCCATTGACAATGCTTGTATTTCTAAGAGGGAGATACACAAATTGTACTCTTTTTTCTTCCTTAGGTTTTTTCCATTGAGTTTTTCCTTTGCAAAATTTTAAAGAGGGGCAATCCAATATTATTTGAATTCTAAAGTATATAAATAGTTTTCTGATTAGCTATTTTTCTAATATGCTTGAGGATCCATCATCCATGCCTCACGTTGGAATATGGCAAAGTAACATGTGACTTTCAATGTGCTCTTGTGAGATTTTTAGGCAAAAAGATAAAGCTAATGTCAAGTCACAAAATTGACTAAGGCTTGGGAGAATTTCTTCCTTTTTTTTTTTCCCAAGGCCTTCATAAATTTTGCCATGAGCCTGTATTGTCTATAGGAACCTGATCTGCTCAACATTTTCTGCAATTAGTAAATGGTCCTTCCTTCGACAAGGCTAGCTCTTCTGCATCTAAGGGCATTCTAAGCAGGTCTTGAGATTTACTATCACAACCATTCTATATAGAACTCACCAAAGAATAGTAAATAAAATAAGTGCTAATTCTTAGATTTCTCTTCAATGAATTAAATAAAAGCTTAATCAAGTTACACGTGAGTAAATATTTCTACTATATTGTTCTCTATTTAAGACTCCTAGATATAATAGGTCAAATAGGTATTACTTCAACCAAATAAACAACACATAAATAGAACAATATACCTCTCGTCGCCGACTATTCGCTTTCGGGAGAGGACATCTTCAGATTCTTTTACTTTTTTCTTCAATTTGCAGCGAGAGTCGGAATTGAATTTTTTAATACTACACAGAAAGCTATGATGATTGGCTTTCAGGGAGAGAATGAGAGAAGAAATTTTCTTTGATCTTTTTTTAGTGACTTAAAAGCTTTCCTTCTCCATCTTCTTACCAAATTTTGAGGTCGTTGTCGAGAGAATTAAGAATCACTTTTTCTTCATAAAACTAAAGACGGCCGTCTGTATAATCCGTTAACTTGTTCAGTTAATTATACACGTGGCAAACATCTGTTAGCTTGTTCAGTTAATTATACACATGGCAAACATCCACACGGTGCAATAGAAGATAGAGTACATTTCGCAACAGAATATATGATTCGATTAATTCGCTTCATTAATTACCAATTATTGATGGAATCACTAATGAAGTGTTTGTTAATTTTCTATATAAATAAGAGATGCATTATGCATATTGATGTACAAATAACACGGCAACTAATCGAAAGAAGTGTTCACTTCTTGTCCATTTAATTGATTGCTATTATAGGTGCTTTGTGAAAAGTTTATACCAAAATTATTATAATGTTAATTATCATTTGTTATAATTATTTTTAAAATTATTATAACTTATTAAAAAATAATATATAATTAAAAAAAATAAAGATAAAAATAATAATAAGCTCTTTCAAATATTTAAATTTGAGTTTGAACTTATCTTATGAAAAAGTTTGAGCTCGACATGTTCGAGTCGAGCTTGACTCGACTCAAGTCGTCTTTAATCCTACATTATATGAATTGAACGAGGTGGATCAATGCCCAAACAAATCTGAAACTATTCACTAGTTAGAAAATGAGCTTTTCCTAGTTACTAGGGTTTGTCAATGCCTAAACGCCAGCCTGAATAAATGAGCAAAGCGCCTTAGTCTACACTCTCACTTATTCTAATAGTAATAATAATAATAATAAAGATGAAAAGGAAGAAAAATGTGACAGAGTTGTGTGGTTAAGATAGCAACAAATCAAAGATGTCATTGAATTTATTTATACCTAATCCAATATTCGAAAGTTGTGTAGTTAAGTTAGAAACAAAATCAAAGACGTCATTGAATTTATTAACACCTAACCCTGTCCCCTTGCTGACTGCTTTCATAAGTGATATTCATTAACCACTTGCCTATATCCAATTCCCCTCAATTGAAATTCCACTAATACCCTTTTCTTGCCAGATGAAATTACATTACTATCCTCTTCACTCGATCCCTAGTCATTTTCAAACATCCATAATCATATGGGTCCAATTTGGAAAACTTAAGCACTTCCACCTTTTAAGTTTAATTAAAACTCTTCAACGCGTTCTTATATAATTTTTCATCTTTATAGTCGCAGCAAATAAAACGTTCTTAAATAATTTTTCATTTTTATAGTCGCATTCATCTATTTGGTTCGACTTATCATTTAGGGGGATGATTCTTTACACTTATTTTAGGGGAAAAAAAAATCTAACACAAGGCTCTAGTAAATGATGTTTGAAAAATTGATTTACAAACTTGGTGTGGATTAGAAATTGTTATACTGTTTTCATGTTTTTTTACGAAATTATGATACTGTTGATTCTGTGTAATGTTATGTTTATGTAGCTGAACTAAACTAAAAAGTAATTATAATTGATGTAGTTTTCAAAGCCCAGCCATTGACTTGCTCGTTGCTGTAAGGGTTTAAATTAATTAAACGGAATAAATATGGAATTATCAAATTTATTTAAATTTTTTATCGAATTTGGAGGCGGATATTTATTAAATGAATGAAGATCGAAGAGCTTTAACTGAGGTGGAGTGTAGCAATAGTAGCTTGATAATTTTTTTCTTCTCATATTTAATTAATTGAATCGAATTCGAGTTTAGTTTTAAATATTATCGAATAAAAAAAAAAATATTTAAATTTCTTATCGAACTAAGTGCAAACAATCTTTTAGTGATCTATCTTGAATAGTTGGTTGATTTTTCAATACTGGTAATGAATAAAATAAATTTTAATTAATGATAAAGAAAAGAATTTGTTAAAATAGTGAGTGATTTTTATTAAGTTTCAAAACTTTTAAATTTTGAGAGAATCACAATCACAAATAAAAATGACAATGGAGTGATTTGGAAAGAATTTATCACAAGTCAAGACTCAATATGTCAAAGTTTTTAAGAATCAAAGATTCAAATCTGAATTGACCATTAGAACCCTTTTAGTAATTTTAAAAATATTAAATAATATATATTTAAAAATAATACCACTAATTTATTTTTTTAAAAATAATATTGCATAATCATATATATAACAAATTAAAAATAAATAAATAAATTAAATTGGGTGAGTTGGGGACATGGGAATTTGAAATCAAAAAATCAAAATTTACTCAAAATTTATTTATAATTTTAAAAACTTACAAAAATCTGAGCATAAACTCGTCTTATCATCATTTTTATCCTTAAAATGTTCAATGAACCTAGTAAAAATCCTGGCATAGAAAGTTGTCATCCTAGACACTAGCCCTGGTACCTCCCAAGCTCTAACAATGAACCCAGTAATCAAGGATTACTCCTTGAATTTATTTTACACCTAATAACAACAATAATAATAATAACAATACTATTAATGATACCAATAATAATAATACCAACAACAAAATGTTAGGAATTTGGTCCCGGATTTTGAAATGGTAAGATGTGTTTGTAAAAACTTATCTTAATTTTTATTAACACTCTCAACTACAAACACAAATACATAATTGAAAAATAAGTAGTTGAAAGTTGAAAGTTGAAAGTCACTTTAGCCAAAAAATAAATAAAGAAAGAAAAAGAAAAATTAGGATTTTTTTTTGAAAAAAATATCATTATATCAAGATATTAATTAATATTTAATTCAATAAATATATTAATAACTAGTAAAATACAATAAATAATAAGATAATAAATTCTTGTAAATAAAAGTACAAAATACATAAACATCCTGGAATATACACATGATAGCAAATACCCACCAAATTAATAAATATAATACTTACCTCCCAAATTAAATATTTGGACAATATTGCCCTTATGCTATTGAGTTTATATAATTTTTAATATATTTTGAACATTTTCACCCTAAATTCTATTTAAAGTAATTAATATCTTAAATAATTAAAATTTAAAAAAGTAAAATAATAAATAGTATAAGTGTATTTCCACAAACTTAAAATAAAAAATAAAAATTTAAAGATAAATAAATATATTTTCATAAACTTAGATATGTACAAATATTGTGCTGTACAAACTATTATTTTTATTATTATATATATAAATATGTATGCATTTTTATTCAAAAGAGTCCAAATTCTTATAAACTTTTTGTTTAATTATTTTAAAAATAGAATATATCTAAATAGCAATGCAGATATAATTATCATTCTCGTCCAAAATAGTCAAATTCTTTTAGATTAGATTGTTAATAATTTTATTTTGAATTCAAATAATAAAAATAAATTTTTTTGTGGTAAATTTTATGTATTTATTATACTATTTATTATTTTAACAGTGAAAATTGTAGTTATGTTATTAATTACTTTTTCTACATCATAATCAAAAATATCTTTTTTTTTTATGGTGTAAATGTTAAAAATACAATGGGAAATATATAAATTCAAATGAAATAAGGGTTATATTATCCAGACATTTAATTTAGAGGATAAAAGTTACATTTGATAGTTTATGGGATAAATGTTATATTTATTAAGCCAAAGGAATAAGTTTTATATTTATTTGTTTAAAGAATATTTGCGACATAGAATATATTTAGGGGGTCTTTATGTAATTTACCCTTAATAAAATCATAGCCACATATCTACTTAAGAGATAAATCCAAATATCTTGCAATCTTAGCCGTAGCAAATTCGGACAAGATTACCCAAAAAAGTAGAGTAGAGTAATGGACTGAAGTTTCCAAAAAGCAAAATGTACTACACTTGAAATAAATGCTAATTAATACAGAAGAAATTGCTCCCATATCCCCGCCCCGCCATTGTTTTAAACCCATATTTCTCCCTCTATTTCCACCTCAAAGCCACAGCAATGGGGTCTTCTATTTGTTCCAGGCAGCCTATCATAGCTCCAGCCCCCAACCCATTTGCCCCCAATACCACCCTCTTCCGTTCATTCTACTTCAGAAGTGCCCCTTCCGCCGTCGCCATCTGCTGCTCCCTCCGCCGCCCTGAGTACACCCCGAACCACATTCCGGACCCCAAGTACGTCCGCATATTCGACACCACCCTTCGCGACGGAGAGCAGTCCCCTGGTGCCACCATGACCATCAAAGAGAAGCTCGACATCGCCCGACAGCTCGCTCGCCTCGGCGTCGACATAATTGAGGCCGGGTTCCCCGCCTCCTCCGACGCCGACTTCGACGCTGTCAAGCTGATCGCGCGTGAGGTGGGGAACGCCGATTCCGATTATGTTCCGGTTATCTGCGGTCTGGCGAGGTGCAACAAGAAGGACATCGAGAAGGCGTGGGAGGCGGTGAAGTACGCAAAGAAGCCGAGGGTTCACACGTTTATTGCCACCAGTGAAATTCACATGAAGTACAAGCTGAAGATGACGCCGGAGCAGGTTATTGATAAGGCTAGGAGTATGGTAGCTTATGCCAGGAGTTTGGGGTATGATGATGTGGAATTTAGCCCGGAGGATGCTGGAAGGTGTACTTTACTTTTTATCCAGTTTCTTGCAAAATTTTCTTCTTTTATTAATTTTCCTGCAAAACTTATAATCTTTTCCAAGATTTCCCAAGAAACTCTCATCTTTACTTCATGGTTATAAACATATAGATGGAGTCACCACACAAAAAGAAAAAGAAAAGAGAGTAAAAAAAGGTAGGAATGTGAAATGAAACTCCAGCTCCATTTTCTAACGTTTGGAATGTGAAAAATAATTGTCCCCTCTTTTACTTATAAAAAAGTTTGAGAAAGAAGTTACAAAAAATACACTAAATAAACACAAACAATCTAATAGAAATAATTTGAATACAAAATAGAAAAAAAAATAAAAAACAAATATAGACGTACAGAAACAGTAATTTGTGAGAGTCAAATTGTAAAAAATGTAAAAAAATACTTGAATTTTTTATTTTGGATAATATAAAAGGATTAAGAGAATGTTTTTAGTAACTATTAAAATAATTATACAAGAGTTTTCTGTTTTGAATTTGAGTATAAAATTCAAATGTTTATTTTTCTTATATCGAATAATTCTCTATTAGTGAAAAATAAGAATTTTCGTGAAAGTAGGTAGATTTGGCGAATCATATAAAAATCTTTGTACAATTTTATATTATATCGGTATTATTTTTTTTTTATCGTCATCCTATTAATATAATTTTTTATATATTTTTAATAAATCAAAATTTCAATTTCTAATTACTTTGGTTGTGCCTAACACATAGGATTCCTTTTTTTTTTTTTTTTTTTTGTCATAGTGCTATAAAAATCTAGTTTTATTTAATGAGGTCCCTATGCCTGTACATAGTTGAATTAACTACTGCCCTGTTAGGCTGGTGGCTAGCCTCACAATGACTTCGTATATTGACATCACAATACTCATAAATTAATTCAAATGGATGGCTGAAAAAAATCTAAAACTATGCTTGACGTCCCCAAATTGCATAAACAATCAATTTACTTTTTTTTTTTTTTAATTATAGAATTTTTCAAACGATGTTTAGGAAACAATAAGTTTCCAGTATTTAACGGCTCGAAACAAATCCTAAAAAAATGTAAGTTTAATCTATGGAATGTACATTGAAAAGCCTTTGGTCTTTTTCTCTTGGCATTTAATTGCTATTCCTCTACCACCAGCAAAACATTTTTTCGGAATGCACGATGTATCGGCTATGGAGATATCCAAAATGTATAAAAAGAAAAGGCTATTTATATGAGCTATATTGATGCTCCACTCTCACTTTTTTGCTTAGCAATTGACAGAAATGCCCTTTAGTTCATCTCCAGATACACCCAATCCATTATTTTGTCCTTTCTTTTTAAGTATTGATGCCATTAGTACATGTCAGGCCATCACCACCATGCTACACCACAAGTTCATATCATCATCACATTTCTACTATCACAACCCAACTCTTTTCCACCTTTTCTGTCGTAGGCTCATTATCACCACTCACCCCTATCACAATTTCCCCTTGCACCTCCCTCCTCCTCCGCCTCCTTGGATGCCGCACTGCCAAACCTCCATTTTACCACTGCAAACCAATCACTTGAAATTCCATGATGATTGCTGCGACTACTTATACATACTCGATCATCTCACCAGCTGAGGCCAGGAACTTAACTACCGGCTGTCGATATAAACGTCAATTGCTCCTTTGCTCCATCACCGTCGCAATCATTAACGCCACTAATCAGGGCCAGATTTGATTTGCCTCACTCTGACCTGCTTCTTGAAAGGCCTCACCAATTTTAGTTTTCGCTCCACGATCGTGTGCTTAAATGACTTGTCCAAATAGCTCTAGCAACCTGATTATGCTGCCACCCCCATACAATGGTGCCAGGAATGTTGCTTCAAATGATGGTGGCAATAATTGTGGGGGGCTGCTCAAGAAAATCTACTCTTGCTGGGATTTAGTTGACTTTTCGGCTACTTTGCCAGTGGCCTTTGGCTTTGATAAACAAGTGGTGGTGGTCCTGATGAAAGAGAATGGTGGGACGGAAGAGAATGTTGTGATATGTCACTTAAGGAAAAAACTGAGTGGAGCATGAATTATCAATTTTTAGAGCGTGGATATCAACTCCCAAAAGAAAATGTTTCCTGTGGGCTTTGTTTTCCGTGTATGGTTCACTTTATCTTTAATTTTAATAACAAAGCTATACATCAGGAAGCGTGAAAGAGCAGGATGCTTCATTTATAAGAGATCTGTATTGAGTCCCGAGAATAGTTTGAATTTGATTGAAATGTAGTTGGTAAAAGGACCATTGAATTCTTGACAATTTTTAGAAACTATTTTATGTTGCTAGTGCACGTGTGTCACATGAAAGTTTAGGTCAGAAGCTTACAAGCAACATCGACAACTTGTTCATGAAAGCCGCCATATCAACTTTTCCTTGTTCTATTTCGTTGTTTCACTTGACATAGAGAGAAATTAGTGCCTGGAATTGCTTCATATACTAAAACAACCTCTTCCAGATAGATTTTCACCTCTCTTCTTTTTCTTTCTTACAGATCAGACAGGGAGTTTCTTTATCGCATTCTGGGAGAAGTTATAAATGCAGGGGCAACAACCCTTAACATTCCGGATACAGTTGGCTACACTTTGCCCACTGAGTTTGGACAATTGATTGCTGATATAAAAGCCAACACCCATGGAATTGAAAATGTGATAATTTCGACACACTGTCAGAATGACCTTGGACTTTCTACTGCTAATACTTTAGCGGTGTGTAATTTCTTTCCTCGCTTGCTATGTGATTAATATGACCAAGTTCATATTGTATTCAGATTGGAGGTTATTTGACTTCAGGGGGCAAATGCTGGTGCAAGGCAAGTAGAGGTGACCATTAATGGAATTGGTGAAAGAGCTGGTAACGCCTCATTAGAGGAGGTGTGCTCTCTTCAGTCTGTAAATTCTGTTTCT
>CM033115.1:12829536-12880628 GCA_019321725.1 Paulownia fortunei | reverse complement strand
TCAACACGAGGTAAGTATTAGAGAATTTCAAGTACCTTTTTATTTCCTGCTACAGCTTTGAAACGTGCAAAAAGATCAACAAGTTCCTTTCCATCAATATCATATCCAAGCTGCAACCACATTCACAAAAGACAAGTTGATGCATTATAGAAATAATCACAGAAACTTTTTTAAATAAGCTCAAATTTGCAATTTACCTCCAACATTTTGGCTTTCAGAGCATGGCGTCCACTGTACAAAGAATGTCAAAGAAACACATAAGCAATATAAAGAAAGTTTCTCCATGTACATAAAGATCTACGATATGGTGATAATTCCCGAATTATAGTGTTGCTACTGGCAACTTGAATAGCAAAGGACTCATACCAAAAGTAAATAATATCAAGAAAAGAAGCCACAATTTGCGTCACATATCTATGAAGAAAAGTGAATTTTCAATAATTTTTCTAGATTTAGTGTAATGGATGGACGGATGGCCTCCTAATGACTAGAAGCGTTAAGCCTCTTTCTCCATGGAAGGATATCAAAGTTGCTATCGAGGGAAAGGATCTTAAAAATGTATGTATAAAAAGATCTACACCTATCAAAATAACTGAATCTTATCAGATACATATACTAGTAGTATAATTCAACAGACTAGCCAGCATTGACAAACCCAACCACCTATCCCTCTGTTCCTTTTGACAAAACCAGATTGCAACCAAAAATCTTCATTCTTAATTGTATCTTCAAGACAATAAAGGTTAAGTAGCAGATTCACCAACTGCCTACAAATGACCAGACCAATCACATATATTTTTATACACAAGTTTTTCTATAAAATTTAGTTTAGGCTTCAGTCTCACATTACCCACTATGATAATTGCACTCTTCTGAAAAAATATATCTGCTTTGCTTTTATTTATTATTTATTTTGTATTTCTTTTTCATTTTCGGGGTGGGGGGTGGGGAATGATTCACTCAGGTATAAATAACTAAACTCTCTGACTGAAGAACTTGCAAATGGGGTGGTCAATGATGACCATAAGGACAGCAGGGCTGCAAACTTCAGCTAAGAAAACTACTGCATCCCAGTGGTAATTTTCAACTGAGGGCGACGAAATTCAGCTGCCTCGTCCGGGGGGGGGTTCCAATCTCATACTCTAGCTGAGAAAGTGGTGTAATTTACTTTCTTCTTCCGTCGTCATTCTAAGTCTTGGTTTCACACCCAATTTACCATATCAACTAAACGTATGCACTTGTTTCTACCCACTTCTCGTAGAACCACACTAGTTATGAAAAGCTAGCTTTGCAGTATCTTGAACAGTTGCACACCTGATACTTGTTGCAAATAAGATCATCTACATTCGAGATACCTTAAGCTAATGCAAATCCTAGGCCGAATTTGTCTTCACAGGTACAAACCAGAACCATTTTTAAAGCGACAATCTAGTGCTAATCTACGGCAAAAACACAAGCCGATGGAAGCACAGAGTGCAATATAGCATTTGTATTATAAGTTTCATTACGGGTTTAGACACAGTTTAAGCATCACAACAATTGGAAACTTGCAAGAAAGAAAGACAATAAGAAAAGGAAATATATAAAAGGCACCATGAAAGCAGGTATTAAGAGATAACTTCGAAAGTACCTGAGTTTTCCAAGCACTATACCAGATTCATTAGAGCGAAGAAGTCCAATGTCTTCTGGAGATATAATTTCATAAGTATTTTTATGTTTAAGCATTCCATCCTACAAAAAGGTTCACAGATAGGTAATAGAAAAAGGATTTTGGAAAACATAATATGATAGTTTCAAATGTATGACTCAACATGCACAATATCCAAAAAATATGATTGTTCAGACTAAGCAAGAAATCAGATAAATCCGAAACATGAAACACAAGAAGGAATGTAAAGAACAATAGCAAGGAACATGAATAAAGTGCATGTCTAAAATTAAAAGGATGGCTATTTTTCCCAAGCAAAAACATGGAATAATAAATAAGAATTTCCAAGTACATTCTGATCATTGTTTTTAAATAGGAGCTTACTTAGGAAACAAGTACTTATGATCATTAACAAAGCCCAAACCTGCCAGCCTAAATTTGGCTCTAATTTGCACAAAAGGAAAACTGAAAATTAGCCCCAAGTATACCCCTTCATAAACTCAGGTCATGGCTCAAACTGCTGACGAAAAAGTTGACAAAGGACATTTGGTTAGGAGCAAAACAATCAGAACTCAGGATGGCAAAGCAATAATTCATCAGTTGAGTATGTCAAATCATTTTCAGACAGCAAACCAGGAGTCCATAAGGATTTAGCCTATCCTTCCTATCCTGTACCATTAACCAGTACGCCATTGACCAATAAACTTTTGTGTCAAATGCTACTGTGCTATCTCTGCCATACATGTAAACAAAGTGAAATAGAGAGAAAAATAGAATCACACTGCATTTGGTCTCCTGCTACTCAGTTATTTTACTGTTCCTAAACAAATCGTCATGCTTGTCAAAACCTTAATGTACAGGAAGCAGATAGATTTTCTCTACTTTCATATTTTTCTGGGCATATTTATGTAGCCACATAGTGAAAAGGATATTTCACATAGCGCAGGAAATACTTTAAAAAATATAACTTAGTTGGCATCATAATATGTCTCTTACACATCCTCATATGCCAGGAGATGAGTAACGACTTTCTCCATAATGGGCAAACGGTGCAAAAGCAGTGCCACAGAGAACCCTTGCTAATAGGTCATTTCAAGTTTGTTGACTTCATCGTTGAAATTTACGTTTTAGTTTTTTCAAGGGTTTATTTCTTTAATTCAGAGAGTTTAAGAAATGTCATAACAGATTTTAGAAATGCAAATAATACATTTGAAGTCCAATTAGGTAGTTATATAAGTTGGGAAGTTTCATAGTAGCTTGCGTATTCTAGATATAACAAGCATGGATTCAATAGCGTGTATGAATTCAAATATCAATATTAAATCGAGTTCCTCTAATTTTTTCCATGGACCCAAACGAGTTCCTAGAGTAGGATATACATTAGAGGGACAGATTTTCCTCCATTACTCATTGCTCCCACACCATCAATTTAGAGGTTAGGAAAATAATCAACCAGCTCATGTGTTTTTGCAAAGCATCCAGTGAAACCCTTCAATAGGACGTGTTACAATGTTCATGCAAATACATGTAAAAGACACATTTAGCTCTTAACAAATTGAAACTACATTACACCCTAATTTGACATTCTGCATGATCTAAATGGAAATATCTGCCAAGAAAAATGAGAAATACAGAAGACTATAACAGCAAATCTCCAAATAATCCAAAGCTCGGAGTTTGAAAATGTGTATTTGTCGGAATGTTATGACCTGATTTCCAAAAAATGTTTGTTACCATGGATGTATCCTTTTTTGAAGACAAAACTTTTTTTTCTTCTCATCTTCAGGGGGAGAATAAAACAAGAGAAGATTTGGTTTTTTAAGAATTTTTAACAAGATTTTGGAGACTTGGATCCTTTTTTTGAAACAAATTTTGCTACTGTTTTTCCTCAAAAACTCGTGCTAGAAGTTGTTAATCAAGATTATGAAAATATTTTAAATTTGAAATTATAGGACAAAATCCAGTTTTTGAATAAACTGATCAAGTTTTTTAAAAACCAGATTTTGACTCTAATTTAAATTTTGATATACAGCCTCATCCTGATCGAGTGGAACAGGAAAATTGACTATTGGGACAGGTTCAGATGAATCTGTAAGATTACTACAAAATCACGATATTACTAGTATAGGAAATAGAGGAGAAACAGGTCAAAAGAAAACCATTGGGTTGGTTTATGAGACAGAGTATCCTGATCAAAAGAAAATAACCAATGCCTCCATGCCTAGTCATGAGTCTAACCCAAGATTCCTAAGGTAATTCTCAGTCAATCTCAAAAGAAATTCCTCTATCTAATGCTGAGTCTAAAAATGTGCCTTTCAGTGATCTAGATGTCCACATAGCTGTATGGAAAGGAACTAGGTCTTGCACTAATCATCCTATGTCCAAGTTCGTGTCCTACAAAAATTTGTCATCTTCTTTTTTCTGCTTTCACCTCTCGACTTTCTTGTGTAGAGACTCCAAAGAATATACAGTATGCTTTGAAAGTTCCTGAATGGAAAGAAGCAGTATTTGAAGAGATGAGAGCGCTTAAGAAGAATAAGACATGGGATGTTGAAGATCTACCAAAGGGAAAAAACACAGTGGGCTGCAAGTGGGTGTTCACCACAAAGTTTAAGTCAAATGGGACCTTAGAGAGATATAAAGCAAGACTTGCAGCTAAAGGTTTTATACAAACCTATGGCATTGACTATTCGGAGACTTTTGCACCGGTGGCAAAATTAAATACTGTGCATGTACTCTTGTCAATTGCAGCAACACTTGATTGGCCTTTACAGCAATTAGATGTCAAAAACGCTTTGGAAATCTAGAGGAAGAAGTCTACATGGATCCTCCTCCAGGCTTTGAACAAAAATTTAGGACAAAGGTATGTAAACTGAAGAAATCGTTGTACGGTCTCAAACAATCGCCAAGAGCTTGGTTTGAAAAATTCACCCGGTCGGTCAACAAACAAGGGTATAATGAGGCTCAAATGGATCATACTATGTTCATGAAACATTCGGGAGATGGGAAAGTAATAGAGTTGATAGTATACGTGGATGATATCATACTCATGGGTGATGATCCGAGACAGATGAATCGGTTGAAGGCTAGTCTAGCTGCACAATTCGAGATCAAGATTTTGTATCTCTCTAGTATTTTCTTGGAATGGAGGTTGCTCGGTCAAAAAAAGGGATAGTAATCTCACAAGGAAATACATTTTCGATCTCCTAAAAGAGACGGGAATGAGTGGTTGCAAGCCTATAGACACGCCAATTGATCCAAACTAAAATTATAGAGATAAGAACCAAGGAGGCGCTTGACACAGCTTAATACCAGAGACTAGTAGGGAAACTGGTTTACCTATCACATACTAGGCCTGACATTGCAATTGCCGTCAGTTTTGTGAGTCAATTCATGCACTCTCCACACAAAGAGCACCTTGAAGCTGCATTTCAAATTCTAAGGTATCTAAAGAGTTCGTCTGGAAAAGGACTATTGTTCAAGAAATGCGGACAACAAATGATTGAAGCTTACACAGACGCGGATTAGGCAGGTTCCTGTATATACATGTGGGGAAGTCTTGTTACTTGGAGGAGTAAAAAACAGAATGTTGTAGCACATAGCAGTGCCGAGGCTGAATTTCGAGCCATGGCAAATGGAATTTGTGAAATATTGTGGCTATGATGAATGCTTGAAGAATTGAAGAAACCAGTACAGGGGCCGATGAAGCTATATTGTGACAACAACGCAGCAATAAGCATAGCTCATAACCCAGTACAACATGACTGAACCAAGCATGTCGAGATTGATAGGCACTTCATCAAAGAGAAACTTGAGGCAGGAGTGATTTGCATGCAATTTGTTCCCACCACGCAGCAAACTGCAGACATTCTCACCAAGGGACTGTTCTGACCAGACTTTGAGCTTCTTGTTAGCAAGTTGGGCATGATTGACATCTATGCGCCAACTTGAGGGGGAGTCTTGAGAATAGTTAGGAATTAATTGTTTGATTTTTCAGAAATAATTAGGAAAGTCTATTTATTGCAAATCTGAAATTACTATTTCAGATTTTGGTAGTTTCCATGTTCGAGAGATATGCTGATTTTGTGGTCTTCCTCCGCTATTTATGCCTTGTATCTTTTCATATGAAATTCAATAATAAGAAGAATAAACTATTTTTTTTCTTTTGCAACTTTTATATATATAATAAACTCTCTCCAAAAATAAGGAACAAAACAAAGTCTCTTTTCAAACACACAACAGCCCATGAAAAAAAAAAGATTAGAAAAGAGTTTATAGCTAAACATAAAATTGTAAACCTATTACTTCAAACAAAAATTCATAATAAAAAGTCTTCAAGTTAAATTGAAAATCTCATACAACATAATTATAGGTATCTGGATGATCTCAATATTTTCTTAAACAAATGTTATTTTAATCTAAAAATACAAATGAATTCCTGAAAAATGGTTTCATCGCCGTTTCTCAGAACCCTAGAAAATGCTAATTAACCCAAATAAGAAAAGTAAAATATGTATTCCACCTCCTAGTATGACTTAAAAAAAGTTACCTTAAGGTTTCTGATATTTTTGAAAACCTCAAGGGGCTAACAGATCATTAGTGAGACCTACAGGACTCTGTGAAATTCCTATTTGAAACTTTCGAGCCGCAAGTTCTATATTTTGTACATCATACCCTATTTTATTTAGGTGGAGTTTTCTTACTTTTAAAAGCATTTTTATATGCTACTCCCTGCAAAGCAAGTTAAAAGAAATGGACTGGCATCATAAGTGGCAATTAACGAAAATCAATTTGGTATGTCAGGATGAAAGAAGATTGAACCTAAGGATGCAAGAGACTCAAAGAAAGGCAAATATCCTAGATGTTGATCACTTTTCAACACCAACCTGATGGATGCCACTTTCATGGGCAAAGGCATTAGCTCCAACAATCGCTTTGTGAGGCTGGATACGCAGCCCACTGTACTCTTCAACCTGAAAATTCGTTATTAAGCAAAGTCACAACAGAAGGGATTATATCAAGAAAAAGTTCAACAAACTAAAAAGAAGCAGGACATCATACCATCTTGCTTGCCATAATAATGTGTTGTGTATTGATCCCTGTATAAAGGCCATCTAATAGTTGCTCTCCACGGCATTTCAAGGCCATTACAACCTGCAGTGAAGCAGAAAAAGCCACTCAATTTACAGGAGAACAAAGATTAATGCAGCCATAGAGCATAGGGGAACTAATGAGCCTAAAAAGTCAATCACCTACTTAAATAAAAGGCATAGTTGTAAGAAGAAGAAAATGCCAGTTGTCCCTACATTCTACTCCATTCCTTTCTCATTTTCCTTCCTCACGTCGTAGTTACAAGTTCATCAACCTCCTTAACTTCATGTCATCACTTCATTTTAGCTTGAATCTTCTTCTTACCCATGTTCTCCTAGTCCCTATACTCCACATATGGATATCTGACAGCAATACCATAGTTCTATGTATTTCTAGGCAACAATAGATAGAGAAAATCCCAAAAATTAAAAGGGTTTTGGTGTGTGAAAAAGCAGGATAATACTCAATAATATTTCAGACTTATTTGATAATTGCACAAGATGTAATTAGTTATTAATAATCCAGACCCATAAACTACTTGATGCTAGTGTATAGTAAAGTGAACTTTTCATTACTTATGCAGGAATGCATCTGGTATATTTTTTGTTCTTGGGAGCTTCAAGCCATTTTCACCAACACAGACACTTCACACTTGGTAAAATTAGGTGGTAGAGAGAAGTGGTTTAATTTATTATGCTCATTGTAATAAATGGTTCCCCCTTAGAAATAAAATGGACTTACCAAAATAAAAGGAAAAAAAGAAACAGAATTTACAGACTGAAGAGAGCACACCTCCTCTAATGAGGCGTTACCAGCTCTTTCACCAATTCCATTAATGGTCACCTCTACTTGCCTTGCACCAGCATTTGCCCCCTGAAGTCAAATAACCTCCAATCTGAATACAATATGAACTTGGTCATATTAATCACATAGCAAGCGAGGAAAGAAATTACACACCGCTAAAGTATTAGCAGTAGAAAGTCCAAGGTCATTCTGACAGTGTGTCGAAATTATCACATTTTCAATTCCATGGGTGTTGGCTTTTATATCAGCAATCAATTGTCCAAACTCAGTGGGCAAAGTGTAGCCAACTGTATCCGGAATGTTAAGGGTTGTTGCCCCTGCATTTATAACTTCTCCCAGAATGCGATAAAGAAACTCCCTGTCTGATCTGTAAGAAAGAAAAAGAAGAGAGGTGAAAATCTATCTGGAAGAGGTTGTTTTAGTATATGAAGCAATTCCAGGCACTAATTTCTCTCTATGTCAAGTGAAACAACGAAATAGAACAAGGAAAAGTTGATATGGCGGCTTTCATGAACAAGTTGTCGATGTTGCTTGTAAGCTTCTGACCTAAACTTTCATGTGACACACGTGCACTAGCAACATAAAATAGTTTCTAAAAATTGTCAAGAATTCAATGGTCCTTTTACCAACTACATTTCAATCAAATTCAAACTATTCTCGGGACTCAATACAGATCTCTTATAAATGAAGCATCCTGCTCTTTCACGCTTCCTGATGTATAGCTTTGTTATTAAAATTAAAGATAAAGTGAACCATACACGGAAAACAAAGCCCACAGGAAACATTTTCTTTTGGGAGTTGATATCCACGCTCTAAAAATTGATAATTCATGCTCCACTCAGTTTTTTCCTTAAGTGACATATCACAACATTCTCTTCCGTCCCACCATTCTCTTTCATCAGGACCACCACCACTTGTTTATCAAAGCCAAAGGCCACTGGCAAAGTAGCCGAAAAGTCAACTAAATCCCAGCAAGAGTAGATTTTCTTGAGCAGCCCCCCACAATTATTGCCACCATCATTTGAAGCAACATTCCTGGCACCATTGTATGGGGGTGGCAGCATAATCAGGTTGCTAGAGCTATTTGGACAAGTCATTTAAGCACACGATCGTGGAGCGAAAACTAAAATTGGTGAGGCCTTTCAAGAAGCAGGTCAGAGTGAGGCAAATCAAATCTGGCCCTGATTAGTGGCGTTAATGATTGCGACGGTGATGGAGCAAAGGAGCAATTGACGTTTATATCGACAGCCGGTAGTTAAGTTCCTGGCCTCAGCTGGTGAGATGATCGAGTATGTATAAGTAGTCGCAGCAATCATCATGGAATTTCAAGTGATTGGTTTGCAGTGGTAAAATGGAGGTTTGGCAGTGCGGCATCCAAGGAGGCGGAGGAGGAGGGAGGTGCAAGGGGAAATTGTGATAGGGGTGAGTGGTGATAATGAGCCTACGACAGAAAAGGTGGAAAAGAGTTGGGTTGTGATAGTAGAAATGTGATGATGATATGAACTTGTGGTGTAGCATGGTGGTGATGGAGCATGGCTGGGTTGACATGTACTAATGGCATCAATACTTAAAAAGAAAGGACAAAATAATGGATTGGGTGTCTTTTGATTGAATCTATTTGGGGATGAACTAAAGGGCATTTTTGTCAATTGCTAAGCAAAAAAGTGAGAGTGGAGCATAGCTCATATAAATAGCCTTTTCTTTTTATACATTTTGGATATCTCCATAGCCGATACATCGTGCATTCCGAGAAAATGTTTAGCTGGTGGTAGAGGAATAGCAATTAGATGCCAAGAGAAAAAGACCAAGGCTTTTCAATGTACATTCCACAGATTAAACTTTCATTTTTTTAGGATTTGTTTCGAGCCGTTAAATACTGGAAACTTATTGTTTCCTAAACATCATTTGAAAAATTCTATAAATAAATAAAAAAAAAAGGTAAATTGATTGCTTATGCAATTTGGGGAAGTCAATCATAGTTTTAGATTCTTTTCAGCCATCCATTTGAATTAATTTATGAGTATTGTGATGGCAATATACAAAGTCATTCTGAGGCCTAACAGGGCAGTAGTTAATTCAACTATGTACAGGCATAGGGACCTCATTAAATAGATGCATAAATAATAAAACTAGATTTTTATAGCACTACGACACAAAAGAATCATATGTTCATAACCATGAAGTAAAGATAAGTGTTTCTTGGGAAATCTTGGAAAAGAGTATAAGTTTTGCAGGAAAATTAATAAAAGAAGAAAATTTTGCAAGAAACCGGATAAAAAGTAAAGTACACCTTCCAGCATCTTCCGGGCTAAATTCCACATCATCACACCCCAAACTCCTGGCATAAGCTACCATACTCCTAGCCTTATCAATAACCTGCTCCGGCGTCATCTTCAGCTTGTACTTCATGTGAATTTCACTGGTGGCAATAAACGTGTGAACCCTCGGCTTCTTTGCATACTTCACCGCCTCCCACGCCTTCTCGATGTCCTTCTTGTTGCACCTCGCCAGACCGCAGATAACCGGAACAAAATCGGAATCGGCGTTCCCCACCTCACGCGCGATCAGTTTGACAGCGTCGAAGTCGGCGTCGGAGGAGGCGGGGAACCCGGCCTCAATTATGTCGACGCCGAGGCGAGCGAGCTGTCGGGCGATGTCGAGCTTCTCTTTGATGGTCATGGTGGCGCCAGGGGACTGCTCTCCGTCGCGGAGGGTGGTGTCGAATATGCGGACGTACTTGGGGTCCGGAATGTGGTTCGGGATGTACTCAGGGCGGCGGAGGGAGCAACAGATGGCGACGGCGGAAGGGGCACTTCTGAAGTAGAATGAGCGGAAGAGGGTGGTATTGGGGGCAAATGGGTTGGGGGCTGGAGCTATGATAGGCTGCCTGGAACAAATAGAAGACCCCATTGCTGTGGCTTTGAGGTGGAAATAGAGGGAGAAATATGGGTTTAAAACAATGGCGGGGCGGGGATATGGGAGCAATTTCTTCTGTATTAATTAGCATTTATTTCAAGTGTAGTACATTTTGCTTTTTGGAAACTTCAGTCCATTACTCTACTCTACTTTTTTGGGTAATCTTGTCCGAATTTGCTACGGCTAAGATTGCAAGATATTTGGATTTATCTCTTAAGTAGATATGTGGCTATGATTTTATTAAGGGTAAATTACATAAAGACCCCCTAAATATATTCTATGTCGCAAATATTCTTTAAACAAATAAATATAAAACTTATTCCTTTGGCTTAATAAATATAACATTTATCCCATAAACTATCAAATGTAACTTTTATCCTCTAAATTAAATGTCTGGATAATATAACCCTTATTTCATTTGAATTTATATATTTCCCATTGTATTTTTAACATTTACACCATAAAAAAAAAAGATATTTTTGATTATGATGTAGAAAAAGTAATTAATAACATAACTACAATTTTCACTGTTAAAATAATAAATAGTATAATAAATACATAAAATTTACCACAAAAAAATTTATTTTTATTATTTGAATTCAAAATAAAATTATTAACAATCTAATCTAAAAGAATTTGACTATTTTGGACGAGAATGATAATTATATCTGCATTGCTATTTAGATATATTCTATTTTTAAAATAATTAAACAAAAAGTTTATAAGAATTTGGACTCTTTTGAATAAAAATGCATACATATTTATATATATAATAATAAAAATAATAGTTTGTACAGCACAATATTTGTACATATCTAAGTTTATGAAAATATATTTATTTATCTTTAAATTTTTATTTTTTATTTTAAGTTTGTGGAAATACACTTATACTATTTATTATTTTACTTTTTTAAATTTTAATTATTTAAGATATTAATTACTTTAAATAGAATTTAGGGTGAAAATGTTCAAAATATATTAAAAATTATATAAACTCAATAGCATAAGGGCAATATTGTCCAAATATTTAATTTGGGAGGTAAGTATTATATTTATTAATTTGGTGGGTATTTGCTATCATGTGTATATTCCAGGATGTTTATGTATTTTGTACTTTTATTTACAAGAATTTATTATCTTATTATTTATTGTATTTTACTAGTTATTAATATATTTATTGAATTAAATATTAATTAATATCTTGATATAATGATATTTTTTTCAAAAAAAAATCCTAATTTTTCTTTTTCTTTCTTTATTTATTTTTTGGCTAAAGTGACTTTCAACTTTCAACTTTCAACTACTTATTTTTCAATTATGTATTTGTGTTTGTAGTTGAGAGTGTTAATAAAAATTAAGATAAGTTTTTACAAACACATCTTACCATTTCAAAATCCGGGACCAAATTCCTAACATTTTGTTGTTGGTATTATTATTATTGGTATCATTAATAGTATTGTTATTATTATTATTGTTGTTATTAGGTGTAAAATAAATTCAAGGAGTAATCCTTGATTACTGGGTTCATTGTTAGAGCTTGGGAGGTACCAGGGCTAGTGTCTAGGATGACAACTTTCTATGCCAGGATTTTTACTAGGTTCATTGAACATTTTAAGGATAAAAATGATGATAAGACGAGTTTATGCTCAGATTTTTGTAAGTTTTTAAAATTATAAATAAATTTTGAGTAAATTTTGATTTTTTGATTTCAAATTCCCATGTCCCCAACTCACCCAATTTAATTTATTTATTTATTTTTAATTTGTTATATATATGATTATGCAATATTATTTTTAAAAAAATAAATTAGTGGTATTATTTTTAAATATATATTATTTAATATTTTTAAAATTACTAAAAGGGTTCTAATGGTCAATTCAGATTTGAATCTTTGATTCTTAAAAACTTTGACATATTGAGTCTTGACTTGTGATAAATTCTTTCCAAATCACTCCATTGTCATTTTTATTTGTGATTGTGATTCTCTCAAAATTTAAAAGTTTTGAAACTTAATAAAAATCACTCACTATTTTAACAAATTCTTTTCTTTATCATTAATTAAAATTTATTTTATTCATTACCAGTATTGAAAAATCAACCAACTATTCAAGATAGATCACTAAAAGATTGTTTGCACTTAGTTCGATAAGAAATTTAAATATTTTTTTTTTTATTCGATAATATTTAAAACTAAACTCGAATTCGATTCAATTAATTAAATATGAGAAGAAAAAAATTATCAAGCTACTATTGCTACACTCCACCTCAGTTAAAGCTCTTCGATCTTCATTCATTTAATAAATATCCGCCTCCAAATTCGATAAAAAATTTAAATAAATTTGATAATTCCATATTTATTCCGTTTAATTAATTTAAACCCTTACAGCAACGAGCAAGTCAATGGCTGGGCTTTGAAAACTACATCAATTATAATTACTTTTTAGTTTAGTTCAGCTACATAAACATAACATTACACAGAATCAACAGTATCATAATTTCGTAAAAAAACATGAAAACAGTATAACAATTTCTAATCCACACCAAGTTTGTAAATCAATTTTTCAAACATCATTTACTAGAGCCTTGTGTTAGATTTTTTTTTCCCCTAAAATAAGTGTAAAGAATCATCCCCCTAAATGATAAGTCGAACCAAATAGATGAATGCGACTATAAAAATGAAAAATTATTTAAGAACGTTTTATTTGCTGCGACTATAAAGATGAAAAATTATATAAGAACGCGTTGAAGAGTTTTAATTAAACTTAAAAGGTGGAAGTGCTTAAGTTTTCCAAATTGGACCCATATGATTATGGATGTTTGAAAATGACTAGGGATCGAGTGAAGAGGATAGTAATGTAATTTCATCTGGCAAGAAAAGGGTATTAGTGGAATTTCAATTGAGGGGAATTGGATATAGGCAAGTGGTTAATGAATATCACTTATGAAAGCAGTCAGCAAGGGGACAGGGTTAGGTGTTAATAAATTCAATGACGTCTTTGATTTTGTTTCTAACTTAACTACACAACTTTCGAATATTGGATTAGGTATAAATAAATTCAATGACATCTTTGATTTGTTGCTATCTTAACCACACAACTCTGTCACATTTTTCTTCCTTTTCATCTTTTTATTATTATTATTATTGTTATTATAAGTGGGAGTGCAGATTAAGGCGCTTTGCCCATTTGTTCAGGGTGGCGCTTTGACATTGACAAACTCTTGTAACGAGGGAAAGTCTATTTTCTAATTAAACCTATGAACAGTTTTAGGTTGGGCATTGATACACCTCGTTCAATTCATATAACGTAGGATTATAGACGAGTCGGGTCAAGTCAAGGTCGACTCGAACATGTCGACCTCAAACTTTTTCATAAGATAAGCTCAAATTCAAATTTAAATGTTTGAAAGAGTTTATTATTATTTTTATCTTTGTTTTTCTCTTAATGATATATTATTATTTAATAAGTTATAATAATTTTAAAAATAATTATAACAAATGATAATTAACATTATAATAATTTTGGTATAAACTTTTCACAAAGCCTCTATAATAGCAATCAATTAAATGGACAAGAAGTGAACACTTCTTTCAATTCGTTGCCATGTTATTTGTACATCAATATGCATAATGCATCTCCTATTTATATAGAAAATTAACAAACACTTCATTAGTGATTCCATCAATAATTCAATTCCGACTCTCGCTGCAAATTGAAGAAAAAAGTAAAAGAATCTGAAGATGTCCTCTCCCGAAAGCGAATAGTCGGCGACGAGAGGTATATTGTTCTATTTATGTGTTGTTTATTTGGTTGAAGTAATACCTATTTGACCTATTATATCTAGGAGTCTTAAATAGAGAACAATATAGCAGAAATATTTACTCACGTATAACTTGATTAAGCTTTTATTTAATTCATGGAAGACAAATCTAAGAATTAGCACTTATTTTATTCACTACTCATTGGTGATTTCTATATAGAATGGTTGTGATAGTAAATCTCAAGACCTGTTTAGAATGCCCTAAGATGCAGAAGAGCTAGCCTTGTCGAAGGAAGGACCATTTACTAATTGCAGAAAATGTTGAGCAGATCAGGTTCCTATAGACAATACAGGCTCATGGCAAAATTTATGAAGGCCTTGGGAAAAAAAAAAAGGAAGAAATTCTCCCAAGCCTTAGTCAATTTTGTGACTTGACATTAGCTTTATCTTTTTGCCTAAAAATCTCTCAAGAGCACATTGAAAGTCACATGTTACTTTGCCATATTCCAACGTGAGGCATGGATGATGGATCCTCAAGCATATTAGAAAAATAGCTAATCAGAAAACTATTTATATACTTTAGAATTCAAATAATATTGGATTGCCCCTCTTTAAAATTTTGCAAAGGAAAAACTCAATGGAAAAAACCTAAGAAAGAAAAAAGAGTACAATTTGTGTATCTCCCTCTCAGAAATACAAGCATTGTCAATTTTCGATATTGAGTATGATTTTCTATAATGTTGGTTTTGACAAGGCCTTAGTAAATAAGTGTGTAAAATTTCACTTGACCTTATCTATTTAATATTGATTTTACCTTTATTCTAGAGATCATGTGTACAAAAGAACTTGGGTGAAATATGCTTCGTCCTATCTACTTCAACATAGCCTCGTCGGATTTGAGTAGTACATGCAGCATTGTCTTCATATACCATTATCAGACTCTCTTCAATTATTAATCCACATTTTTCTCTGATGTGTTTGATGACTGATCTCGACCATATACATTTTTTAATTGTTTTATAAATTTTAGTTATGGATAATTTGAAGTTGTAGTCACCAATGTTTGTTTAATGCATCTCTATGAAATTATAGTACCTATATAGGTAAATAAACCAACATGTAATCTCTCTCTATGTAGATCACACAGATATCAACGCCTGCATACATAATTAATTGTGAATTTGACTCATTTGAGTATAATAATCCTTCCAAAAAGGTAGCGGAAGAATATGTTGATCTCATTCAATGCCTTCCAGTAGGATTGGAACGATATCTTGTTGGTAAGTTAGCTACAAATAATATATTAGGTCTCATACAATTCGCAAGATACAAAAGTAATATCACTCAAATATGGTACTATAGGACCAATAATATCTTTGCTTTATTCAGGAAGACAAAAAGGATAATTTTTACATCAAGTGATTTAACGACCATGAGTTTACTCAAAGGATGAGTATAATCCATATGAAAATACTTCAAGCCTTTTTGTATATAATTGGGTTGGTGAACAAAAATTCCTTATGAGATATATCTGCAATCTAAGAAAAAAGTTGGTTTTTCCAAGGTCTTTCATTTCGAACCATTCTTTGAGACCTGTTGCAGTTTTTGTAAGCTATCCTGGAGTCCTAATAAGATTTAGATCATCAACATATATTGCAAATATAACAAATTCAGTTGATGATATGTTGATGATATCTTGATAAAAATACATGGCAAATCTCATTATTTCCACATCCAGGAGGTATTCACTTAGATGATTATACACATACGACTGAATTGCTTTAGTCCATAAAAGACTTTTGTAATTTGATAGAATAAACACTTTTGAATTTATTATTATATGCTTAGGCATCTTGAATCCGTCTAAAAATTTCATATGAGTATTTTTTGTCTGGTGACTTATTCGCATTTTCAATCTTTCTATGACCACTAAATTGATTAAAAATCTAAAAGTGATTGTATCCATAATAGGAGCATATGTCTCCTTGTAAAAATTTCAGGTTTCTATGAAAAATCTTGTGCAACTAGTTATGCTTTGTGTCACACGATTTTATATAAAAATATAGACGTCTATCTCCCAAAATACAACACTTTTTTTAAGAATTAGTATAACACACTATACTAATCTTGTCAGGCGATCCAAAATTTAATCACACTCTTCTTCAAAGAGGAACAATGAATTCTGAAATAATCATGATTATTTTACAAAGATCTTAGAGGAGGAAAGATAGAAATCAATTATATTAAATTGATTTGGAATGAATGAAATAGAATTAAGGGGCCCTATGTATAGAATTTTAAGTGTTCAATTGTGAATGGCCATGCCACTTGTTTCAAATCATTTTGGACCATTAAAAACCCTCTCTTAAGATGTGGTCATAATCTAGTGATTCGGATTACATCCCTCTATGATGGTCTACGACTCTTACCATACACCTCTCATACCCGAATAGACATATCCAATCACCTCACCCATCGGCATTAGTGACAAGTTGAAGCCCTTCACTCATGCCTTGTTAGTAGCTATAAGCCCAGTCACGTCCATTCAACACCATAATATGGTGGCATGCCATATGGACATGTTCGCCACGTCACTGCCATATCACCGAGCCATTCTACTGTACTCCAATTCTATGTCTGATAAATTTAAAGCTCCTCACCTCCTCGAGACCATGTGTACGCGTGAAGTGTAAAGTGGGCCTTAAAGCGCCCGATTCGACCTTTGTGACATTCGTGTGTGCATGCAAACTTATGGACATAGATGGTGCAAAGCACCACCTTTATAGCTCATTGAGGCTAGCTTTACTAGGATGCACCATAAGGAGAGGTCTACAACTTTACTCTTATCTTATGTGTAATTGCATATAAGCAAGTCAAATTAGCTTCTTTTTTTCCATGTGAGATACTTTCCCACACCAAAGGATGCTTTCTCAAGCTATTTTGGAGACTTTCCCACTTCACACATTTATTGGCCCTACAATTACAACAATCCCCCATATGAATAGAAGAAATTGACATAGATCTAGGAAGATAAAGAAGAATACTATCTAAAAGATAGTGAATAGAGATAGGTAGCCTTGAACCTTTTTTAGTAAAAGCCTATCAGACTGCTAATTAGTGAACTCAAAGTTTTAAACTATTAGCCATTATTGCAAGCCTTGTTAAAATCACTTCGCATACTACCTCTCATATCAAGTTTAGTTCTGTTTTATGTTCATTATTTTGGCTTTAAACTCTCTTAAGTTCTGCAATTATTTTAGAGATTCTGCTTAGAAAATTTTTCATAAAACAAGCCTGGTTCACACTCACATAGGTGATGTCCTATAAGAAGTATCCTATTCTACTCTACTTGTACTTTTACAATATATAGGCATCATTAAAAAAATATTTACGATTATGTCTACAATGAATATGTCGTGATTTATTGTTATATACAAGATTTTGTGTCTTAGCTATAGCTGCTTAGCTATCGCAATGAATGTATATTGGTACCAGTTTTGGCTATATTGGAATATCTTATGTGAAATATCTTAACTATTCCGATTCTTCTCTAGCTTTATCTAAAGCTATAAACTCAGGTTCCATAGTGGTCCTAACACCAAAAATCTGGTGATATCCACTGTGGGTCTCTCAGAAACTCCTTTACCTTGACCTGCAGGTATCTTACTTCCACCTTTAAAGTTCCCTTCAAAATACTCACAACCAGCTGTCCAGACTCAATAGATTATTCTCTCTCAAGCAGACAGGGTTGTATCAGTAGGAACCATGCTAAGATGAGTAGGATAATTAGGTTTAAGACTCTCTCTTCCAATCCATTTAGATGTGGTTGAAAAGGTTGCAATAGGACCTGAAGCTTTGCTTCATGTCTTTCGTGATGTTACTTTCCCTTTTTTCTGTTCTCCTTGCTGATCTTCTTATTCTCACCATTTTGATTCCTGTGATTTTAGAAGAGATACAAGAACAAAGATAGTGTAGGGGTGAAATAAACTTAGGATGAAATAATTATTGTCACAACAACCTGCCCATATTTATTACCGCTTGCTTTTTCCTGCCTAGGCACCTCAAGTGTATTTCTTGAAAGTCTCAAGCTTTAATAGGATATTTAATATTTGTTTGGAAAATAGAGATCATCCTTATCTATTAGATTTGGGGATTTGGAGAGATAATAAAAGAAATAGAATGTGTTACAACAACTTATATCGAACTTGTTTCCAACTTTGACAAAACTCTTCTATTACACTCCCACACAGTGTAAGTTCCTATTTTATGCCTAAAAATACAGAGATAAATAAATGCAAGACAGCTAAACTAAATTATGAATTTTTTTGAGATAATGCAATAAAAATAAACATGTTACATGCATGTCAAAATCACATGTCTCAAAATAAAAAAATCCTTTCAAACTTATCTACAAGAGAGTTTCCTTACATTCAAAATTCAATTCCTTAAATATTTTGAGAGAGAAAATTCATAATATTTTCTTTTCTTTGAAAAAAATTTTTCATCAAAATTTTCACCTCTCATAAAAAGGGATTTAACCAATTAGAAGCTTTCATTCTATCCCTGGAGTAGCTTTTTTCACATGGTTGATCCGTCCCTCTTTTTCTCTCTCTTTTTTTAAGGGGAACAAAGGATTAGATAAACACATGGCTAGTGCCACACTATTAGGTAAGTAGCTTTTTCTGTCAAAGGTTTCTAAAATAAATATCAAGGAATTTTTTTGAAATACTTTTACAACCACAAATGCAGTTGTATTTTACTTGGTTTTTCCATGTTGAGACACAAAGATTGACATAGAATACAATGTGTAAAAGAAATGCAGTATGATAATCCTTTTCCTAATATGAACTACAAAAAATACCACAAGTCTACTATATTCTAACAAACTTTAATTCTATTGCAATATTTAAGAACAAACATGTAATACCATTGCAAAATATGAATATTTATGCACCCTACAACATAGAGATTCCTAAATACTTTCTCAAGGAATCAAAACAGAGTGCATCTAGAGGTTTGGTAAAGATATTCCCAAGTTGTTTCTTTGTTGCAACATATTCTATTAACACAATTTTTCTTTCCACCAAATTCCTAATAAAGTGGTGATGGATATCAATGTGTTTGGTTCTTAAACATTGAACAGGGATTTTAGTAAATTAATTGCACTTACATTGTCATTTAAAAATATACAATACTTCATATTCAATGCCATAATCGGCAAACATCTGTTTCATCCACAACAATTGAGAACAATAACTCTCAACCGCTATGTATTCTGCTTATGCAGTTGACAAGATATTGCAGTTATATTTTTTGCTATACAAAAAAATCAAATTATTACCCAAGCAAAAATAGCCTCCAGTAGTGCTCTTCCTATTGTCAACATATCCAACCCAATTTGGATCATTGAAACCTGCAAGAGTTGAATTTGTATTTTTAGAAAACCAAATTCCAAAATTAGAAGTACTATTTACATATCTTATGATACATTTCACAACATTTAAATGTGATTTTTTAGGGTTGGCTTGATTCTTTGCACACACACCAACACTAAAATAAATATCAGGCCTACTTGTAGTAAGGTACAACATATTACCTTTCATGCTTCTATGTAGGCTAGGATCAACTGGAGTTCCCATTTTATCTTTCGATAACTTCTCATTTGTCCCCATAGGAATTTTTAATGGTTTTGTATTTTGAGTCCAATTTTTCTAACTAGATTCTTATCATACTTAGACTGAGAAATGAACATTTCATCTTTAAGTTGCTTTACTTGTAAACCTAGAAAATAGTTTTTTCAAATTCATGAGACATTTGACTAACAAATTCATAAATTTTGAGTTGAGAAGTAGATCCAAAAAAAAAAATATCATCAACATAGATTTGGGTAATAATTATGTCATGCTTAATTGTTTTGATAGATAAAGTCTTATCCACTCCTCCTTTCTTGTATCCCTTTTAATCAAAAAATTTGTTAGCCTTTCATACCAAACTCTAGGAGCTTGTTTCAAGCCATAAAGAACTCTTGTCAATTTAAAAACATGATTAGAAAAGTCACATAATGAAAGTACAAGTGAAGAATCAGAATAGTTAAGATATTTCATCAAAGATATTCCAATATGGTCGAAATCGGTGCCAATAATATGCATTCATTATGATAACTAAGCAACTATAGCTAGGGCACAAAATTTTGTATGTAATAGTAAATCACTACATATTCATTGTAGACGTAACACCATTGGACAATTACTCTCAAATAGAACTATATCAATTGATTTTATAAAATTAAAAAAGGGTTAGGGGATCCATTTACTAAAGGATTATCAAGAGAGCGAATAAACTATACAATGAGGGATATGTGATTAAAGTCTAAAAATTAATGAGTGATTTTAATGAAAACCTAATATGAAAAAAGATCCCATAAACTAGGTTCAATAGAAAAACTTGTTATGAATAGCTCGATGAGAAGCACATAGGGATATAATTTCTTTCCATTTATATGATGTCCTATAAGGAGTATCCTACTCTACTCCACTTGTATTTTTACAAGATATAAGCATCATTAAAAACAATGCTTACTATTAACAATGAAGAATCTAGATTAGAAAGATAGATCTTAATAGACCTGACCACGGTTCAAGAACCGCCAGTTACGGTTCAGAACCACCGGTTCCATAGTTTAAGAAAATTCCGACCCTTAACCTTAACCGTCAAGGCCGGTTATGGTCCGATTCCGGAACCATTGGGCCGGTTCCAGTTACAGTTCCGGTTAACTGCCGGTTCCAATTCCGGTTCCAACCCTTGAATTTTTTATTTATTTTTTTACCTATATTTTAAAAATTTGTAACTTTTTAATTAACTATTAATTTTATAAAATTATAACTTTTGTAAAACAAAAACAAGGGTTTGAAATTTTAAACATATATTTGAATGAAAAATTTTGAACTTAAATTTTAAAAAAAATATCATTAATTTTTGAATTTAATGAATGTTTAACTTAAATTTGAAAAAAAAAATATTATCTAAAATTTAAAGTATCAAATATTCTAATTATAATAAATATATAAAAAAAAGATATTCAACTTGAAATCTTAAAGTTTAAACTTAAATTTCAATAAAAAAAATTGCACTTAAATTTTAAAAAATATCCACAAAAATTTAAATTATATAATTAAAAACTATTTTAAAAATAAAAATGAGCTTGAACTTAAATTTAAGTTGCCTACGTATCCTCTTAGGGTATAGATGAATCAAAGTCCACGTAATTCTCTTACCTTTTAACCCTTCTTACCTTAGGGAGTGGCGTGGCTCAATCACTCCCACCCGTTCCCGTCGTTGTTCCATCTGTGTCCTCCTCTAAATCCGGCTGATCTTGTCTTCGTATTGAGGCCTTGATCCAATCATCAAGACATACTTGGGCTTCTAAATTTTCGGGAGCAACGTTGAGCGTTTCTTACTCAATATATTACCTCCCGTACTGAAAACTTGTTCCACTGCAATGGTTGAAGCAGGTGAAGCAAGTATCTCCTTCGTCATCACATACAAAATTGGATACGTTTGCTCCTTTTGCGACCACCATCGCAAAATATCAAACTCTCCATTGTCATCTGTATCATTAAACTTAAATGAAATATTAAAATAACTCTCAAGTTCTTGGCTAGAACTTGAGGATTCTCGAGGACGTTTAGTCGTTCCCTAAGTAAAAGTTGTGCTGCCGTAAGTTTAAAACCACTACTACTACTAGTTTTATGTATATCAACTTGAGTTGATTGTGGACCATATTTGGAACTGTATTCATTATAAAATTTATTTAAAAGTGTTCTAATTTTAAATATAATATTATTAATATCAATAGTATAATAATTTTCATTACGTGTTAAAGCATTGTAATAAATTAATAACAAATCTTGTAAATCATCTAATTTAAGTCTAGGATAAAAAACAACAGCAATTAAATTAATATCTGAAATTTCATAAAAATATTTTTTCCATTTCAACTGCATTGATAAAGCACAATTTACTAAATTTTCATCTTGGGAGTTAATATTTTCATGTAAAACTGATGCAATATTACAACAATTTAATAATACTAAATGAGAAGTTGGGGAATAGACACTAGATAATTGTAAAGTAGCATCATTAAATATTTTTAAAATATTATAAATTTTTTCACATACTGTCCAATGATGTGGATATAAATGAAAAGGAGTAGAAATAATTTGTACAAAAAATTGACATAATAAATCTTTATAGTCGATAGATTCTTCTAATAATCTATGTGTTGAATTCCAATTGGTTGGAACATCCCGTGAAAATTTTTTAGGCTTTACACCATTTGCCTTACAAAATCTAAATCATTGTTTATTAATATGTGGATGTGTCCATAAATAAGAAAATGCTTGTCTAATTGGTTTAAGTTGATTATCTAAAACTTTTAACCCATCTTGTACACATAAATTTAAAATATGACATATACATCTAATATAAAAAAATTTACCACCAATTGATGTTTCACATACAACTTTAAGATCACCAATACTAGCATTATTAGCTGCAGCATTGTCAAATGATATTGAAAAAATTTTATTAACTAAATTATATTCTTCTAATATTAAAAATATAATTTGTGAAATATTTACCGTTGTGTGTGGACTATCAAAAACTCTAAATGCAAGTAATCTTTTTTGAAGTGTCCAAGAATCATCAATCCAATGACATGTAATACCCATATATGAATGTATTTGCCAATGATCACTCCAAATATCACTACATAAAGAAATTTTATTATTTACATTATTTAATAATTCTTTTAATTCTTTTTTAGATTTATTATATAATTTTTTTACATAGGGTGTTAGTGTGGTTCGTGGAACACCTTTAGCTGCCGGATTATATGTTGTTTGAATTAATTCATTAAAAAAGAATTTATTTGCAAAACTAAAACTAAGATGTTCAACAGAAATAAATCTAACTAAATTTTCTCTACATCTAACATCATTATATTTAAATAAAAAAAGATCATTACCTCCACCGGCGCCGGAAGAAGCGAATGATGACATTTGAGTTTGGGTACGATCAATGCCAAATTCTACTGGATGCTTCTTCTCCACATGTCTTTTCAAGGATCCATAACCGCCTCTGGATTGAAATTTGTAAAATTGCGAACAATATTTACACTTTGCTCGCATCTCTCCATTTGGAAGTGTCATTTTATCAAAATGTTTAGTAAAAATAGAAGATTTGAGAGATGGAATAGATCGAGTGTGAGCATCACTCATTGTTTCTTGAGTAGTATACAAGTAAGTTTGCTCTTCATCACTTAACTCAACTTCACAATCGATGTTGAATCTTGGTTGCTCGTCGATTGCGGGCATCTTTCCCTTACCTCTATTGCTTGAACCGGCCATTTTTTGATAAATGATAAAACTTTAGTATATAGAATTGAATAATAAATAATTAAAGATGAAATAAATGAAATATGAAAAAAATTTAATGAAAGAATTAAAATAATATAGAATTGAGAATGAATAATTAAGAGTGAAGATTAGAGAATTGAGAATTAGATAATTGAGAGTTGATTGAGAGTTGAGAGTTGAAGTGTGGAAAAAATGAAGAATTGATGGGTATTTATAGAAGAAATTTAAAAAAAAATTAAAAAAAGTCAAATGGTCAAAATTTGACCGTTTGACTTTGGTGGCAACGGTAAAAAATTTGACCGTTGCCACAAGAGAGCCGTTGCCATTGGCAACGGCTCTATGATTTTTCTTTTTTTTTTTTTCTTGAACCGCCGGGCTGACTCGGCAGTTCACGGGTCCGCGGGTCGGACCCGTGGTCAACAGGTTTTGACCCATTGACCACGGGTCAGCCACGGGCCGGGTCCAGTTTGGACCCGGCCCGTGGTCAGGTCTGGATCTTAGATGTTTTATTACATACACATCTTTAAAAGCCTGACTATTGACACTTGGTATTTTGATAGTGGATGTTCCAGATATATGACAGGAGATAAACTCCTAATAAATATTAGAAAGTAAAAGTTAAAAACTTGTTCAATCTATCTTTGATAAGAATTGGTATTTTTTTAAATTGATGGAAATAAATAGATGTAGCAAAATTAGGTAAATATATTAGTAATCTTCTTCAAAAGGGTCTAAAAGGTAGTCTACATAAAAGATATGCTGATCTATTTTTCTAGGAATAGCTCGATGTGGTAGCATGACCCTTTGTAACGATGAGGCTGGTAAGTCTACTGATCCACACAGTTGTCCACATACCAATAGAAGATTAGGCAACGGACGTCTCATGCTTGTTTGCATAATATTAGTGATATATCCCAATTTTCTACTAAGAATAGCTAGGATTTATTGAAAAAGATGCCATTTGTTTGATGAGAAATAAAAATGAATATAAAAAATTTGAATGGTTAAAGCTGAAGCAGCTACTTTAAAAATAACATAAAGAAAAGCAATGACTAGTGTGAGAGAATCAAGTCGGAAATGAGGATTCCTCACTTCTGCCAATTATTTCTCTATTGGCATTCCTTGAGTGTTTGCAGTTCAATTTCCTTATCATTGCATGTGATATTAAATGTAAATTTGAATGTAAATACGTTGTCGACAATGATTTTATTTATGTCCAGTATCTCCCTTTAATATGAATAATGTATTAAGATCTTATTATTTTCAAGTATATGATTCTCTTCATGGGAAGAAAATTCTTTTTTAGGAGGATCACTCTTGGACATTAATTCTCATAGCCTATTTTGTTGGTATGGGCTCTTCAGCAACTTTATTTAGTTCTTTAGGAACACTTGCTTCTTCAAAAACATTGATTTTTCAATTTTTTTCTTTTGAGAAGTTTTATATTTCGCACCAACAAGCCTTCCATGCTTCATGTGTGGTCAGAACTGATTTGCTGGTATGTTGGTTTTTGGTCCGTATGGGACTTCAACCTTTGCATGTCATTAGCAGCTAGGGTGTGAGACTTTATAATTTCTAATATTTTGTAAAAATCATAACCATTCATGATATAAGAAGATACATACACTTGCCATGTATTATTTAGGCTTATATAAGCAGAGGACAGAATGAGAATTGAAAATTCCCCATTTTGCATTCTAGAATTTATCCTCAACACTCTCAAACTTTCTAAAGAACTCTGAAACGCTCTCAATCATTCTCGCAAGCTTTCCGTAAAATATTTTGAGTTTAGATTCTATTCTTATCCTTTTTAATTACCATTTATTCTCGTGCTACTAACCTATTTTCTTGTTTTCTTGAGCATATCTTTCTATTTCATCTACAAATCAAGAATGGCCTCCTTCAAGATCAACAATGGAATATTGGTAGACTTTTAACTCACTGTGAAGTTATGAAGAGACAAATGTGTCTTGCATCCTCATCAAGATTAACGACAATGCACACCAAAGTTTATTTAGAAACTATGAGAATTCCACACCAACGAAAATATGCAAGACGACAAAATCAAAAGCACGGTGAACTCTAGTGCGTTCATTATCATGACAGATATCCTGTCATATTTTCAAGCCCTACCCACTAGAGGTCCAGAAAATGTCTAGGATATGGAGCGATCATAGAAGATGAAATCTGAGAAGAAATTACTGGAGAAACAAAAGATGGACTACAAGGTGTTGGCTGACAGTCTTGCTAAGGTTGTTGAGTGCATGGTAGGATCTTTCGACCGCCTGACTAAGCTGAGTTACGGGCTATTAATTGCCATTATCAAAGAAGAACATGTCAACTGGAGCAGTTTTCTCATCAAGCAACTGATTAGTAAAAGCCAAAAGGATGCAGGAAATGTCATAAGCCAAAAAGAAACAGCAAACTAGTGAATATATGCCTTAAATGACAAAAAAAAGCCAAAAATTTATGGCAAGTCAAGCAGAAAATGAGATAAAAAATGAAGAAGAAACAACAAGCGGAGTATATGATGAAGAAGACTGCAAGAAAGAAGAGCACTGACACAGCCCTGATGGAGATGGCCAAGGTAGCAGCTCAGTTGCCTATACGATAGAGGTGCCATAAAAAATGAGTAAGGTTATTGAAGAAGCCCAAGAAGATTAGTAGGTGGCTGATCTTAGAAGAATCCTTATCCAAAGAGAGAGGGGTCCAGTCATACTCAACCCAAACAGTCGATTGAACAACCTAAAAAAGCCCAGTCAAATTCCAAGAAGGCTGATCAGGAAACTCCTAAGAAAAGTAGGTGGTTATCAAGAAATGTACTGTCAAGGCCATAGCAACTCCAAAGGCTCAGTCTCTAGCATTAAAGTTACAAATCAAAGAATGAGAAGCGAAGAAGACACCAGTCATCTAATGTGAATGGTAATGAGTGTTGATTAAAGAATTCGCTCTTAAGCCACCAGCACTAAAACAACTCTTGGGGCTGAGTTAGCTCTAATATAGGAAGAAGTAGACAACATGCTCTTCCTAAACAAATAGAGCATGTATTTAATCTCAAGGAATGCCTAAACAAATGCTTACCAAAGAATTGAAAAAGAAAAGAAAGAGAAGTGGGATCTGAAATGGACAAGCTACACAATTGTCTACAATGCTTCTCAATTTAAGCATCTTACTCCCTGAGTGTCACGAGCAGACTTTTTTTTTTTGCAGCAAAATTCATTTTTCCTGTTCAGCCAGTTAGGTTGCACCCAACCTTCGTCTGACCTTTATCTATTTCAAGTCTAAATATTGACTCGTTGCTCATTTCAACCCACACAACTTATCCTGGGCCTTCACTCAGGCCTCACCACTAGTGTAAACATTAGAACTCATCCATGCATAGCACTCGATACTAGCACTCGTCTATTCACAATGCCTACATTCGCCAAAACTTTCATCTCACACGCCTCTACATGTTTCCACAATGATCTCAAACTAGCTAGCTTGCATGTCATACATCGCCCATAATATCGGGTCCCTACAACATATCTCGAATGGCATAGAAGCATGTATGCTCCATCTTAGCATTGAGGGTCGCCTACGTACCCAGAACATAATCCTCATGCTCATTAGTCCCTCGGAGCATCCCAAGTGTATTGCTCACCAAGGTGTTCTCCCATCATGCCTTGCCCGAATAGGGCTACTCGTAAGTCCTTGACCTATGTGAAGTTCTATCATCTCATATTAGTCCCACATAATGCATAGGACGTTCTTTCCCATCTACCGACATCTTGCCATAACTTGCCCTCAATGCGGCATTGCCCCACGATCGTATGTCTTAGCCAATGGACCTCTGCAGCATGGTTAAAACCCATAGCACATGCTTACGAGTTAGTTCACGAGGCATTAGAGTGCTTGCCTCAATCGCTCATTCAATTTAGAGGTGTTTTCGTCATGTCCTGCAGCTCGTGGGCTATAATCTTTCCTATATGCAATCTCTTAACCCTTTTGGAGACCCAACATGGGCCTCTTTGACCCCACATTACCCATTCAGTTCCTAACTAGATCGGGGACTCTGAACATGCCTATGCATGTTTAGAGCCGACCCTTGGAGACACCCATCACCCCCAAGGTTGCCGCTCGCTTGGTGCCCGCTATCATAGGAAGGCTGGTCGATGCTCACCAATGGCTGAGGAGCACACAATTCGTATTTTCCTCATACAAACTCCAAGTAGCTCGTCGCTCAAACCATAGTATATCTCCCAACCTTCACAACAACTCCACAAACTTTTAGCATCATTCGATTCTCCGTGAATGAAGAATTTCCCTCGCAATACTCTAAAATTACAATAGTGTCATTGCTCTACCACTTTTCAAACATCAATGTCGTTCGCTATACAAACGGAACCGTCTAGCTATGAAACTTCAGTGAGATGTTCCTAACACTTCTAGGAACTCCCCATTGAAATAGTTCCACAAAAACTCCTCTATTAAAGCCCTCTGCTTCACTCTTCAATTCCTGCTCTCATGCAGAATGACAATCGACTGTTGCCAAATTGTTCTGATACCCAAACGGGTATGGAATAACTTCTTACTTAGTGGAGGGTTACCTTATAACTTAAAGAACATCCCATACAAATAGTATTTCAATCCACACTTTGTAAGAGTCTCTACTCGTAGGCTAATAGAACCCACCCATGTATGTCGACACTCTCTACTGCCCGCACCTCATTCTTTGCATCATAATAGCTAATCCTGGATAATCCCAATTTTGAGTTGCAATGCATGACATCCTCCCCCACTCGATTCGTCGATGTCCTCATCATTACATACATGAAGAATTGAAGTGTATATAGTGTCAAAACTCATCTCTTCAATTAAAGTAATAATTGAATGTTTGGCTCCTGTCGAGCCCTTAAATGTGCCTAAGCACAAACTCTGTAGTTCCTCTGAACATTACCTAGCAACATAAAAGAAGCCTGCACGACAACTCAATTATCACTGATGTCCAGGCCCTCTTGGCTAACTTTGCACAATGTATGCCTTATGAAAATAGAAATATGAGTTCGATCACTATCCCCTCCCCTACTGAAGGTGTTGCCTACCCTCGACAACACGTGGTCTTGGCCTCAGCAGTCCTCGCATGACCAAATCTAAAAACTCTAAAACCTGGGGCCTCTTGCCCAATCTGTTGGAAGCCACACCGCTCGTGGCACCAAACTCACTTGGTTTGCTTAATGCGATTGAGAAATTGGAGCCTCTGTCAACACTAGATTCAATTTTTGATTCAGTTGTAATCTTTGAGGGAAATGAGCTATAGATAAATATTTTTCTTTTTCATCATTTTCAAACTCACATTCATTAAACTTATCTTTATCATCAACAACTTTCTCCTGGAGATGAATAATCTTGTCAACAACTTTTTCATTCTAAAGCATTGTGACCGAATTAACCTCCTTGATTGAATTTTCACCTGAAGAAGAAACATGCCACTGAGTGAAAGGATTAGGTTAAGGTTGAGCAGGAAATTTACCCTTTTTATGTGTATGTAAAAAAATTATCAGTGTTGAAAGTGTGCTTTTGATCTCATTGATGGCTTGTGACGTATGGTTATTGATGTTTGTTTGTCCATGCATGAATGCTTGCATAGTCTCCTCAAGGGAATTTGTATGTGAAGTTGGATAAGAATGAAAGTTTGATGATTTTTGTGAATGTAGTGGTTAGGCATGGTTATCACCCATCCAACTAAAATTGGGATGATTTCTCTATTTTGGATTGTAAGTTTCAGAATATGGAAAATGAAAAGGCTTTTGAATGTATTCATGACATTTGCTTGTGTTGAAAAATTTAGGCATTCATTGGTGGAGTATCCCACAAGTTTATAAATGCTACAAACTTCTTCTTCTTGCACAGATCTGATTTCTTTTACTTTTTAAATTAGCAATTCTAGCATTTAGATCATCTTCTTAACTAAGGTAATATTTGTTTTTATTACTATTAGCAAGATTAGAGCAAATAGAACTTTTTGAAGAAATAACACTATACTATGATTGAGAGTTTTCTGCCAAATAATCTAGATATTATAGGGTTTTATTATATTCTTTATCAAGAAACTCACTATTACACATTGTTTCAACAAATTATTTTGCTTCAAGAGTTAAACCTTCATAAGAAAAACTAATTAAGTGCTATTTTTCAAAATCATGATGTGGACATGAATTTATCAAATCTTTAAGTCCTTCTCAACATTAAAAGAAATCTTCATTAGAATTTTGAAAAAAAAAATAGATTTATTTTTTCAAAGAATTAGTTTTATGAGTTGGAAAGAACTTTATCAAAAATTCAGTTTGTATTTCTTGCCAAGTGCCAACTAAACTAGGTTTTGAAAAGTTAATCCAAATTTTTGTTTTATCTTTTAAAGAAAAAAGAAATAATTTAAGTTTAACGATTTTATTTGTACAAGTTTGATTTTTAAAAGTGGCACATACTTCATCAAATTCTTTAAGATGTAAGTAAGGACTTTCAGAGTCTAAACCATAAAAATTAAGAAGTAAAAGGATCATATCTATGTTGAATCGAAAGTTATTTGTATTGAGAGGAAAAATAAAATAAAAAGAAAAAATATTTTGAGGAGGTTCCAAGTAATAACACATGGTACGCGCCTATTGATTCTCATTTTTATCGTCAACACTTTTATTTTCAATCATGATGGAAGTGTGTAGAGGTGACTCAAATAAAGTTTCAAAATTATTTCTAACTAAATGACGAAAATTATGATTATGATACCATATAAACATATAATTGTAAAAAAAACAAACACATAATATTTATGAAGGGAAAATATTTACAAACCTAAATACTTACCTTGTCTTGCTTGACATCAGCGCCAAAAACTTGCTGCAACTTTAAGAGTGCAAACCCAGGTCTAGGATGTGTCAAATAATAAATTTCTTATGAGTTCAAGGTACAGGAAAGTTGTTTGAAGTTTTTGGTTTCATATTTCTTAAAAGATGGGTTGAGTGTGGTTTAGAATATAAAGAAGAATTTATGCTATAACTAAGAAATCAAAGTAATAATGTAGTACTAAGAATTAAAGATCCGCTCTTGAGTTTTGGATAGAGGAACGATTATTTATTATTTTTATCTCTTTTAAATGGCACAATTGAAATCCATACACAATGAAGGTTCTAATGGGAAGATGTTATTAAATACCTCATGCATTAAGGTAATCATGATATTGTCTTACTGTTTGCAAATTATATCTTAACATCAATACTTATTTATGGGATCAAGTATTTATGCATACATTTGTCTACAACAAATCAAGGTTTCACATTAGCAGTTGGTATAGTAGGACCAAACAACTAGATAAATAAACCCAAGTATTTGTTGTACTATTAGTAAAATATAAATTAAGAATCACTAAACAAGGAGGGTAAAAATTAAAACAACAAGACAATACACCTTAACATTATGCACCTTTATAACCATTTCTCTTTCTTCATTAACTAATGAAATTTAGAAAGACATAATGAAAGTAGAAAACACTAAAATAGAAGATAAACTAGAGAATACATTTATATTACAACTAGAAAACTTAGCTTAAAGAAACAAAATAATAAAACTTTGTTTTCCCATCTAAGGAATTTTATGTGTCTTCAATGATATCCAAAAGCCCTTATTTATAGTAGAAGAATGCCTAAATTGACATCTCCAAATTCACTCAAAATTTATTTCAAATATGTTCTAAATTCACATGTCCTTTTCACATTTAATTTCTATCATACATTTTTCTTCATGAAATCAATTGATTTTGGAAAAGTGATCACATAAAACTGTATATTTGTCTATTAGCTTCATTTTCCAACTTGAATCACCTAATTCCAATTACTAGGGAGAAATTTATGCTTGATGTATAGAGATATGTCGGCATAGATAGATCATTTCCAATATACACACTTAAACGAATTTTCTGCTTTAATCAAGATTAAATTAGGCTGAGGTGCTTTCACTAGCAAAGTTGTAGTTCTATATCTTGATTTTTAGATAAAGTAAGATTCAAGTCCATAGAATTTTTGAACATGGAGTTATGCCAAAAATACAAAAACTGCACAAGTTTGGAAACATGCTTATTTTGAATTTAATGCAAGCCCAATAATTACTTGCAAAATACAAGTGATTTATTGCATATATTTTGATCTACACATAAGGGACTTAGGCAAAAATTATTCTTTTTTCTAATTGTGAAGCTTATTTGATTTAATAAAATATTATCTCCCAACTTACTCACGAAACGTATTCTCTTTGATTTTATTTTGGCTCTTTTTGATCTATTTTTATTCATTGATTCCCTAACAAAAATATTAATAAAATTATAATATTAACAAAAATAAAGAAAAGAAAGTATAAAGGATTTAATACAAAAATATGTTAAAATATGTAATTAACAATGAGCTTGGTATTATGAGATGCGTTGATATCTCATCATCTCTGGCTTCACCAATTCACATGTTTACATTCAAATTTTCTTTTTTCTTTTATCTGTCATTTTAAGACAACATTGTTTATTCTCAACATAGGTGGAATCAAAATTTTTTTACTTGTCTAAGTTGATAACATGATTATTACAGGTGATAATGGCAATGTTATACAACACTTTATTATTAGGAATTACCCGTGTGCCAATGCTTTATTGCTAAGAATTAGCCGCATTCTAATTCTCTATATTTATCGATAATGAATAATATTACAAAATAAAATAAGACACAAATTTATACAGATTCACCTCAATGTGTGATTGCATCCTATTTTGTAGCTGCAGATTTCACTATGATAAAATGAGATTACAAATATAAGAGAATTCTCAATACTCTCAGCCCTAATATGAGTTCTCTCTAAAAAATATCCAATACAATGAATACCTAGGTTTTTATTCTATTTATACAAGGACCTTTCAAGACAAAAAAACCAAAAACATGTTTAACACATGTCTAAATCCGCATAGGTTCTATGCTTACTATTCTATGGTAGGTTGTAGCGCCTAGACATTGTATATTATATTTTTTACACTGAGATCTTAGGCTTTGCAAGGTCAGGGCGCCTTTGTTGGACTTCACCCCTTTCTTTTTATTTTTTTTGTTTCTTCTTCGTCTTCATTTTTTCTTAGTTGATTGGCTCCACTTACTTCTTAACTATCTCCCACTTTGGACACAAATGATTCATCACATCTTCAACTGCAGCAACGATAACTTTTCATGCCTCAAGGAAAGTTCAATTAAAGTTGTGCACAACTTCAATTCTTGATTGGAATAGTCTTCATCAATATATCTACTAGATTAAGACTTATAAGAATCTTCTTAAGCACCAACACTCTATTTTCCAAAGTTGTTTCGATGAAGTGATAGTGCACCTATATATGCTTCATCTTTGCACGATACATAGTATTTTTTGCTAAATAAATAGTGCTCTAATTGTTACAATGAGACACACTTTTTCTATGCCTTTAGCCCAATTATTCCAAGAATGATTGCAACTAAATCGTCTCCTTACTTGCTTCGATCATAGCTACATACTCTGCCTTAGTAGAGAAAAGAGCAAATATCCTTTGTTGCTTCAACACCCAACAAAGTGTCATGCCTCCCAAAGTGTAAAAATACCTAGTAGTACTCTTTTTGCTATCAATGTGTCCAACCATGTCAGTATCAACATAACTTTATAGTCCTAAGTCTGATTTCTAGGAACATAGTTCTATACTTGTAATAACTCTCAAATATTTGAGAATCTATTTCACTACTCCCAATGCTATTTGCCTAGATTACTCGTGTATCTACTTACAACTTCCACTATATGTGCAATGTCCGGTCTGGTACATACCATGGAATATATGAGACTGCCTATAGCGGAAACATAAGGCACATTAACAATACTGGCTTCACATTGAACTTTCCACCTCTTGAAAGCATCAAAGACATTATATTTGTTCTTTAGAAAATAAATCTATACCTTTCAACTTGAGTCAGCAATGAATGTTACATAATAATTCAAGCCTCAAAGAGAAGTAACAGTCGAAAGCTCCCCTACATCCATATGAACTAGCTCCAACTTCTTTGTTTTTTGTTCTCTATCTTTTTTTTGAAAACAAACCATTTTTCTATTTCCCAAAGATACAACCTTCACACAGGATATGATCAACTGTCTTCAAACTCAGTAGTTTTTCCTAAGATTAAAGTACCTTTATCCCATTCTCACTCATGTTCCCAAGCCTATAATGCCATAGCTCGGAGTTTATAGTAGAATTAGCAACAACTATGGTATCTCTACATTTGGAATTAATGTAAAGTATTCCGACCTTACGCCCTTGAGCAACAACCATTTCTCCATTTGTTAGTTTCCAACCTCCATAATTGAAGGTTATATTGTGTCCTTCAACGTCAAGTTACCCAATAGAAATCAAATTTCGCATGAAACTTGGTATGTCTCTCCCTTTGAATCTTCCACACAGATGCAATAGTAAATAATTAAAAGGATACTAGCGAATCTTTTTAACTAGTGTTGCTATTTCATATTGTGGACCTGATAGATGAGAGACACTTAGATCCCTGTGAGTTCTGAAAGTCCACGATAAGCAATTGATTGCTTCATTCCCTATTTTCAAACTGACGTCACCAATATTTACAGTATTTAAATGTTATCCTTCAACAAGATAAACCTTTACATAATTTTTAGCAAGTTAATTCTCCAAAACATCATGATGAGTTGTAGTGTGAAATAACTTTTTGCATTTTTCAATTTGCCTCTATTTACATTACCCTTGTTGGAATTCCTCTCAAAGTTTCTAACCCTATTTTAACATTAAGAGCATAATTTGATGTTGAGGCTTCTTCAGAATCCTTCCTACAAACTTCTTCCACCAGGATAGAATTTCTAATATCAATGATTTCATTTTTCCATTCCCAATTGATTTCATTATAGCTGCTCTCATAGGTTTCCAATTATTTGGTAATGAAGCCAAGAGAATCAAGGCACATATCTCATCGTCAAATGTAATCTCCACCGAGACCATTTGATTCACAACAATAATAAATTTATTTAGATGCTCTACTACTGAACCACCTTTAGGCATCTTTAAAATTAAATATTTTTTTTCACAGAATGTACCTTCTTGTTGCTGAGGGCTTCTCATACATATCTGACAAGGCCTTCATCAATCCTACTGCAGTCCTCTCCTTATTATATTGTGGGCCATATTCTTAGGTAATGTTAAATAGATCACCCCCAATACTTGTTTATTGAGGATATTCCAACTATTATCTTTTATGCCTTTAGGCTTCGTGCCTTCCAAGGCAAATGTAATTTCTTGCTGTAGAGGTAGTCCTCCATCTGCATCCTCCAAAATAAAATTTTTAAACCATCAAATTTGGATACTAAATGTCGATCCTTGTACGCCCACCATCATTCTCAAACTGATTACATCGGCTTTCGTACAAGTAGTTAGGAATTAGTCTTTATTTAAGTCTCTAAATTTTCCAAGAATGAATAAATTGAGAAAGAAAATAATTGCAAAAGACACCAAATTTATACAACTCCATCACAAAGTGTGACTACGTCCTATTTTACTGCTGTAGATTTCACTATACTGAAAGGAGATAACAAATACAAGATATTCTCACCATTTTGAGCCCCAAAAATCACTTCTCTTTAAAAAATATTCAATACAATGCATAATCAGGCTTCTATCTATTTATATAAGGATTTCCCAAGAAAAAGACCTGAAAGCCTTTTAAAATGCGCCTATTCTATTTTGCTTTGTAGCTTTACCCCTCTTATTTTGCCACACTGTAGAGCCTAAGCCCTGTCTTTACTGGACTTCACCCCTTTTTTTATTTTTCTTCTTCATTGTTTATTGGCTCCTCATACTCATCAACATCTTACACAATGATTCTCCCTAAAAGATCTTGGCCCCTTTCATTCTTCTTGGGTGTTGAAGTCATTCCTCACCCACATGGCTACTTTGGTCTCAATGACATTACATTACTGATCTTCTTAATCACCACTTGCTACAGCTCCAACACTTGATCTTCACAGTAGCACAACACTAGCATATCCGAAAGAGTACCGAACAATATATTATATCTCTTCCTAACCCTAATTGGATTGCGATAGGCAAACTCTCTCAGTGCATGCACCGTCTAACCACTAAACATTGGAATGCAGTTAAGCAAAGTCCATGCTATCTTTGTGGAACATCTAATCATAATCTTGTTCTTCATTGACAAACATCCATGGATAATAGAGGTTTGGGAAATAGAGGTTTTTTTTCTTGATTTTACATTAATATATCAATAAAAATTCGACTATGCTCTATATTCAACAGGTTTCAATATAAGTGCAATAAAATGTTATTGTGTGTGTGTGTGTGCGTGTGTATATATATATATATATATTACTCTTAGTTTGTAATTCAGGTCAATCAATTGTTTGACACCAGACATGATCTGATCAGTAATCTAATAATCGGGTTAATTTTACAGTTTAACTACTGGTCCGATTTTAAAAATATTGAGTAAAAGATTATCCCTCATTTATCCCCATTAAGGAAACTATGAGACTTGCAAAATATGGATCTGTTTTGCAAATATTCAACAATTACTATAAATTAGGTTTGGTTTTATACATAACTAAATATTTTAGGATAAATCTCACTTTTTTTTTTTTAACTTTTGTTAAGTATCACTTTAACAATTGTCTCAATTTACCATCTTGTACTCTTATTTTATATCACTTCACCTCCTTATGCTCTCATTGTCACATTTTACCCCATTGTACTCTAAAATAATTAACCAAATTACCCTTATCAATTATTTATAGTAAAATTACTTAAAAAAGTTATAAGATTAATAAACTTGTATTTATATTTTAATATTTTTTCAACTTAATTAATAACATTTAACATTACATTCATTTTAATTTTTATTATTCTTAAAGTTTAATAGCTATTTTTAATAAATATAGTTCCTATTATAGAATGAAATCCTATTTTATTTTATAAACTTTTACAGTTCATCATTTTGCTTCATTTATTGGGTGCATGCATTCTTCAAAATAAAATTTAATTGGGCAACAAGATTTTTCTTTTTTTCCTCAATTGGTTTCAAACTCTATTACTATAGGCATACCTTATATTAGGGTTACTTGCGTGTAATTCTATATTTTGATTGACAACAAAAATCCTTTTCTACATTTTGACTAAGAATAATTCTTTTACTCAATTCGTTTACTGACACTCGATTTTTGTTGATTTAAGTTGAATCATTCTTTCTTTAATTATCTTCAACTTTCATTATCATGTTTATTTTATAATAATTATAAAAACTATTCTTAAGGTTTAGATTATTATAAAAAAAAATTCATCTAAATTTGTAAATTACAAACATTTTTTTCACATTTATTTCTATTTTACAAATTACACCTTGAGAATGAAGTTTTTGTAAAATAAATAGGGTATTTATAATTTTAAAAAATAATATTTTTATAATTAAATTAAATTAAGTAATTATTTTTGTAATTTATCCTTATGTTTAACTCATTTTGAAAGCTATCTAGTCGAGGATGAACATGTGAATGAAAAGCACATAGACATTACAAATTCAATTACTCCTAAGTACAATCAATGTTTTCATAATCGGATCGGTGATCAAACCGGTCTTGTTAAAATTAGCAGCTCAATCGGTCGGACCACTTCAACCAGCGGTCGGACTAGTTTAATGAAAATTAATTATATTTTTTTATATAAAATGATAATATAATAGATTAATTGTTATGTAATATATTTTAAATGTAAAAATAAATAAATAGTTACATAAAAACACATATAACAAAACACAAAATTCAAATAATCACATAAATATAACAAAATATCAAATTTAAACCTTTATAAAAATTTAAAACAAAAAATAAAAAAAAATATATAAAAACCGGTCAAAACGATTTTTAAACAAAATCGGACCGGACCGACCTCCGATTCCCGATTAAACCGGTTGAACCGACCGATCCGATCCGATTTTGAAAACATTGAATACAATCACTTGCTCTAAACAGTAATCCTCACGGTTACACTTTATCTAAACAAAATATTTTAAATTAAATTGGTCTCAACAATACAACAACATTAACAATATAATCACAAGTGTACTACAATTAAAACCAAGTCTTAAAACACATTGTCCCACATAATTTTCCCTAATCCTAACCACCAATAAACCAATTCTAGGCGGTGCCAACCCCGCCAAATCACGCTTTTTGTCCTTCTTCTTTCGGTCGGCTTTGTACTCCTGTCCTCAAACGTCTTTGTTTTTATAATAGTTTTATCAACGGTCATCTTTCTCTTTCTACTTCCTCTACCAACTTTTTAAATTGCAAATCCCCCATCACTCTACCTAAGTCGTGTTATTTTTTCTGTCACACAAGCATAGTACTAAAATCGAGACTCAGGAAATAATTTATTAATTTTTAAAATTTGTAATTTGGGTATTATTTAAAAAAAAATTCAAATAAAATTCTACAAAATCTCATTTACGTAACAAAATTCATCTTTAGAATTTATGATTTATTTGGGAATATATCAATATAAAAAAATATTATTTTATATAAATAATGCTGTTTTATATAAAGATTGTCAATAAATATTTTATTATCTAGTAAAATTATATATAAGCACTAAAAATAGAAAAAAAATTATTAGAGTATAATCTTATTAAAATAGGAGTAAAATTTGAAAATAAATCGTTGTATTAATGAAAAATTTGGGAGATTTTATCACGTTATAAATTATGAAAAAAAAAAATGTATAAGATACTAATGTTATCCTCTTCTATTCGAGTTATTTTAAAAAAATTGAATAATTTTGTTACTATGCACACACATGCACCAAAATCACAACTATTAAAACGCGTTTCTTAGATTTAAAATTAAGAAATTTCTTTAATTTAATATAACGCGTGAATTGGCCTATTAAAACCTCATTCCCAGTTTCTCCATCATTGAATTCCTACTTATTTAGCACCACTTTTTCCCTTAGTTTCCCTCTCCAAAAGTTCTCTCTTTATAAACCACACAACTTTTCTCAATCATATCAAATATGCTGACTATTTTCTTTAGGAGTTTTTTCGTATACAAGCTCGTGAACGATATTCTAGTCTACTTGAGAATCTACATCTCCACTTCTTGGCACCAGCAACAGCAACAGCAACAACAACCACAACAAAAGGAGCCCTTTTCGTCCTTGTCGTCCTCCGTGGTTCCATCGTCCCCTCGTCTCACAATCCTCGAAGAATGGATGCCAATGAGCTCAAGAGGGTTTTCCAGATGTTCGATCGGAACGAGGACGGGCAGATCACGAAGGATGAGCTCAATGGTTTCTTGGAGAACATGGGAATCTTCATTCCAGACAATGAAGTAACTCAAATGATTGACAATGTCGACGTCAATGGAGACGGATGCATCGACGCAGATCAGTTTGGCGCGTTGTACCAAACCCTCATGGACGAGCGCGAGGGGAGGAAGACATGAGGAAGGCGTTCGAATTTTTCGATCAGAACGGCGACGGCTTCATCTCCGTCAACGAGCTGAAGTCGGTGTTGGCGTCCCTCGGCCTCAAGCAAGGGAAGGCTACCGAAGATTGTGAGAAGATGATAATGAGGGTTGATGTGGATGGAGATGGTATGGTAAATTATAAAGAGTTCAAGCAGATGATGAGAGGGGGTGGCTTCACTGGATTCACTAATTAATTATTTCTTATTTCTTTCTTCAACCACAAGAAAGAGAATGGTGATTGCAAGCCTACACATTATTTTGAGAGTGTTATCGAGACTAATTTGCAGATCAATTCGAAATCTATTATTTGATGAGTTAACGTTTATCAAGTAAATATTAAATAGTATAAAACTGTCTGAATCGGTACTATAAATCAGATAACTACTCTTTGCCATGTAAAGCAATGGATTTATGGGTTTTTGAATTCTCTATTTTAATTTAATGTTTTATCTCATATTTTGAATTATAAATGTATTGAAACAGAAAATTCATAAAATTGTAGCCTTTTGCAATTTTCGCCATATTTATAATATTTATTTTATACACACCCATTCAAGTAATCGTATTGCTTCCTGTAATTTTTTTTTTTTTTTCCAGTAGGTGAAATGCGACTTCATTGCTTAAATGATAAGCATAATTCGAGGGAAAATATGGCTGCCAACAATCACTTGTTTTCATATTCTTTTGCCATTTTTTTATTGAATTCGTCACAAGAAAATGATATTCAAAATTAAGAATCTAGTGTATTATTACCCTAAAAGATTGTATTAGTACATTAATTGTTAAATTAATAAAATAATATTTGATACTTGTTTTATACATATTGCTATGCTGGTGAATATCGAAAAATCCTTGTTTATTTATATAATCATTATCTTAGTATATAGGTGTTATATACAAGAAGGTTAAGATTATGGATAATAAACTAAATTAGTTTATAATAAAATTAATTAAAGTTGTGATCTTTAATTAAATTACTATTAGTGCGGTCCACTAACATTAAGAATGTAATGGTCTTATCCGAACTATAGATATGGTAACATCATAATGGAGATACTTTATATAATATGATTATATAGGATTCGATTAGATGTAATTTGAAATTTTACATAACTTTCATTGTTTTCTAAAAATTCAAATAACATCAATAGATGATCATATATGGGTTGATTTTAATCTTGAGTAGTTATAGACTCCTATTTATTTCAATATGATCTCTGATTTGCTTGTTCAATGTTTGTTAGTCAATATTCCTAAACACTTGTATTTAGGGATCATATTGGAATAGGTAGTTGGATTATACAATATAATTTAATTTAGTGTTAAAAATATTCACTCCTTCTCATTGGTGTAGAGACTTGGATTGAAAGACCTTGGTATCTGATTCAATCAGATTGAAGTTTGGTAAAAAAGACTTGAAAATTCTAAAAATATCATTAGAAAAATAATTGATTTTTTCTATCAGCTTATGTTTTCTGAAACTTTCCTAAATATAATTGTTATATTTTGTAAAATTGATTAAAATTATAAATTCATACAACTGCATTAATTTTGTAAAAGTTTATTTTGTATCTGATACCGCGTCTTTCTTCTACACTCGATTGATCAGGAAATAAATTAAAATTATTTTTATACGATAAGAATTAATTTCCAACAACTAGTATCAGAGCTAGTTTGTATGAATACTGTAATTTTATTCTTAAGTATGCATGAGTGGTATTTGCATTATTGAATGCATTTTTTTGAATGTTATGAATGATTATATCATGTGATGAATATTTGGTGATATTTTTTTTATCGCTATTATTTGGTTCCCTAGGATTGCATCGTTGATGTAATTAATATTGATTAGATAAAAAATTGTAAACTCTAAATTTATGGGTATAGGATATCTGTAAATTTTGCCCAATCCCCATACTGAGCATGATGGAAATCATATAAAGATGGAGGAGAAGAAGTTAAAACAAATTACAGATTTTGTGTAATTATCTATTTTATTTTTTGTTATTTCTTTTTGAGTGGTAATTTTATTATCTTAAAGAACTCGACCTAAAATATCATATATTTATTTTTTATTTATTTATTTGATAAATATATGAGATACAAATTGCCATGCATAATCGTATGTCATTCATAATACCCACTCGTAGTCATTAGGAATATAATGCATACTTGTTATCATATTATATAGGTTAATATGTAATATCCTATAGGATAGGTGTTGAACTTCGAATAATCGATTAAAATTGTGATTTTAGTTTAATAGTTAAAATTGATAAAATCTCTATTTTATTTAGACTTCAATTATTAAAGAGTTAATAATTGTTAACTTAGGTTATTATAAATAATGTACTTAGATTTTTTAGAAAAATATGATAATTAGGTAAGCCCAATAAGATTGGACTTAGCTAGAATAAATTAATATATAAAGATATATTAATTAGAAACATTCGATATTTGGATAATATAATTGTAAAATAATGAGTAAGGGAGGGTATATAATAATTTATTCTACAGTCTCCACTTAATACACAACACCATGAGATTTAAATGGCGCTTCACGACGCTTTGATTCTATCCTCTCTACGGAGGGTGTTCATTTAAGTCAATAGCAAGGATGGTATCTAAATGATAGGATTTTTCGATGTATTTTAAAATTGACCTACCTTATGGCGGAAATTTTGAGTTAAGTTGGTGAAATCAGAAATAGTGGGCCACACTCATAAAGATGTAATTAAAGTTAGTTTAACTACATCATCGATTTAAATGATAATTAATAAATGAATGAAAATATGAGATATTTTAATGATTCATTTATTAATTGAGATGGTCTTGATTTAATCGTCTTTAGTATGACCTACCCTACAGCGGCATATTAATTGTAAGATTGAATTACCATGGAAATAGTAAAATGATTATATGTTCAAGCATCATGCATCACGTTTACTATTATGAATTTTTAATTCGATATTTATACAAGTTTTGAATGTTATCTGTTTATTAATTTTAGCAATCAAGTCTGGTTCAAATCTTATTCTCTTATTACATGTTAATGAAAAGTTAGTTGGAGAAAACTTTGTTTAGTGAAAAAGTAACATGGATATCCTACTTGTCTATGAAAACTTCAAATTTGTCCTTATGGAGGAATATCCTCAAGAACCTGTTGCCAATGCTCCTCGTAATATACGATAGAGCTATGAAAAATGGATTACAACCAATAACAAGGCTCGTGCCTACTTGTTAGCCGGCATATCTGATGTGCTTAGATTGAAGCACGAAAAGATGAAAATTACTTATGAGATAATGGAGTCACTACAGGCCATGTTTGGGTAACCTTCTGATCAATCGCATCATCAAGCTGTTAAAATGGCGATTAACGCGAAGATGCAGAAGGGAACCTCAGTTAGGAACATGTTTTGAACACGATTAGCTACTTAAGCAATACTAAAATCCAGGGTGCGGCTATTGATGAGTGCACCCAAGTGAGTATAATTTTAAAATCACTTTCACCGACTTTCCTGCAGTTCAAAAGCAACTATATTATGAACAAGTTAAATTATGATATGACTCAATTACTTAATGAGTTGCAGACCTTCGAGCCATTTTCATTGGAAATGTTAACGAAGGTAAGGTACATGTTGCCGAGGATAAGCCATCTTCCTCAAACAATGGTAAGAAAATGAAGAATCAAAAGTGCAGTTCTGGGACATAATCCAAAAAGATAAATAAAGGGTTCCTAAATGCAAAAAGAAGGACGACTCTCATAAAAAAAATCCAAAAAAAAGTGTTTCCATTGTGGAATTGATGGGTATTGAAAGAGAAACTATCCAAAGTATCTCTCCGAGCTCTAGGAAAAGATAGGTAAATATAATTTACTTGTTCTTGAAGCTTGTTTAGTGGAGTCATCCTAGATAGTTGATTCAGGATCTACTAATCATGTTTGTTCTTTCTAAAAACTTAGTTTTTGTAAGGAACTTACCAAAGGGACATTCATGATGAGAGTTGGCAATGGAGCCTTGGTTTTAGCAAAAGCAGTGGGAGACATTCATCTTGTTTTTAGGAATAAATATTTAGTTTTGAACAATATTTATTTCATTCCTGATTTTCCTAGAAATTTGATTTCTATTTCGAAATTGCCTGAACAATTATTTGGTATTTCTATTATAATAATGAGATTATTATTTCTAGAAATGATTCGGATATTTATCATGTAAAGATGGAAAATGAGCTTTATGTGCTTAGGCCCAATGAACAACCACTGCTTAATATCGAAATGTTTAAAGTTTATCATCTTAAGCCTAAGAGGCAAAAGGTTTCTCTAAAGAATGAAACATATCTTTGGCACCTAAGATTATGACTTATTAAATTAGATAGGATAAACAGGTTAGTAAAGGATGGTCCTTTAAGAGAGCTAAAAATTAGCACTCTTCCTATTTGTGATTCTTGTCTAGAGGGTAAAATGACTAAAAGACCTTTCACTAAAAAGGCCAATAGGACCAAAGAACCACTTGAACTTGTACATACTGATGTTTGTGGCTCAATGACCATATACGCTAAAAGTGGTTATGAATATTTCATCACATTTATTGATGATTAGTTTAGATATGGCTTTAGTTACCTAATACAAAGAAAATCTAAAACTTTTTGGAAAGTTTAATAATTTCAAGCAGAGGTCGAAAGGTAATTAGGTAAATCCTTAAAGTCTCTATGATCAGATCGGGGAGACAAGTATGTTGATATTGAGTTCAAGGACTATATGCTAGAGCATGGTATTTTATACCAACTCATAGCAAAATGGTGTTGCTGAGAGGAAAACCAAACTTTACTTGATATGGTGAGGTCTATGATGAGCTACTATTTATTGCCAGATTTATTTTTGGGTTATTCACTACAAACTGCAATGTACATTTTGAATGTAGTACTATCCAAAAAACACCCTTAGAGTTGTGGAATGGTAGTAAACTTACTTTATGTTATTTTCGCATATGGGGTATCCGGCACATGTGCTTAAAGGAAAGATTGAAAAGTTGCAACCACAATCAGAAGTGTGTGTGTTTATGGGATACCCCAAAGGTATAAGAAGAGGTTTGTTTTATAATCCTCAAGATAAAAAGGTAATTATGTTAACATTCAAGCATACAATGGAAGATTTTGATAGAGAGAAATAGCAAGAGGATATAAACCAAGAAATGGAGTCTATGTACTCCAATTTTGTCTGGGAGCTTGTTGATCCACCTGAGGATGTTAGGCTCCTTGGGTATAAATGGATCTTTGAGTGGAAGAGAGGTATGGATGGGAAAGTGGAGACTTTCAAAGCAAGGCTAGTGGTGAAAGACTATACTTAGAAAGAGGGACTAGATTATGAGGAAACCTTCTCACCTGTAGCTATGCTTAAATCCATTCGCATACTGCTCTCCATTGTTATGAGCCTAGATTATGAGATATAGCAAATGAAAGTCAAGACAAACTTTTTGAATAGCTGTCTTGAGGAAGACATCTATATATAGTAACCAGAGGGTTTCATTGCATAAGGCCAAGAGCAGAAAGTGCTGAGGTCCATTTATAGACTAAAGCAAGCCTCTAAATCATAAAACCTAAGATTTGATGAGACGATTGAGTCTTATGATTTTGATCAGAATGTTGATGAACTTTGTATATACAAGTATATCAAAGATAAGAAGGTGATATTCTTGGTACTTTATGTAGATGATATTCTACTCATTGGGGATGATATAGATATATTATCTAATGTTAAGAACTGGCTAGCCAAGAAATTCCAAATATAAGATTTGGAATAAGCAAATTATATTCTTGTGATTCAAAATTGCAAGAACATAAGTTGGCATCTCAGGCATCTTATATTAATAAGATAGAGATAAATTCCCCATGTCTACCTATAAGGCATCCTTATGTATGCCATGTAGTGTACACAGTTAGACATTTGTTATGCGATAGGGATAGTGGATCATTTCTAGTCAAATTTAGCATTAAATTACTAAAAAATGGTAAAGAATATTCTCAACTATCTTAGGTGAACGAGAAATTATATACTAGTGAATTTAGATGGAGACCTGAATCGCTTTAGATATACTAATTTTGATTTTAATCAAAAAAGAATAGTCGAAAGTCGACCTCCAGATCAGTATCCACTAAGAGTGGAGAGGCCATAGTCTGGAATAGTATTAAAGTATTAAAAAATCCAACAATGTTGATTCAACTTTGGAGGTGGAAAACCTAGTAGCTTATGAAGCACCTAAAGATGCAATTTGGCTCAAGCTTATTTACTGATTTGGAAGTTGTTCCAAATATGATAAAATATTTGGAGCCAAATATTGGGATTAGGACTTAGCGACATGTCTCACCTACTTTAGGACAAGTGGAAGATTGGTAGGGATAGTGCCATAAATGAGTGTATTAGTACATTAATTACTAAATTAATAAAATAATATTTGATACTTGTTTTTATGCATATTGGTATGCTAGTGAATATCAAAAAAATTCTGTTTATTTATGTAACCATAATCTTACTATATAAGTGTTATATACAAGAGGATTAAGATTATGGATACTAAACTAAATTAGTCTATAATGAAATTAATTAAAATTGAGATCTTTAATTAAATTATTATTAGTGCGGGCCATTAACATTAAGAATATAATGGTCTTATCCGGATTGTTGATGTGGTGACATCATAATGGAGGCACTTTATATAAATGATTATATAGGACTAGATCAGATGTAATTTGAAATTTCACATAATGTCATTGTTTTCTGAAAATTCAAATAGCATTAATAGATGATCATATATAGATTGATCTTAATCCTGAGTGGTTATAGACTTCTATTTATTTCAATATGATCTTTAATTTGCTCGTTAAAGGTTTGTTAGTTAGCATTTCTAAATACTTGCATTTTAGGATAATAATAGGATAGGTAGCTGGGAATGTAACTTATAAATATGGAATCTATACCTTCCCACGGGAAGTGAAAAGACGATTCTCTTTTTTAGTTAATTCTAGAACTAAATAGTAAAGTGCTCAAATTTATAATTTGGTTATAAATTTACTGTTCACTAGTGAATTAACGGTAGATAAGAAACAAGAGATAATTAGAGAGGTTAACGGAAAACCTAGCTCTAATTATGAATAATTTATGGAGGGTCAAACTATATGTAAGGATTATATCGATGAACTACTCAGTGTTGTTCAAAATAAATTATTCTATAATTACAAGAGTGAAATTCCATAATTTTAGTGGAGTAATCTTAGAATTAATAAATTGGATAAATCAATTAAAGAGTTTAATTAATTATCTGAATTTATTGGAGCTTGCAATTATAGGTCCATAGGCCACCAATCCACCTTCATAAATACTTAAATGAATTTTATATAATAAATTTAATTGTACTTGTAATTGTAAAAAATTATTTTTGAAATTAGGTGTTAATTATAAATATTAAAAATTACCAGGAATATATGATATTATTGGATAATAAATAAATATGAGATATATATTTTGATATTTATAATTGTTATCTTGAATTATGAATTCTAGATAATTACAAAAAGAAGTTAGTGATAACTTTTCTGTCAGATAAGGGTATCTACCTATTAAAATTAGAGGAGGATTAGAAAACTAGTGATTCAATAAATATAAAAGGGAATCTCTTCATCTCTCTCCTAAAACATGCATTTTTTACACCAAGAAATAAAAAAGAATCTCTCTCTCTCTCTCTCCTAAAAGGCACATTATTTTATAGAGAAGAGTTCTCTAAACTTTTATTGAATATTTTTCTTTCTCTCTCCTAAACTTAGTCTTGTGATTTCATGAGTTGAAAATATCACAAGATAAATTATAAATTATAATTTAATTTAGTTTTAAGAACGCTCACTCGTTCTCATTGATATGGAGGCTTGAATTGGAAGACCTTAGTGTGTGATTCAATCAAATTGAAGCATGGTGAGGAAGGGTTAAAGATTCTAAAAGCATCATATAGAAAAAGATTTAGCTTTTTCTATCACGTTAGATTTTTGAAACACTCCTGAATATAGTTGTTATATTTTGTAGAACTGATTAAAATTATATATTTATACAACTGCATTAATTTTGTAAAAATTATTATAGTATCTGATACCGCGTCTTTCTGATGCGCCTGATTTGATTAAGAAACAAATCAAAATTATTTTTTTACGATAAGAATTAATTTCCTACAAAACCCTAGTTCAAAGATTTTATAGAAGTATAAATTAGGGGTGCCAATAAGGCATGACAAAGTTAAAGTTTAAAATTTATAAGATTTAGGTTCGTATTCTATAAGACTGTTGGTTCTAGTCGTGGTAAGTTAATTATAAATTGTCACTAGTAAGTTAATTATAAATTATCACTAGTTGTTAAAGATTGATTATTGATTGATATACATGCTGATAATTAGTATTTGTGATGCAATGATGTATATAATCGAATGCACTCAAAAACAAAACAAACAAATAAAAAAAAAACATGTTAATACAATGTCAAATTCATCAGTCGGATTGAATTCTATGGATGTTATTTTTTCAGAAGTTAGATCTTATTGAGTTGGATCCGAACTGATTGTGGTGTAGAATGCCAAGTACATAGACTAGGTAACATAATCTGATTAGCGCATAATAGAGCCATTATAGACTATCTATCTATCATAGACATTGGGTTATTGCAGTGTCCTTTCTTACATATCGGGTCTGTGATAAGAAAATCACTCTTTTTGTAATCGTCGAACGACAACAGAGAAGGACTAGAGAACGTAATCTGATTAGTGGCCAGAGATAAAAAAGGGTTGAATGTAATTTATTCCCTGTAAAATATAAACATGGGGAAAAACTCTCGTAAACTAAGAGGGTATTTGACTAAACTTATTGCAAAGATCTTATAAAATATTTTTGAAATTTATAAGATGTTAGATCTTATTTTAAAAATTAATTGTTAAGTGTTTGGATAAAATAAGATTATAAAGTTTTTAAAATATTAGTAATGACAATTTGCAGTTAAAATTATCAAAATCAAAGGAGTTTGTTAATATTTTAAAAATAAGATTATTTTAAAAATAAATTAAGAACTCCTTACTTTTTTTAAAAATATCTTATAAAATCCTAACATATTTCTTTTTAAAGTTTATAAACTTTTTTTAAAAAATATTTTAAAATATCTTATAAGTTCTGAAATACCCTCTAAATCAATAGCCAAAATGCTTTCTTGTATTGTCAAAAAAGAATATTACCGCATCCCGCCAATTTTAGTGTGGTATTTTCTGTCTAGTCACATTTCATGCTTGTAATTATCAACCATTATATCTAGTCACATTGATTGGTCTATCGCTTGCAACACTTGATACTAATTATTGGATAACTCAGCAGGAGAATTAATTAATACAAAAATTAATAATGGGAATATTCTGCATCGTACTCCCCTTTTCTTTGAAAACTTTAGCAAATTATTGACTTATAAGATTCTTCATAAGTCTTAAGCAGGAAAGGGAGTTCTCCCTACACCTAATTCGTCCTTCTAGCAGTCTCTACTCGCCCAGCTTCTACCTATTAGAACAAGCCCAATTCAAAGGTTGCGATTAATGAATGTTGTTTTTGTAAATTGAGAGGTCATATTCAATTTCCTAAATTGTTGAATAGATCAATGCAACAACAATCAAAATAGTTTAAGCAAAAATCTCAACAGTTTAGTCCAATCAATCGCAATAGTGTGTTTATAAGCCTCCTCAACCTAGTACTGCAACAATTATACCACTATTTGGCTCATTTAGATTTGGAGCCGTACTATCTGCTAATTCCATGATAGATTCTTTTGCTAGTCAACGTCGGAAGTTACTTGCTACACAACCACGTGCTATGTTTGCTTTAGGTTTGCCAATCTCGAGTTCTTTCAGTTACAATAGAGGAACTTTCTGCTTAACACAGGATTGGTATAGGATTTGGATCCTTTACCACTAGGTAAAAATGCAATTGGTTCACGTTGAATGTATACAATTAAAACTAAATTTTATGAGTCGACTGAGCAATATAAAACATGATTGGTTGCTAAAAGATTTTCTAAGCAACATTGTGCGGATTATGCAAGTTGACTTTTGCTCCAATTTCACCCTCTACTCTCTTTCTTTAGTGCACTAATGCTGGTTGTATTTTACTTTCTTTGTATGTTGATGATATGATTATTACTAGTGATGATATTGATGGGATAGCAGTACTGAAGGCTGAATTAGTTTCTCATTTTGAAATGAAAAATTTAGGCCCTCTACGCTATTTTCTATATATTAAGGTAGCTTGTTCATCTAAAGGCTAAGTACATACTAATAGTAGGATTGTTAATACTCCTCTTGAATTTAATGTTTATTATTCATGTTCAGATGATACAATTTTTTTACTGACCCTACTTTATATTGTATTGTTATTTGTAGTTTGATTTATCTAACCATTACACATTCGTATATTGCATATGTTGTTCACATTGTCAATAAATTTGTTGTTTTCCCTATTGGAGTTCATTAGGCTATTGTTCTTCGTATAGGTGCTATCTTTGAGGCACACTCTTTCAGTCTTTGCTTTCTATCTACCTCTTTTATAAAGTTGCATGCATATTCTGATGTTGATTGATCAAGTGATCCAGTAGATCGCTAATCTACCACTGGCTTCAAAATATTTCTTAGGGATTCTCTTGTATCTTCAAAAAGTAAGAAATAAAATTTTGCTTCTCGATCTTCCACAGAAACTGAGTATCGATCCATGGCCTCTACTACCACTCAGATAGTTTGGTTATGATGATTAATTGCAGAGTGTTTCTATTTCTTATCCCACTTCTATGTATTTGACATGAAGAGTTTTATTCAAATTGCTCACCCTCAGTCTCTCATGAGAGGACTAAGAATATCTAGATTGATCGCCACCCCACTCATCGCCACCTTTAGCATGGCACTCTTTGTTAGACTTTAACACATATATGATTAATAATTATATAACTCAAGATCACTTTGTTAAATTATCAAGAAACGAATTGAATACTTAGTTAGAAGCATACCTTGATACATAGTAATGTAAATAAAAAGATTAGCGTATTTCACAGTCAGATTTTTTTATGTGCTCCATAAGTTCTCTCTCTAAGATGGGAATTGATGAGAAGGACAAATCGATTAATTTGATTTGTGGACCATAACCCTATATTATTACTTATATCTAGGTTAATTAGATTCATCAAACCTAATTAGCTAGACTAGTATTGGGTATATACTCATTGCAAAGCCCATACTTAATAGACATTCTTAGAGCCCAATCAATAGATCATTTATTTAGCTCTATTAAATTAGGTAGCCCATAATATAATTGTTAATTACATATATAAGCCCCCATTAAAATTAAATAAAACCTAACAATCTCCCACTTTATATATATTATAAAGTCCTGAATACACACTAAGAATGATATCTATCCTTGAAATACCTCCTTAGTTATAATATGGTCCATCTCCTATATTAGCATGAGATCAAAGTGACCTACATTACATCTATTTGTAACTAGACCCATCAATGGTCATACACCAATATATTCAATAATATAGATCGAGTATAGACATGTAGCATGAAAATTACATGCAATGTGATATTAAATATGCCTATTTCCAAAATAAATTTATCTTCAAAGGCAATATCCTTAATGTTGGAGTAGTGCCCCGTAGCCAATTGTAATTGCACTGTAAAACTACTCTATTGTAGTACAATCTTTATTTAGTCAATATCGTTTTACATGGCCATCTTCATTTTATGCATAATTTCCTCTATGAATGCATTTGGATGAAGTCCTCGAGATCACATTAGACTATGGAACTTGGTCAGTACACTTTTGATGAT